>WBMW01000420.1:325884-372238 GCA_013396635.1 Penelope pileata | reverse complement strand
TTTTTTTTTTTTTTTTTTTTTTTAAATTTTTCTGCATTTTTGGCTGAAAACGTTTTGGCCGGGCGTTGCTAACAACTTCCATTTCGGCCGAAAATTCCCAGTTGGGGACTGTTGGATTTTGTTGAAGTGTTTGGTTGTTTTTTTTGTTTTCTTTTGTTTTGAAGGAGAAGATATTGTGGGGGGGAAGTAATTTGATGGCAGAAGCCATTCCTTGCAAATAGGTTGATTTGATTAATAACTCATTTCTGATCAAAAGAAATTTTGGTGGAATTTCTCCAACCATCACCGATATCTGATCACACTGTTTGCGCTCACGTATGCCATGACTTAGATCCCTGCAAAACTGGAGAGATCTGCATCATTCATGTGTTGGAGGAGGCACCAAAGAAAGATCTGTGGCTATAATAAGCTGCCTACTATCTCTTGCTCCTATTAATAGCTCCTTTGTAGCCCAAATATTTGCTGGAAGTGGAGCGATGTGCTGTGCACGGCCCTGGGAGGAGGGATGAGTTGCGTTGGAGCAACACAACTGGGTGAGGACTTCCAGCCTCAGCGATTTTGTGCTGAATGGGAAAGCCAGCAGATGGGAAAGTTCACCAGCAAATGCAGCGAGGAGCAGTTCCCTAAGGGCAGTGCAGTGGTTTTTAGGCTGTCTTTTGCCTACAAATTGCTTGAAATCCATCAAGGGTTGAACCCAACGCAACCAAACCTTACAGCAAGGATTTTACGAGGATTTACGAGGATTTTATTCTCAAAAGGAGAATGGAGAGGGACCCCAACCTATCACTGCGTACAGCACTGGTGCTGTCTGCAGTCTGTGGCACTCTTCCTAGCTGAATGTTGCTGTTTCTCTGTTGTTTTTTTCTCTTTGAAGGTGGGCCTTAATGTCCTGGTTCAGAGAGCGAACAAGTTTACCCCTGCCACTCGTCTCTTGATCCAGAGGTTTGTGCCATTCCCTGCTGTCGGTAAGAAATCACGACTTTTCTCTGTATTGCCATGTCCTAACAGTGGATAAAAACTGCTGAAACGTGTCCCTGGCTCCTACCTTTCCTATATGCTCCTTGGGGATGGATGGGTGCTCCTTGGGGATGGGTGGATGCTTCTTTGGGATGAATGGGTGCTCCTTGGGGATGGGTGGATGCTTCTTTGGGATGGATGGGTGCTCCTTGGGGATGCTGCCAAGCTGCCTGGCCACAGGAAAACTTGGCCACGTTGTGCTTTCCACTTCCATGCAGTTGGAATAACAAGGATTGGGTTTTTTTTGACAATAAAAATGGAGTGAAAAGCTCCTGCTCTGGGCGCACAGATTTCCAAGAGCCACTGATTAAAAATAAAGAGTGATGCGTGTGGGGAATTAAAGCAGTTGCTGGCTTGGGAGGCACAAAATGAGTTGTTCTGTGAGTTATCAGCGAAATGCTCAGTGCTTGGGGAGGGAGGGCACACGCTGGGCTCAGGCTGAATCCAGTGGCTACAGCATTCAGCAAATTATGAGTATTTTTAGCTGAAAAATCTGAAAAAATAGTGGTGTCAGGGTAATTTTTCATATAAGCTTTTTTTCTTTAATAAAGACATTGCAAAGATATTTTTGGCCAAGCATGGAGGAAAATCAGTTCACAAAGGGGTTTTGCTCGCTGGTGCAAGTCCCTTTTCAAAGTTGTTAATCCAAAACTTCCCTTTCAGCTCCTTCCCCTGCAGCCCAAGGGCTGTGCTCTCAGAGCTTCGTCCGACTGTGACCTAGTCACTTCCTCCCATCTCTCTGCAGCCCGTTGCTGCCCCTCCTGCCTGCAATTCCCAGGTTGTTGGGGGCTTTTTTTCCCCCTTTTTCGGCCAAAAACAGCTGCTCACCCTTCATACAGGGGTAATGGGGATTGTGGTCTGCAATTTGCACTCAGCTTTTACATACGGTGCCTCTGGATGTCGTTGTTGTTTTCCTGGAGCATATTTTTAGAGGTTCTCAGCTTCTTTTTTTAATTTTTTGGTAACTAGGATTGTGCTAGAGGTGAGCACAAGCCCCTGATCAGCTCAGGCTGGTGTGATTCCAGATGTGCATGGGAAGCCCATGATGCTGGGCTCTTCTGTTTGTGTCCCAAGGTGTAGGGAGCAGGAGGTTACAATGCCTGTGCCAGCATTGATTGAAGGCCCGTAATTAATTTGTTTAGCCCGTAATTAATTCTCTAGTTCTTTTATTTGTCTCCTGTCATGCTTCATTATGTGCCAGGACATCAGGAATCCTCCTACTAATTGCTGTTTTTGTGGCTTTGAAAGCTGCAAGTTACTGGTTTGCAGACCTGGGCAAACTGATTAATTAAGATGTGCCTTCCCGTTGCTTCTGAGCTGCCAGCCCCCAGCAAAAGGGCAGAAATCAGCTTTTCCTACATGGAAGCCAGAAGCTGGTGTTAGGCTCTTATTCTACCACGCACGGGATTAAGCAGTTTCCCATAGAAACATTATGGTTGGAAAAGACCTCTAAGACCATGGAATCCAACCACGGACCCATCCCCTCCATGCCCACTCATAGAATCGTTAAGGTTGGAAGAGACCTCTCAGATCCCCAAGTCCAACCCCAACCCATCCCCACTGAGCCGTGTCCCCAGGTGCCACATCCCCATGGTTCTGGAGCACCTCCAGGGACGGTGACTCCCCCACTCCCTGGGCAGCTGTGCCACTGCCTGACCACTCTTATGGAGAAGAAATTTTTGCCAGCATCCAACCCATGGTCTGCCTTTCCTCCTTCTCTCCATGGCTCATGGAAATGGCCAAAGCTGTGCATTGCCAGCAGCTGGCTTTGCACCAAAGGTATTCCCAATGGGTACAAGAAGGGACTTGGACCTTTCTCAGAGGTGTAGGTTGCGAGGGGCATCAAAAAAAGATATGGAGAAAACCCACACATAACCCACATCCCAGAGTTGCATCCCAAAAGAAATTACCGCTGGTAGAAAGACATCCATTGGAGGGAAGGAAGGTGAGGAGGAGGAAGGTTTTCATAGAATCATAGAATGGCTTAGGTTGGTAGGGACCTTAAATTTCTGGTTCCAACCCCCTGCTGTGGGCAGGGTTGCCAGCCACCAGCTCAGACTGCTCAGGATCCCATCCAGCCTGGCCTTGAACAACTCCAGGGATGGGGCACTTCTCTGGGCAACCTGTGCCGGTGCCTCACAGGTTTTCTTCTCCCAGGAAACGTTTCCTTGTATTTATTTGTTTGTTTATTTATCGGTAGATGAAGTTACATTTGTGAAATATGTTGGTTATGCTGCACGCATGGGCACAGTGTGTCGAGGGCACCCTGGTGTAGAAGCAATGTGCAGAGAGAGCTAGGGCAGAGGGTTCTTTTTGTTTCAAGTCACTGCCTGCTTTCACAGAAGCAGTTTCTAGGCTACATTGCCATGTTTTTCTTTTTCTAAATTCTAAAAATCAAATTCTCTGCACAGACATTTATTTACTTCTCATTTCTCCTTATATTTGAGACCTTCATGAAACCTAATTTTACCCATAACCCGCGACGTTTTTCTGCTTTCTGAATGTTTCACTGGAACAAAACGCGCCTGTGTCTCAAACAAACGTTCTGGAGTCAGGTGTTGAGTTTGGGATCCGGACACTGAAGCTCTAAGAGGATGCAAAGGCTCAGAATCACATCCAGGTGTTGGGTGAGCTTCACCTCTGCACGCCCCACCAAGAGCTGCTGCATCCATCGGTGCAGCACGGAGCATCGCTGGCGTGGTTGTGTTGAAAAGAAAAAAAAGCAAGGAAAAATAGGGGACTAAATTGCTTTAAATGCAACACTTCATTTCTTTTTATCATGTGGCTTAGTGAGCTGAAGGGTTGGTAACACAGATAGTTTGATAGATGGGAAGAGCGGTCCAGTAGTTAAATATTAAAGAGAGAGACAGAGTGTGCGTGTGTGTATGTTCCTCTTCTTCTCGAGTGTAAGGAGCATTTGTCACCACAAATCATCCTTGATTGCAGGGAGCTGCGTTCATATAGGGCTCAGCCACCCACCACCCTCAAAAAATTAGACATTTGTTATATGACATGAGTTGAGATTAATTAGCGAATATTAACCCATCAAGCAGTACAGAAACACATTTTTGGAAGCAGCGGTACTGCAGCAACAGTGGCTTTGCATTAGTTCTGGTTGGAAAAAAACAAAATGTGGTGGTGGGGGGGGTGCTGGAAAACGCCAGCTTGTAAAAAACCAAAACTTTTGTAGGAATTAGCAGCTTTTCTGTGGAAAATTTTAAGAGTTCCCTGCGGGGATTTGGACACTTCTGCAGGGAACCCGGAGGAGAGCTGCACCTGGGATGGGTGTTTGTGAGCCACGAGCCCACACGTTGCTGTGGGAGCAGGATTTGGGGTGGTTTGGGGAAGATTTTGGGAAGGCTGAGCAGGGGGAGGTTTTTCAGGAAGGGGATCAGAGCCATCCCCACCTCAGCTGTGAGGGCAGGGCTGTGATTTCCCAGCCACCAAAAGAGGTGGTGATGTCCTTCCTCCCATCCCTGAGCTGGATGCCTCAATCTGACAGAAATTACCCCATTTTTCTGCCAGATGGCTGAGCTGCGTGGTCTGCGACGTGGCCTTGAAGTTATCAGAGGGCAGGACTGGGGGAACACTGCAGGGGCAGTCAGTGAGTGCCCCCACTTTGGGGCTCAGTGGGTGGGATCTCATGGAGTTACACTGAGTGATGACTTACACCAGCTGGAGGGAGCCCGGCCAGCACGTTTTTGTCCCAGTTAGGAAAAATGTTCTTATTGCAAACACAGTTCTAACTGCAAAATAAGTCCACAGAGCCATTTGCCCCCTAAACCATGGAAGATGAGGTGAGATGGTCTGCAGGACCATGATTAACACCATGCATCTCCATGAAAGCAACCCAGCCTTGTCTGCTTTGCTTCAAACAAGGTCTGTCCTCCTCAGAGCTCAAAGCTAAGCTGTCCTTCTCAGCCCAGTGGAATCACTCACAGTGTATTTCCATCACACCTGGTAAAATTCATTATTTAGGAAAAGTTTGGATTAGTAAGAGTTCAATCAAGCTGGGGGGGTCAACCTTCAGAAGAGGCAGCTGTGGAGCAGCAGTGCCTGGTTGGCCAAGCCCAGCTGGCCAGCAGGGTTAAGCCTTGCTTTGACTTGCCAAATGGATTTACCAAATGGAAATGATTTACTAAATGGAAATGATTTGCCAAATGGAAATGTCAGGTGTAGAATGAATGGTCACCGTGCCAGTTGGGAGCGTGTGTGAACACCAGCATCTGGAAATGGTGGTGTTTCCATGCATCAGTTTGTTTCTGGTGGTGGCATAGAAAAGGAAATGAATATTATTCCCCTCTTAAGAATTTCTGTCTCAGTACAAGAGTGAATCCTTGACTTTCCGAAACTTCTTGGCAGCTCGATGAAAGCAAAGCTGTAGGGATGTCGTGGAGAACAGAAGCTGCCATGTGGTATTGACCAGGGCTGCGATGCTAATCATCGTGCTTTTCTCCTCCTCAGCTAGTGCCAATATCTGCAACGTTGTCCTGATGAGGCACACGGAGCTGGAAGAAGGAATTGATGTCTTGGACAATAACGGGAACATCGTTGGGTCTTCCAGAATTGCTGCCAAACACGTATGTACCTGCACTGTGCCTGGTGACCACGAGCACGTACACGACTGACTCTCAGGCCCAGCAGCTCCCACAGCTGTAGGAATTGATGACATGAAATAGATGCATGAAGAATTAAGCTGCAAAACTTAAGGCCTCTTTTCAGCCATGCATGCGGTTGGGCAGCCCCAGAACTGAGTGCTGGTGGCCACCAGGTCGTGGCACGCACCCTGAGTGCCTGGTTGTCGTGGTTTGTAGGGGAGCAGGCTGACATCAGGGAGGTCCTGCACCACCCTCGTGCATTCGCAGCCTTAGGATTTCTTTGTGGGAACTTGTAAGCAGTTCCTGGTGAATACGAAGCAAAGATAACTTACACCTTTTTCTAAATGAGGAAGACTTCATTTTTAAGCTTTTTAACCCTTGCCATGTCAAAACTGCTTTAACACTGCCAGCCCAGGCTTTGTAAGGGGAGCCAGATGTTCTTAGCCTTGTGCTAACACCTGGTTTGTTTCCCCCTGCAACCTTGTACTCTCTGCCATCTGCTTGCAATTATTCCCTTCTCTTCCCTCCTCACATAGTTTTGTCTTCTGAGCATCATCTGATTGTCTGAGGCATGTTGTTTCCAAGTGGGCTTTCATCTGAAATGTAAAGCATGTTCCGAAGCACACGCCCAGGCAGAGGAGTTAATAATATAATGCTTGGCATTTCTCTCGCTCCTTCTGTCCAAGGCTCTTAAGGCACTTCATAGACAGCAATTAATGTACAGATTTACAGTCCTCAGCAAGAAATGGGGGATCTCTAATATATCTCCATATTGTTGTTTCACAGGGAGCTTCAAACAATCTGTTGAAGGGCTCAGAGAGACTTGATTGAGCCAGTTTTCCTCACTTAGCATCACTGGCTTCAAGACCTTGCCTCCCCCCTCCATCCTGATGGTCTCAGGGAGACAGATAACGTAGAAAATAAGTATTAAAAATGAAGGTTCTGGTTTAAGTGGAGTTGAAACCTCAGATTTCTGAGGACTGTTGCACAGCTTGTCCTGATGCTTTTTCCTGAAATGCACAGCACTGGGTTTTGTAGTGTAAAATTTGGCAGGTCCCTTGGGGTTACGCATCTGTAACCTTCTGGTTTGAAAGTGCTCCCAGGCCTGGCTGGATGCATGACTTCCAGCATTCCCATCCCAAACCTACAGTAACCTCCGCCTACATCTGGCAAAGCCCCACACATGGTCACAGTGCTTGGGGCATCCCTGGGGGTGCTGCTAAAAGTGGTTGGGAGGGGTAAGTGAAGAGGCAGTGGTGCTTATGCACCTTCCTAGAGCATCCGTGATCATATTGAGGTCTCATCTCAGGGGATTTGTGTGTGTCACGCTGCCAAGCTGTTCTGGAGCAAGTCTTGTGCTGGGGTTGGAACTCAGTTAAGGGAGAAAGGGCTGAGGCTGCTGCTTAACCCATCCTGAGCTATTTCACCTTGCAGCACCAGTGTGTGTGGGTGGGAATATGGCACCTTTGGTCACATGCAATAAATCACAGAAGCTGGTAGGTCACAGCCCTGCTCCCTGCATCCATCTCTGCGTTTAATCTGCTGGATTTATAACCAAGCATGGGCTCCAGCCCGTTCTTTGTAGCAACACAGCAAAAATCACTTCTGTACAAATAGCAAAGCTGAAAATGTGTGTTAATGCATTTGTTCACATATGCAACACGAGAGAGGCCAGCCAACCCATTGCTGTGCCCACACACTGATTGCTCAGTGCAGGTACGTCCTGGCATTTGTGTTAAATGTGTTGGTTTGTTTGTTTTTCCTTCTCAGGCACTGCTAGAAACAGCCCTGACTAGAGTGGTCCTGCCGATGCCTATCCTGGTTCTACCTCCAATTATTATGTCCATACTGGAAAAGTAAGTGATGGGGAGCATGGAGGGGGGGCACTTCTCAAGGGGAGGGAAGAAAAGATCCTCTGTAGGTGTTATTCAGTGGAATTTCTTAGCATTGGTCCATCAAAGACATTTTTGGGATATTAAATTTTCCATGATTCGGCATTTTTGGCCATGGGTATAGGCCAAAATTCTATAAAATCCGTAGGTATAGGATGATGAAATGTTACGTTGCTGCAATTATTTTAAATCATCTTCTGAGACTCCAGCAGTTTGCAGAACAGAAGAATAACAGCAGAACTTTGCTGTCCAGCACTGGTTAAGCCAGAATCTCTCCTGACAGATGTCCTCATGGAGCACCATGCTAGGAGAGTGGGCAGGGTTATTTCACATCCGTCTCCTCTCACATTTCCTAATGACAACAAACCCCAACAACTTGCCCTGTCTGTAGGATGTTCTCCCCACTTTGCTTTCCAACACCTCTGCTTTTTTTTTTTTCCTGCTCAGGGCTGTTTGGAGCCCAGCTGTTGGGTCCTGTGCTGGGCTAGGGGTCACCTTGGCAGCCTTTGGAGACTGATGAGTGCTCTGAAAGATGGGGGTGCTAACGGGCTTGCTGCCTTTGTCCAGACAGCCAAGCTGGAAGCGCTCTTTAAACAAATTTGTTGATAATGGCTGCTCTGAAGCACTCTGCTGACAAAGTAAACAGCAATTAGCACGACTGGGGATTGACCCATAGCTTTGGTTAGCCTTGCGTGCCCTTGTAGAAACACCCTTGGGCAATTTTCTCTCCTTAATGGCAGGGTTGGGTCTGCTTCTATAAATTTTGAGACTGATTTTTAGTTTCCAAGTTTTGAACAAATACCTATGTTGTCTGCACCCCTGTAGCACCCAGAGGCTCACGCCAAAATCAGTTGTTCCCATGACCTGGGTGTGGGGAGAAATATGGCAACAAACTCAGCTTTGGGAACTCAGAAGTAAGTGTTTTCAGCCCTTGCTGACCAAGATGTTTTTCTGTTTTTCAAAGGGACTGTGGTGGTTCCTTGCAGCAGGGCACAGTCCTGGTAACGCCTGCAGCCAGCCACTGGCTGGGGGTGGCTGCAGGAGACCCATAAGGACAAGGGGTGGATCCCAGTTCTGCTGCGATCTGCCCTCAGGGTCCACTGGGGACTGCTCAGGAGTGACCATGCCTTGCTCTGGAGTGCTTTGCTCAGGGCTTGCTCTAAGTCATGTGCAAGAAGGACAGAGATCGCCACTTCTCTTCGTACCTTGACATCTTGGCAGCTTCCCTCCTTCAAATTCAGGTGCATGATTGCAGCCTTTTTACCTTGTGCCTTGGTGAGCAGCTCGTCGAAGCAGGATCACCCCAGAGGACAAAGTGTTCTGTCCCAGGAATTCAGAGGATCTTCTCTCAGTTACCACAAACACAAAAATCTGTATAAGCAGAAACTCAAAGTTTGTAGAAAATTGGTTGATGAATGATCATCGCCAGCAGGAGATGCTGAGGACCATGGTGGGTCTTGGAAAGCATCCACAAGCTTAAATAACACCAACAGCAAGACTTGCTTTCTACTGGTGGGCATCATCACCTCCTGCACTGACACCATCTTTACATCTTGTGCTCTGGGCAGGATTTTCTGAAACTAAGTTTATCCATCAGTCAGATGTGGACACACAGGAGATATTCTTCAGAAAGTTAGAATTTTAGCTAATAGAAAGACACAACTCAGGTTTGCAAGAGAATACTTTCCTTCTCACCACCCCCAAATGAAACTCTGTAGGTAGAAAATAGATGGGCACTGATTTTGCCTAAATTCCACTTAGAGCTTTGTGCCTGCTGTTTTGTTTCCCTTTGAATCTCTTTGGATTCCTGGAAGCCCAAGTGGGACACAAAGGGGATAGGGAGTGGGGAGCAGTTTGGCTGCAGGGAGGTTGTGGCCTTGCAATTGGTATTATGGGATGTGGAAGCATCCCTTTCTCTGTCCAAGGGATTTGCAGTTCAGCTGTTGGCTCACGGATCTTTTAAATGAAGGATGTAGTCAGAGGTGAAGCCTCATTTTGGAAATAAATTTGGAGCATTTAGTGAAAAGTTTGTAATAACTTCAGTAAGACGAGGACTTTTTGTTGGGAGTCATATCGAGGCGTGTATTATCAATTTATTTATAGAAGTCCTTACAGTGTCTATAAATAAGGAAGACGAGAGTGACTGCTGCTGATTTGAAGGCTGGAGATCTGGAAGCAGAAGCCCCAGCCTGGATGCTCTCCTGAGCCACGTGCAGCTGTGACAGTGGTGAAGGAGGGGGGTGGTTCACGTGGGTGATGGTTTTGCAGCTGGGGGGAGATGACACCACTCCAGGAGCAAACCACGTTCTCCCAGCGGTGCTTTTCGGCTGCATGGAAGACCTCCTCCCTCATTTTTTGTCTCAGCATTCAGAAAGTTTATTTTAAGTGGCCAGCTCCTGGTCGTCGTCTTCCCACTTGGATCCAGGTCTTTCCTCTCTCCCAGCCATCTCTCCATCTGCATGTTTTAACTCCCCCAGCTGCCTCTCTCGTCTCTTGTGCCATTTTTTTCAGCTCTCTTGGCTCCTCTCATCTCTTTGCCTGCTGTGTATTTTAACTCCCAGGGCCGCCTTCTCTGCTCTCCAAGTAATTCAATGTTACCTCCCACTGCCGAGCTCCGCGGCGCTCCATTCTTTCCCCATGTTTCATGCATTTCCTGCTGCTTGGACGCTCTGTTGAAGCAGCTAACATATAGAATCAATGTTTATTTTGAGACTGCATATGCCATGTGGGGAACACGGTGTCAGTTATTTTGTGCAGATGTATTCTCATTTGAGTTTTATAAATAATATCTGTGTTGGCAACTTTAATACGGAAAAATATTGGTTTCGTATTGTCTGGGAGATGGAGAAGACTCATCTGTAGGGTCTGGCTGACTTGAGATCAGACAATGGAAACTTCACTGGTACCTCAGCATCACAGAGCTGTGAGGACATCTACATTGAGTTGGACTTCTTGTCCACCAGACATTTCCCTTTATTCATACGTTTCTGTGAATGCTTTTGTGTGGCAGTTACAATGGAATTTGAGGAACTGCCCACGTTTCTCCCAGAAAGCACCAATTCCACAGCCACCATCCAACATTTCTCCAGTTGTCTTTGCCCAGCTTATGGCCACACAGAATTGAAGTCCACCACGTAGATGGTTTATGTGCACACCATCCACATCCATGTAAGCCCAGCCTCGGGCTCCCTTGAGCTCTGAAATTCAGTGGCACGTGGCTCCTGTGCTCTGGGCATGGACACAGACCACAGCTCTGTCCACCAGCAGCGTCTGCCCTGGACACTTGGAGCCAGTGGCTGTCAGTGGAGACAGAAGAACCTAAGTAAGTCCTTCCCATCCTTATCTCCTTATCCTAAAGCTCAGCAATGAGCATGAGGTAGGAAATCCTCCTGGACCTTGTGTCCATGGCCTTTTGCTGGAGATATTGTCCTTTTGATGGAGTTTTTACAGAACGTTTCCTACAGGTGCTTTTCCTCCTCTTAAAGTCTCTCCATCCAGCTAAACCCTCAGTGAAGTTTGTTTGAACTGAGCAGCTGCCAGCAGTGACACCTTAAACTGCCGTGGCTGTTTCGGGGGTAAACATTGAAACTGCTCCTTTAATTATGTCAATCAAGCAAAAAAATTCCCCCAGCATCCCTCTGCGTCTGCTGTGTCCCTTGGAGCAGGCAGTGGGTCCACAGCCAGAGCAGGAGATGCTCTTCAGCATGGACAAAGCCCTGGAGGACCATGGTGGTCCAGCTGAGCAGGATGGCAGCCAGAGCCCCCTAGAAGAACCCAACTTTCCCAAAATGACCCAAATGAGTCAGAAAATCTCAAAAACTCTTTGCAGATAGCTGGACTCTCTGAAGCAAGACATAACATGGTGCTGGCTGTGGGAGGGTCTGAGCAGAGCAGGGATTTGGGGTGCATCGTGTGGGGTAGGATGGTCACCCCAAACGTTGTGTTGGGGTCAGATGGGCCATTTGAGCCCTGGATGCCTCGGGATAGCCAGAGCTTCGTCCTCCTGTGCTTCCCTTACCCCGCTGGCATCCTCGGCGTCTTGCGATGTCTGCATTAGCTTTGAACCTGTTTATACCAAGCACTCCAGAAACCCCACAGAATCTGTCAGCTGGGAGACTTTGGTTAACTCCTGTCATATTTAGTTTAGCATCTGACACCTCCTTCTAGGCAAATACAGCTCTGGTTCACTGAACCTGATAACTCCTCTTCAGTACAGCGACTGACTTCCATATGGAATAAATTACAGCACCTCTTGCGAAACGCCCGAGGCAGCTGCCAAATTATGCAAAATTTAAACCACTAATGAACAATGTGATGAAAGTTGAATGAAGGTGTATTTACAAGATCTACAACACAGTGTCTCTGCGGAGCAGATGTACTGTCTGTACAAGTATGCGTGTGGCTGTGTGTGTACCTACGGACACGCACACTCCTGCGTATTGAAATGTTACCCGGAAGGTCAGGCTGGTCTAGGTGGGTCCTTCAACGTCGGTGCTACCTGGGATCACTAAGCCAGAAGCTCCCTGGTGTGGTGCTGCCTTCTTTCTGTCCACCTGGCAGATTTATGAAAGCGATTTGCAGGAAGAATAAGAATTAGGGGACTTTGAAGGGGACTAAAGGAGCAAGTCTTTTCAAAAAAGAAGAAAAAGAGTGGGAAGTATTGCAAATATGCACCTTTTTCTCCATCCAAAGGCAAAGGCATAAATGCTGATCACTTATCCTGGTCACTTGTGAGGCAGTGTTGGTGCTGATAACTTCTAAAACAGGAACAATAGAATCATGGAATCATCGAGGTTGGAAAAGCCCTCTCAGATCCCCAAGCCCAACCCCAGCCCATCCCACCATGCCCACTGAGCCATGTCCCCAAGTGCCACCTCTCCACGGTTCTTCAACGCCCCCAGGGACAGTGACTCCACCACCTCCCTGAGCAGCCTGTTCCAATGCCTGACCACTCTTTGGAGATCTTTCCTAATATCCAACCCAAATTGTCTTTCTGCAGATTTCCAACGTGACACCTTCTTTTGGCGTAGACTTTTCAATCTCTCGTTGTCTAGCTTGGGTTCCAAGGTTTGGTTCACCAGAGCTTCGTTAATCCTGACCTGTGTGCACGACACCATATCATCCTTCCATAATTCTCATGGAAGAATGGCTTCATGTTGGACTTTTGCTTAATTAAGATAATCACTCTTGTGAATATAGCAGTCTGCTTCAGAAGAGGCAGTGGAGGATCTGGAGGTTCATACCTCCACTAGGAGCAGCACACAGGACAGTGTTATAAAATAATTCACTCTTCAACAAATATTTATCCGTTTTATTTATTTTTAATCTGCTGAAATATAATGCTCTGCAGTTAAGCCATTAGGAAGCATCTCATCATTCACTCCAATGAGGTGCTAATGGTGGGCATGGGTTGACGATTGGACTTGATCTTAGAAGTGTTTTCCAACCTTAATGATTCTGTGATTCTAATGGGTGTAAAGAGGGTTTTGATTGCATTTGACAGCTAGCAAAATGCAGCGTACAATATTTAACGTAAAATTCTTCTGAGATCTCTGTCAAGAGCAAAGATCCTAAGGACAGAAGAAAAGTGACCTCTCGACTAATTACGAGTCATTTATTCTGAACTACACAAATTTTAGAATCTGAATCCCAATTAAGACATTACACTGCATGTGTTAATTAGTCCCCTCTCCTTTTTAAATCAAGTCATAACTCTTCTTAATTAGGAGGTTAGCCCTTGTAATTTGAACTGGCCTGAGTCTGAAGCACTTCTGGAAGTCACACCTAGGGGCTGTGCTGGGGATCATTTTAAATTGGTTGAGTTTTTACTTGGGTGATTATAAGGTCCCCGACAGGGTAGTAATTAAAGAGGGTGCAGCTTCCAAATTGAAGTGTCGGGGTGGTATAAGCAGTGTTGTCTTGGCTCTAAACTGTCCTCCAGGAGGCTTGAAGGAGGCTGATCTGATTTTCCCAGCGAGAGCTCTCAGGGACCACGGCAGCTTGAGCAGAAGAATAAATCACTTCCAGCAGTTGTCCATCTGCATCCCAGGGACCAGGATCACAGCTCATTGCTGGCACTTCGTGAACATCTCATTTATGGAAGCTTAGCTGGTGGATGCAGGTGGAGCAAGGTAGGGAGCAGGAGCTTCCCAGGCTCGGACAAACACCTGTGGGCTTCAGGAAGAGTCTTTGTGTTACGATGATGTTCTGTGTCCAACAAAGCAGCATTCATTCAGCAGCACAGATCCATAGAATCAGTTCTGTCTCCATAGCTTATTAGTGAGGAGCTGAGACTCGGAGGAGTGATGGCTCTGGATCCTGTTTTCCTTCCCCACTTCCCCCGTGCCCTACGATGGAGCTGCTTTCAGCAAGCATCGCTAGCAAAGGGCAAAGAGTCTGAGTGTGCAGACACACAGACAACGTACAGCAGGGTAACGAGTTCCCACACATCAGCTGCTCTGTTAGAATTCATCAGGTGCCTGCTTGCAGCCTGCAGTAAACAGGGGGCTGGGGTAATCAGCTCTCTCTCATTGGCTGCAGGCATGGGCTGCATGGGGAGATGCACCTGCAAAATAAGTTCTGTGTGTGCCAGGGCACTTGTACCCCAGGCTAGCAGTGTGCCCTGGTGTGGGGGACGTTGCCTGACTTGGTTTTGTGCTGTCATCCCAGTGGAAAGGCATTGACTAGCAGATTTCTGCCCATGTCTGATGCCCTGGAGCATCAGCATCCTCCAGGATGGTCAGAGGAGGGATGGACATTGGGACTTAGGGGCTGAGGCCGTAGTTGGTGTCCCAGTGGCAGATCTGGATGCCTCTCTATGTTGCTAAAATCCACTGCAATACTCAGACAAAACTGTCTGCTTGCTGTCTTATTTTCATTTGTTTTGGGTTGGTAGAAAAACGTTGGATGGCAGGTGTCATGTTGGTGCAGACAGCTTCAGGACAAACCCCCCACAAATTATATTTTACACTCTAGCATTTGTAAGCCATCCGAGATCCTGTGTCCCAAAATACTCATCAGATGCCATCTTCTATCAGCAAGATGTTGTCCCCATCATTTGGTGTTAATTGCATCAGAAGGGTCACTTAATGGCTCATTATCAGAACCTGACCTCGTGGGTATCCTTAGGGTTTGCTGTTAACAACTCCTGAACTCGTAAACATCCCCTGGGGACAGCTGGTGTTAAAGCATCCTTATCACCCACCCTGCAGGTGTTTCATTTTTAACAAATGAAGGTATTGTCAAGTTTACTGCTTTATTACTGCCTTAACGAAGTCGTATGCCTTTTGCAGTGCAGCTGTGTGATACAGCTGAGAAAGTTTGCAGTGTCTCTCAAGAGCCTGATTTCCTTCTGCTCCCTCAACAGTGTGCAAAGCCTTCGAGCAAGCAATGCCTGTGTGTGTCCAGAGCACCTCGTGGGCAGCTTACTCCAGCGTGGGGTGGTTTGGAATGGGGAAGATGTGTGAACTGATCCCTTTTTAATGTGGGAAGTGTGAGTGCTTAAGTGACGTTGGACTGTATAACCCCAGCAAATGCAAAAAACACAGCGTGTAGGGCTCAGGATCCTTTGTGGGTAAGCTTGAA
Source organism: Penelope pileata (assembly GCA_013396635.1). NCBI lineage: Eukaryota > Metazoa > Chordata > Aves > Galliformes > Cracidae > Penelope > Penelope pileata. The sequence goes on along the minus strand of WBMW01000420.1, from coordinate 357,147 downwards.
CTTGTTCTCACCAGCTGGGATGACCCTCTGAGGAGCAGCCTGCACCAGCTGTGGAGGAGCACAGTGGGTCTGGGTGAGCACTCGTGTCCATTTTGGTGATAACATGCACTAACGTGATCTGTGAGATGTTCTAACAGAGCCTTTCCTTTCCAGGACATCACTGCTGAGGTCCCGTCCCCGGATGGTTCTCCCAGTGCAAAGCCTTGTGTGCCTCGCTGCCTTTGGCCTGGCCCTCCCCTTGGCCATCAGTCTCTTCCCGCAGATGTCTGAGGTCAGTGCACGTGGCTGCTCCCTGCAGTGGGATGTCTCAGAATGGCTTACCAACGCCGTGGCTTGTTTTGCCTTCCTGGGTAATCTCATTTCTCCTGGGCCACCTCCATTTGTGATGAAATTGGTTGCTGTCTTTCACCTGACCAAGTGCAGATTCACTGGGCAGGTGCTGGTTGTGTTGGTCCTTCTTAGAGGTTTTCTGCCCATTTGTCTTCTTCTGGGAAGACACAGCCTCAGGGGTAGGGCTTCTCCCCACGTTGTAGTCTTCACTACCTTCCTCATGCTTCAAAATAATGCTTACCCTCAGCCTGGGTTGATTTTCCAGGAAAAATAAATGCACACCACTTCCCAAAGTGGATGCTGCGTGTCATCGGCAGTAAAATACAGGATTTCATAATGGGGCTGAACAGAGGGAAATACCCAAGGAGACAGGCAGGATGGCAAGTGGAAGTCCTTATACCTAAATTAGTTGAACAAATTGTGAGGGTGTGTTTCTTTTTTAATTGTAAGTAATTGATTTTGGCCACTTAGTGTTTGGAGCTTGTAGGTTAGCTGGTTGTAAATTGGTAGATTTACAGGAAGGGCCACTATTACAAAGTGGCAAAACTATCAAGCAGAGCAGAGGATTTTGATGAAGTTATTTTTCTTTCCAAAATTGATCAGAAATTTCTATCAATCTCTACTGATCAATTCCTTTTTTATTTTTTTTTATTTTTTTTTTGCCTGAATGGGTTTATCCGAAACCCCTAGCCAGGGAATCTTGTTGTACACTTGTCTGCAAGACTGAAAAACATGTTACAAATTTTCTGTTGTTCTTCTAGCTGTTTACAGACTGAGATGAAACTGTCCCTTAATTTTCCATTTAAGAAACAGAAGATATCTGAATGCTGGAGCCTCTTGCTAAAAGACGTGTTTTCTGATGCTTTAATGATTCATGTGGCTCTTTCTTAAACTTTTTCTAATTAGTCAACATCCTTTTTGGAACGTTTCCATGAGAAGCAGACATGGTATTCCAGTAAGAAGTTGCACAAGTACCAGTTGCAGGGGCTGTGTGATTTGCCTGCTGCTGCTTGAGTTTGTACATCCCCAGAGCCTGTTAGTCATTTTGGCACGAGCTCAACCTTAGTTCCCTGTCCATCACTTGCTTGCTGTGAACCCAAGTTCTGCTCAGAGGTTTTGGTTAGGAAGGGCTGAGGAGTGTTTCCATGTCAGACACTCATTTGAGAAACGTATCCAAAGTTCCTGTTGGACACTGAGCACCCCACTGTGCTCCCGTTTGCAGGGGGAGAAACTTCACCCACAACAAAGTGGCCTTTCCTGAAAGATGTCCTTTCAAGAAAACCAAAGAAGCAAGACCACAGGAGGTCAACCAACCTCATTTACCCCAAAAGTAACACTGCCACTGTTCCCCCAAAATGACATCCCGTATATTCTTGGGGACGTGGTTTGGTGGGGTTGGGTTGGCAATTGGACTTGGTGATCTTGGGGGTCTTTTCCAGCCGTAATGTTTCTATGATTCTGTGATTGAGTGGATGTGGTGGCGATGGGTTGATGGTTGGACTCGATGATCTGAGAGGTCTTTTCCAACCTTAATGATTCTGATTCTGTATTTCTTGCTTCCAGAGGCAATTTCATGTTTGACCACAGTATGATGGTCTGATTTTTGGGTGATCCTGTGTGGAGCCACGAGTTGGACTCAGTGATCCTTATGGATCCCTTCCAACTCAAAATATTCTATGATTCTATACTTCTGTGGTGCACTTACCACTTTCTCAGAGTCTGTGTCATCTCAAACCTTCAGCAGCCATCACTGTATTTTCTCCCTTCTCCCTGAAGACACACGTGTTTAATAGCATTGGCCAAACCAAACCATTCTTTCAACATAGACAGGAAGCTGACCCTAAAATTTCGTTTTGGAATGTACAATTTAGTACATTTTCAGTATTTTCTGTCAGCATCACTTAGTACCTGATTCTCTGACATAATAAGGTCTGCTAAGGGCAGTGAGAACGAAAGTTTGGGGACAGTATCTGAGGCGTTCAGAGTTGAAAAATTGAGCTCTACAAAAATAATTATTCGTTGTCTTGGTTTCTTTATGCAAGAATGAAGCTTATAAGGTCTTTTTGCCTTTTGTATTGTATTCTGAGTTTAATGGGTGACAGATACTCTATAAGGTGTCGCATCTGATATCTCAGCTTGAAGAATTGTGTTGATGCTAACAGCTATATGAATTCTAGCCCACAAGAAAAATTAAGGTCTAGCTTCCTTCAGAGGATGTACAGATCACAGGCATCAGGCAATACTGAAAACAGCATCACTTGAGAATGACCTTCTGAAGGCAGATGAAATGTTATCTGCGGTGTAAACATGAATCAGTGCTGATTAGTAGATCAAACAGAATGACGTGCTCACTGCCCACGCGCCGTGTCAATGAACAGAAACCACTGCAGCTGGTGGTGTAGCTCATCACCTACTGGGCTCTTGTCTTTGCTCAACTGGACGTAGTTCCACTGGCACAGCTGGGCCTCGGATCTCTTCACGCCAAGGAATCAGGTTTTCCAAAGCTGCCCAATCTGATCAGTCTTCCAGTTTAGTTTTGTGTGGGAAAGTGTGTGAGGGCATTCCTCCCGTTCCTCAAAGTCTCACTGAGATATCCTCAGTGGTCAGCAGCTTTGGGGATGCTCAACTGAGCAGAGCAAGTGACTTACCCAGAACAACCCCTCCCGAGCCATTTCTTCTCAGTCTTGGATAGGAAATCTGAGTTTCTTTGCACAGAGTATTTCTCACAACGTGTGGCTTCTTGGTTCCACACCACTGGCCCACCAACTTGTCAGCTCACTGGGTTAACAGGCTTTGAGTGTTTGAACATTGACCTCTCTCTGTGTGTACATACATCTGTATGGGTGGGTACATGTGCGTGTTTGCTTTTTCTTATAACTGCAGCAGGTGCAGCAGCTGTGAGTGTAACACAACTGGGATGATGCTGTTGTAACGAGCTCTACTCAGGGAGTAAATTATCAATGACAAGATGTAATAGGCGAGTTCTGTTCCAAAAATATGATGATGGTCTGAGCAGCAACCCTTTCAGGAGTTGTACATGAGCCAAGTGCTGCCCTTAATCACACTTTCACAGTCCTTTTTCTTTAGTCAGAGAGCAAATACGAGAGCTCAATAACACATCAGCTCTGTTTTAGCACGGGAGCCTGACTGGCTGCCTTTGATCCTCTCTGCAGAAGGGGCTTTGGAGCATGTTTCCAACTTACAGGTAGTTTGCAAGCAGAGTTGAAGCCTTGTGATAGATCTAGTAAATGTCCCATATAAATGCAGCCTTGTTGTCAAGTGTCAACTGGATGCCCCTTCCTTATCTTGCCACGTACCAACTTCCCGCTTACCCCTGAAGGAAGTGGGTTTTGACACATTTCTTAAAGGTTTGTGGCAACCTAAGTGCATGTTTGGTACCAATGAACACGAGCCATGCTTTATCTAAAATCCCACCTAAATCATCCCTGGCTAAAACCTGCCTGAGCCTTATCACGCAGTGGGTAGAGCTGGGGATGGGAAGCCCCAGAGGTGAATCAGAGACAGGTGCTGTCCATGGCTCCTAGGAGTCCCATTTCCATTGCAGGTGACCCGATGGCATGGGCAGCCCCTGAGGCTCTCTGTGACAGCTGGGGACCAACCTCAGTCATGCTCTGGTTGTGTGATGTCTTGATACTGACTGGTCTCACTGGGTTTGATTCTGCTTTTGCAGCAGAGCGCCTCAGCCGTAGCTGCTTCAGAGTTATTTGTGTTTCAAAGGAGCGTAAGAAATCAAAATTCAGCTCTGACTGCATGCAGAAGCATCAATATCAGCTAAATGAAAATCCTGAAGCTGAACAACCTTCACATGCTGGGAAAAAAAACAATGCATCCCGACCTTCTCTTGGGTCTAGCTAACACCTCAGATCTCCCTTGGCATCATACAGGTGGAATTGCCTTTGCTGTCATGCCAGAATTAGAGCTTTTTCCTAGGTCTTACAGTTCTGAAGATCACCTTATGAAATTAAAACCGTCATGTGAGCCATGAAGACATGGGTCCTGGAGATGGAGCACACTTAAGACACTGAGAAACACACTTCTCATCCCAGCAGAGCGTTAACTCCAGCACCTAAATGCATCGCCATGCCTTCAATAATTCACTGCTGTTAAGTTTAGGAGAAACATCTAGTTAATGCATTGAGCCCACAACCTCAAGCTGCCTCCCATGCCCCCCGGGGAATCTCTTTTCTAGCCGCCCATCCTACAGCATCCCCACTGACAACTCCTACTCAGCGATGCGCTGCCAATAGAAACAGCTGTGACAGTTCCAAACTGAAAATGGGACTTGTGCAAATGAAATTCAGTGTAGCAGCAAAAGAAATAACCGATGCTCCACCGATTTTCCTCCCTTTGGTTCCTGTTCATCCAGATCATTCATTTTTCAGCATCCAGGAGGATGCTGTTGAGCTTCCAGGGGGCTGCGAACCCACGGGAGGTTGGTTCATCCCATGCCCGTATGTTGGGTCATGCTGATGAAAGAAGGATAAAGCCAGGTGAGAGGTGGAGCTCAGAGCAAAGCTGGTGGCAGAGAACTCTTCCACTGGCCATAATATGCGTGCCCTCAATACAGGTTGAGTTTAAAGGGTCTTGGTAGCTGGTTGGGGCAAAACAAGTCATCTCCTGGAGTCAGGCTGGTTGCATCCGAAAGCCTTTTCTTAAAAATAATCTTCCTTTTGGATCTCCAGGACAAGGGGAATAAACAGCCTAAAATCCAAGGCTGAGCTATTGTTTTCCAATCTGTTTTAGCCTTCATCTTGTTGGCAGGCTGCTTTAGAAAAGCAAAAGGTTAATGAGCCAATGTGCAGTGGGATTATTGCAGTAAAGATGACAGTGAACCAGTAATTACTAATTAGATGCAGTTTAACAGGAGGAACAAGTGAAATCTCCTCTTCACCAACTGTCAATAATTAGCAGATTTGGTGAGGTTGAAATGTGTCCACAGTTAAAAGGCTGATTTTTTAATGAAATGGCACTTGACAAAAGAGCTGTATGGAGGTCACAGCCATAGCCCTCGAGACGCTTCCCTATACCATACTTAGGAGGGAAATCAGATGCAAGACAGCAGGGGGTCCCCATGAAACCACTTCTCCCTTGGGATTGCATTGCACAGGGGGAGGGGAGCAGGAGGGATTCTCTGCAGTAATTTTGTCCAACTTGGATGAGAAGCAAAGGAGAGGATTCACCAGCTGCTATGGGGAAAAATGAGAAGTGAGAAGTTCTGTGGTATTTCTTTGCTTTTGGGTTCGAGGAATGGCTTCCTGAGAGCCTTGGTGACCTGAGTGTGCTGGCCAAAGTCCACCCTTGGGGTGGAGGTTGACCTTGGAAGGAAGTCTGCTTGGAAAAGAAGTGGTGCCAGGCCCTGAAGGACTGGCAGGAGGCTGGAAGCTCATCTCTGTGTGTCTGCCAAGCACTGAAGAAGGTTCAAGCCATACCCTGAGGCTTTGGTTTCATACTCACACACAGATTATGCTCCATCGTTGAGTTAAGAGGTTCCTCTGATGTTTCTTCCCTATGGACCATTTCTGTTAAGCCGAAGTAACTAGTGTCATAGACAAGAGTATCTTTATTTTCCATATGAACTAAAAACGTAGAGGTGATTTTTGTGAGCCCATGAATCCCCATTGGACTCTTTTTACTTGAGCAGAACCACACCAAGATTTACATGATACTGCGTGGTTGAATGCTGGCAAGGCTGGAGAGAAGAGCTACGATATTTAGAAATGTGTTGAGCCTCCTGCTGACCTTCAGGTGAAGGATGGTGCTTAACTGGCTTTGCATCAGGTGTGGTTCAGTGAGGATGGACTCATTTCTGTCAAGCTGGCAGATGGGTGATGACTTCCACGTGAAGGGCACTTGGAGGGGGAAAGCAATGGCAGAGGAGGTGACCTTTGGGAGCAGCAGAATGACACTGCTGTGACTGCTCACAAAGGCTGGAAACAGTTGCACAAAACTCAAATGTAAGTTGCTAGCTTGTCTTTTCAAATAAGTAACAGCCTGTGGAAGTCATAAACTAACTAGGGCTACACTTTTAAAGCAGAGCCCAAGCAGAAGATGGGTCACTGGCCCAGCCTTATTCATAGAATCATAGGATCATGAAGGTTGGAAGAGACCTCTGAGATCACCAAGTCCAACCGTCAACCCATCCCTACCATGCCCACCATTAACCTGCATCCTGATTGCTGATTGGATTGTTCTGTGATCCTCTCTGGATCAGTGGTCCTAGGTGCTGCTCCCAGTGAGCAGACTGAATAAATCCTCCCTCTCTGGAGGAAGAGTTCACCCATGTAGGTGGAGGCTGGGCTATACCAGTCGTCCCCAGAGCCTGAGCATTGGTTCTGGCTCCTGCTGGTCCATGCCACTGTGCCCCATGGTGATAGACCCTTTGTAAGTATTCAGGCAGTTGTAGTTTGTTGCTTTTATTCTGGAACATCTCTGGTTTAATTCAGTTTGTGACTCACAGGGCTCACTTGAGCTGATTTTTGGCATGGCAGGACCGTAGCCCTGCTCTTGCTTTGCAGAAGAGCCGTATCTTCCTGCCACACGACAGGACCACGCCTCAGCTGAGCAGCAGCCAGCAAAGTTCTCTTTATTCCTTGCTTTAAGTGTCTGAGACACATGTCCACAAAGCAAGGAGGGCATCTGTCCTGTACTTCTGATGGAGCCTGCCCCTGCTGTCAGCGTGGGCATGGCCCTGAGATCTGGAGGCTGAATTGTTTGTCACCAACTCATTTTGTGACAAATTATTCCCTGTCCCAAATCAAACCACGACCCTGGCCGTGAATCTTCATGTGGTCACCACAGCAGCTGGAAGCACCATGGGACCACTCCCCCGTACTCAGTTCTGCCTTGACTTCGGTCCTGGTCTCAGTATCTGGTGCAGGGGGATGGGACTTCAGTCCTGCCTCCAAAAAGGTGACCAGGCGATGTCTGCAACGTATGGACCAGGAAATGTTGTAAGCATCGACCTGGGGCTGCAATCCAAGGAGTGAGCAATAAACTTGAACCTGCCTGTAGGCTAAACAATGAGTTTTTTGGAAAGGTTTCAATCTCATGCAATCATTATGCCCCCTCCCTGGAAGTATTCAAGGCCAGGCTGGATGGAGCTTTGGGCAACCTGGTCTGGTGGGAGGTGTCCTTGCCCATGGCAGGGGGTTGGTACAAGATGATCTCTAAGGTCCCTTCCAACCTGAACCATTCTATGATTCTATGATTTCTTTAAGAAAAGGAGCTTTAAGTTCTTTAGGGTTTTTCTCAGGAAGAGGAAGGATGTGATCTTCAGAGACACCAGCTCTGCCATCTGCCTTTGGGAGCCGGTAGGAAGCGGAGCAGCGGTGAGATTTACAGCTGCTCAGCCTGTTGGCACCTTGCCGTGTAATTATTGGGCTCAGTGACATCCCTCGTCTGGGGAAGGTCACGAGTGAGCAGCGCTCTGATTGATTTGGAGCCTCTGTCTTTGTTCTCACGTTCCCTGTCCGAGGGGCTTTGATTTCTGCCCGCGCTGCTTTTTGAAGTCTCCTCGGGAGAGCGGTCCTTTGTTTCCTGACCAAAAATCCGTGGGACCTAAAGGTGCTGAAAACTTTACAGGAGCCAGCCCTAAAAATCATAACGTGTGCCAGCAGAGCTTATGCTCAGTGGGAGGCAATGCCTCGATCCCCAGTTACCTGTGGTCAGTGGGAGGGGGGGGGGAGAAGGGACCCCTTTGTACTGCCCAGGGGCTTCGGCAGCGGTGTCGGATGGGATCTGGTTTCATGTTTATATCTCTGTCCCTGGGATACAGGTTCAAGTATGTAAACTATCTATCCTGCAAGCACAGGCTCCTGCAGGTGTGTGGGTGCTAGTGGGCATAAAAAAACATTCCTGACACCATCTCTTTTGAGGAGTCTTCACCTCCTGATGGCTATAAGCCATTAGGAGTCAAAAGAAAGAGCTGACATCCGACAACTCCGGATAAACAGCCAAACATTAACCCTTAAAGTGGCTCGGAAAACATACTTAAAAGGCACTTTGTGGAAAGAAGCCATTTTTTTCCAGGCCTGCTAATTGCTGTCTTTCTTCAGGACACCTTTCAGCAGCACTCACTGTAAACAGAGCGGCCGCTCGGAAGCGCTGCCCCCGGGATTCCTGCGCTCGGCACAGGGCAGCGCGGGGATGCGCTCCCGCTCCCCTCTGCTCCGTGCAATCCCCCAAGCTCCTGCAGGGCTTTGCTTTAGCTCATTTCCTCTTGGCCTGAAAGCCAAGACCTTTCTTTCTGCCTTTCTTTTCCTTTCTTTCTTCCAGCCCGCCCTGAAAATTCGATCTCTTTTCTTGATCAACAACCTCTTTAGTGGTACAACTGGATCCATCCATGGCTCTTCCATGGCCGTTTCCTGGCTTACTCCTTTCTCAAATTATTGTGTAAGTCCTTTCCTGCATACTCAAAGGTTTTAGCTCATCTACAGCAACTGTGCCTCTGACTGCCCCAAGTGAGACGTCAGGGATATGAGCAGAGGAAGGCGGCCAGTTGTCCAGACTTGCCTGCTGCAAGCGTGCTCGGTTGCTGCAGAGGATGGGTTATTAATCACATTTCCTAAGTGCGAGTGTATATAATTATCTGTAATTGCTTTTTAAATCATTTGGATCTAACAGCCTGTTTCTAATGAGGCTGTTGGTTCTTCAAGGGAAGGAAACGCAGTGAAGGCTTGGGGTCCTGGGGATCTTGCTTGGCTTCTTCAAAGCAATGGAACGTCCCTAAATCCCCTTCCTACAGAACTGCAAGGTTCAACATTCTCACCAAGCAGCAACAAATGATCTCTTCCTCGACACAACTGCTTGAGGGGTTCGCACTAGAATGGACCTACTTGCTCATTTTCATCAGAAAGGAAATTTTTGAATGCCAGAAATCAAAAGCAGGGTTTTTTATTCCAGAAGAGAGGAGACAACTTTACCTCTTTTTGCAAAATCCTTTCATTCCAGCAAGGAGCAGTGAGTTGAAGTAGCCCTAAACTCTGCAATTTTGGAAGTTCTCAGCATTGTGTTTGAGGTGGGCTGGTGGCTCTTCCATCCATCTTGCGTGTTCTCAGTCTACGTCGTGCGATGTGAGGCTTCTTCCTTGAGACCAGGAAGAAGTTTCTTTTGCCTTACTCACTGTTGGCTAAATGCACAGCACAATAAATTTGGGAAGAATGTTGTTTCCCGAGGAAGGGTCCCAAAGTCTCAAGGCCAGCTGACCTGGGGCTCGTGGTACCAACCTACAGGATCCATCTCTCAGGAACTGGATGGGAGAAGCTCCTTTGTCATAATTTTCTCTCCAGCTCAGAACGAACTCTATTTTGGTCCTGCTGTTTACATCTCATGATTTCAAAACCTTTATTTCTTTGTTTGTTTATTTTAAAACTTGGGGTTTCTGGTGCTGTAGGCAACCCTTAAGACTGACCCCTCTTCCCCAGAAGACCGAAATCCCTAATTTTGCAGTGATCTTTCAGTCCTTTTAGAGCAGGTTTGAGCACGCTGTGCTGGGAGGCTCTCAGAACTGTGTGAGCCCAGTGCTAACCAAACCGAGGGTTGAGCTCCTGCGAGTGGATTTCCTTCATCCCAGCATCCTTCTCATCCCTGATGACATCCTGAGACACCAGGAGGGTTCCTGGGGACCTGGAGGTTTCCACCTTGTGCCTTGGTGACCTGGTTGAGGGCAGCGAGCGAACACACAGGGGCTGGAGCTGAGGACTGAAACGTGGCTGTTAAATCACCGTGTTGCGGGCAGGGACATGCCCAGCACTCCAGCTACCTCGCAGCCCTAGGTGCCTGCTGCCCTATATCATCATCCCACCTGCTGACACTGCTGTCATCAGTCATTCCTGCAGCACCGGAAATAAATGTGCCGCTGGGCAACGGGAGCTCATCGCTGTTGGGATTGCTCTGCTCCAGCCTGGATGGGCAGGAGCCTAAAACGCTGTGTTTTCCTTCCTTCCTTCCCTTCTGATTACTTATCTTCACTGTAGAAACAATGCATTTTATTCTTCTTTAGAGAAGCTGTGATACACTAATTTGCAACTCCAAGCATTGGCAGCTGCGTGCTCACAGATCCAGAGAGCTGGAGGCAAAACCTCCCCCCTTAATGAAGGTGCTGTCCCAGAACTGACCCATAAATCCTGCAAACTCCCCTGTTCTGCTTCGGGGCAGGGTCAGTTCCCATTTAAGGTGAGGGCGGTAACATCTTGAGCTGAAGCTGTCTCAAAAGCAGTTGCACATCTCTATCCAAACATCTGTTGAGTACGAGGAAGATTCCTGCTCGTCTCGGTGCAGAAACCCGATGGCACCCAAGGTGCCGCTGACACTTTGCGTTTCGTGCTTTGCTAAAAGCAGTGACGTTTTCAGGGGACGGTGCAGAGGTGTCAGCAGATGTGATAGAGTGTGAATAGCTTGTGGCACTAGCATCCTCGCTGACATACTTTAACAGATGTTGTAGCAGGGTGTGCGTGTGGCCACGTTCAAGCCCTTCCCAGCTGGGTCTGAAAAGAGTCTCTGTGTTCTGCTTTGTCCTGTAGAGAGCACGAGGTGGATGCTGGTGGTCGCAGCATCCTTGATATAAAACAGAAACCTTCTGAAATGGATGACCCACGAGAGCCAGCTGTTAGCTAGCTCTTAGGGGCTTTCAGAGGCAATGCATTTCCATCGTGCGCATCAGGGTAAACCTGGTTTACTGCAGAGCAATCCCTGAAAGCTTACTGTTTGCAGCCAGGGCTCTGAATTCAGAGTCATTGATGGGAGACCCACCATGAAGCTACTACATGGCAGGGATTTACCCACCTGAATCCACCTACATGGCAGTGAAGGGGTAGCACAGGGTAGCACAAACCAAGCACACTCTGGAGCTTGTTGTCTCCTCGTGTCATCTCTATCTGCTATTGGCTTTGTTTCAGAAAGCACACAGGGAAGACTGGAAACTTCAGTGGGCAGAAACCAGACCTGCCCAGCCACGGCTGCAGCTGCTCTCCAGGTGTGATGCATCACCTTTGAGTTGTAATTATGGCTGTTGAGTTGTAATTACAACTGTTGAGTTGTATTTACAGTTGAGTTGTATTTACGGTCGTTGGGTTGTAATTAGTTGTTTGGTTGCAGTTACAGTCACTGAGCTGTATTTACAGTTGAGTTGTATTTACGGTCGTTGGGTTGTAATTGGTTGTAGCTGCAATCACTGAACTGTGTTTACAGTCACTGGATTTTAATTACAGTTGTTTGGTTGTCGTTCCAGTCACTGGATTGTGTTGGCACTCCTTGAGCTGTATTTACAGCCCTGGGCTTCTCTGATCACTTGGGTGAGGCTGTGCCATGACTTCTTTGGAAACAGCAAAGCACACACTAATGGTGGTGGCTGTCTTGGTGCAGGGGTACATCACAAATGTTCACTTTTTTCTAAATAGATGGGTCCAGAGCACTGGAGAGACTTAATCTCTTTCCTTGTGCAGCAGCTCCTGGCCCTCGTTGTCTCCCCCATCCAAAGCCCCCACCTTCCCAAACCATCTTCTGGTGGTGTCTTCAGGTGGCATCCCTGAACCCTGGTGGCATCTTCCCAGGTTCTGCTGCGGTTGGGTTGATATCCCAGCTGGCACCAGAGCCAAATAGCTTGTTTCCTTGCTTTTGAGGGAAACATTTTGACTAGAGATGATGTTTCTTTCTTATGAAAGGTGTGAATGTGTCTTTAAAAGAGGGGAGTCTAAAAGACTTGGGAGAAACAAAAAAACGAAGGGAAATTTTCCTGTCAACTCTGTTTGATTTTTATTATTAAATTGAGGGAAAACATAACAAAAATAAGGTTTGTTTCAAAATCCTTTCCCCCCAGCTTTGTGACTCGGACAGCAAACTGAGTATTATTACACCATTATTTATTACCATCCACGTTAGTCATGAGACCCCTTCTCAACCTGTGAGTCCTGTTAGAAACGCTGGGAAGGGGTCAGAAAGAGCTTAAACATCACATTTCAAACTATAAATTTAAGTAAAGGCACTTACGAGTTTTATCTGTAGCACTTAACAAAGAGGTGATGTAATCATTTTTAGAGAGTTTCATGGGATCAGAATCTCTGGCAGGGGAGAGCCCCTTGGTGCAGCAATTCAGTAAATGCAAAGCTGGAAATGTGGATTTAGAGAAATGGAAACCACGGGACTGGGTGAAGCAGGGTGCCAAGAGCCCCGCTGGTGCTTGGGCTCTTCAACCAGAGGCTGGGTGTCTTCTGAAAAAACATCTTCTGTGATTTAACCAACATGTTTTGGGGTGAAATTGAGAATTTCCTGAATTCTCTCACCTCTCAGGTCACTGTGGGTTGACCGTAGGTCTGTGGTGTTTCCAAGTGATGCTCCTTAGCAAATACTGATTTCCTGATCTTCATCCTTGGCAACTGGATCCATGGGGAGCACTTTATTTGCTGATGTCTGGGAAAAGCTTTGGAAAGAATTTATGTGAGCAGAGGAGGGAAGAACCTTGCTGTCTTTAACTTCTTCTATATACATTTTCTCATTTTAGAAAGCCTTTTCAAATTAAACACAGGTTCCAGGACAGATTTGTGATATTGGCCCTATTAGCATTCCTTTAGCTACTGTCAATTAAAAGAGGGAGATCTGAAATACCTGAAAAACAATATTTAGGCAGTCATACTGTGGGAACAAAACCCTCAAAATCCCAATCAAGCTCTTTTTCGACCCCAAGGGAGCGTGTCAAAGCAGATTAATGAGGTTCTGCTTCTCAGCAGGGCCGCGTTAGGTGGCCATGTGTCGGCGGCAGTGAAGGGGTTGATGTGAACCACCATGAATGAGCTCAGTGGTTTCACCCCACAGTTGCCCCAGGCTACAAGCAGAGGTGTCTGGTGGCCTTGATTCTCTCCAGTGACAGTGACAGGACCCGAGGGACAGGCTCCCCAGGGCAATGGGCATGGCCCCAAGTTGCTGGAGCTCAAGGAGCGTTTGGGCAACGCTCTCAGACATAGGGTTTGGACTTGGGTGCTCCTGTTGTTTGGGTGGTCCTGAGCCAGGAGTTGGGCTCGATGATCCTTTTGGGTCCCTTCCAACCCAGTATATTGTATGACTCTATGAGGAGGAGGTGGCAGAGGGCTCCTGGAAGGGTCATGAGAGCCGTCACGGCCTACAAGCCGCCATTGAGCCTCCTTGGTGTGGTGACCAGGCCGATCCCCCCTTCCCCCTCCTCCTGGTGCAGCATCCACCAGGCCCTGGGGCCCTCCCCCTACCAAAACTGGCTGCTTTCTTCCTTCTTCTTCCCCCCCTCCTCTTTTTGGCTGAGCGCTGAGCTGTATGCCAAATCCATCTGCTCCTGTCTCCCCTAGCTGCCTTCCATATCGTCGCAGGATCCCTGGCAGAGAGCCTAGACCTATCTCTCTCCCTCCACTCGTAGGAGCACATTCCTTTCTACACCTTTTCCCGAGCTGGGATAGAAATGAGTATCAACCCCAAACAAAAAGCATCTGCTTTCTGCCTGCTTCTGCCTCACCGGACGCGCATGTACGTTACACCCGTGTCAGCAGCGAATGCAAAACACACACAGCCCCCCGCCCGCAGCCCCGGGCTGACGGAACCCCGGGCGCCGGGCGCCCGCCTCGCGCTCGCTCCCTCCCCATCTCCGCAGCACCAGCTGTGACCACCGCACCATTTGTTCCTCCAGCCCACGCCAGCACTCGGAGCCAGTTCTTTATCACCCCAATTAGCCTTGTCTGTGCTGATGAGAGGAGAGAGGCTCCCACTGCAAGGCAGGGATGGGGGGAAGAGTGCTCGCGCGCAGTGGGCGATTCCCTTCTACGGCTTTGTTCTGCCAGCGGGGGTAGATTCCACCAGGTCAGCCTGCATTACCTGGGTGATGCTGGGTTATAAACAGTTGCTTGGATAAGATCAGGGGACACCATTTTTTGTTTTGTTTTTGTTTTCTTGGTGATCTGCTGGAGGGAGGAGAAGGGCGTTCTCCAGCTGCACCAGCTCCCGGGTGTTGCAGTGCTCTGCAGTGCCACTTTTCTGGTTGTGTTTGGAGATGCACCTTGGCCATGTCCCTGGCAAGGATCTCCTTGCATCTATAGCAAAGCTTTCAGTAACCTCTCGGGAGATGCAGCAATTCCCCCTTCTCCCAGTCCGCCATTATAGCATCTCCCATATTGATGTGTCACGATGGCGAGTGGTCAGTGCTGCACTGATGGCTGCATCAGCCTGAAAGCCTGTTTTGTTCCCCCCAAACCAGCCCCTTCTCGTCACCCTCTAGCAGTGGTGTTCATACACGTTTCCCCACGTGTTGGTTGTGAGCTTGTGTCCCTCTTGGTCTTCCAGCATCGTTGTTGAAGACCCATTTCTGTTAGGGATCTCGGTGCTGTCTTTCCAGAGGCAGGAAGGGGATCCATCCTTTGACCCAACACGTGTAGATCTGCCTCACTGGGAAGAAGATGGGCACAGTTCCCATGTGAGCACTTAGTTTGGAAGGACCCAGTTGTCCCATCCTATGTGGAATGGGGCAGATCCTACCACTTAGTGTAGAACCTGTTCCTCAGAGCACCCTCCATGGTGGCCGTTCTCTGTTAGGGGGGCTCCCAGCATGGTCATGACCAAGGAGGAACCTACTGGGGGTCTTCTTTGAAGGTCAGACACAAGAAACCTGAAACAAGAGCCTCTGTGGTCTCCGAGACCATTTCATTGCATTCAGTGGGAGGCTGGCTGAGCAGGTCCAGGATGCTGGGCAGCTGGAGCAGCAATTTGCACTGAAATAGGGGGAATAACAGCTCTAGCAGGAAACCCTGATGGATTGAAAGAATGAATCAGTACGTACAAGGTCAACTGGTGAATGTTGTCTTGATATCTGTAGCCCACCTTCTGAATGTGTCTCCTCGTTGTTCTGCATTTGGTTTCACAGGGTGAGGAATCAGTAATTCCCAATGCACTTATGAACAGATTTGTCAGTACTGCTGTGGAACTCGTCCCTCCTGCACTTGCCTCCTTGGTGTAGCTGCACCCCTTGGAGCTTGTGTAGCTGAGGCTCTAGAGCAGGGTTTTAATGTCTTTGTATCTGCTTTAGTAAAGTCAAACAGAAATGGATCTACAGTTTGCTCCAGTTCAACCAGTCACCGTCCAGCGAGGTTGTTTCACATCTTCCTAGGCTGCAGAAAGGGGCTTAGGAGAGCCCCGTAATACTCATCTCCAAACCAACCATTCTTGCTGGGTTTCATCTAATTGTTGCTTAAAACTTCCCACCACAGAGCCACCACACCTTCCCCAGACACGTGGTTGCGGTGCTTTGCTCCTTCCCACTAGGATGCTCTTCCTGCTGCTCAGCTTGAGTCTTCCTCGCTGCTCTTTGGGTTGTGTCCCAAGACAGCGTGAACAAACCATTACTCTTTTTCTCCTTGCTGCAGCCTCTTGTGTGTGCAAATACCCTGAAATCCTCTGTTCTAGACTCAACCTGTCCAGGTCGTTGACGTTTCCCTGTAGATCTTGCTTTCAGACCACTCATCTGGGGTCCAGCGAGGCTGATGGGGCTTTCCTTGGGGAGCAAGTCCAACGCTCATGGACCCAGAGGACTCAGGCTGCCGTTCTGTGGCTGTTGGTGGCTCTCCGTTGGCTTTCTGCATAGATGTCCCAACCAGAGTTTGGTTTTTGCACTCTTCCAAGCTGCCCCTTGCCCCCAAGCCCTTCCAACACCGACATCCAAGCGGTCAGGGTTGGGCCACCCAACCCCAGCTCTTTTATAAGCTCCTCTCACCTCGATGTTTTCATCCCAGCGGGTGAAAACAGCCCCAGTGCCTGGAAGCTTTTCCCTCTGTCGCTGGAGGAAGAGAAAGAAAACAATGGGAAGAAAAGCTGTGTCAGAGCCAGGCAGATCAGAGTTAATCCTCTCCCAAAATGGATCCTGTCAGTGCCGGTGGACGTGAGAATCGCCTCCCCTCTACCTTTGCTGGGTGCTCTCCCATCACAATGCTTCACTTGGTGTTTCAGCACAGAAAGAAATGGTGAAGTTGCTAATAATGGCACGAAAAGAAAATATGCTACATCTGTTATGGATAGCAGTACAAAATTAGCTGATCACACCTCTGACACCCAAGATGTCTTCACTTAAAATACTCGTTGGCTTACTTTACATAATTTGCTGATTATATTTAAAAGAAATACAATTTTGCAATTACTGTTCTTTCTGGTGTGCTATCTATGCATCATTTTCTTTTTATGTTTATATATTTCTCCTTCATTAGTGCAGTCTGAAGGGTGATTAGATCCCTTCAAACATTTTACAGAGGTTAAACGTTGATTAAGATTTAATTATTACTGTAAATAGCTTGGAATGACATATGGTGCAAAAACCTGACATATGTGCATTTGAATAAATGAAGTGCTATTTCCCATGATGCTTCAGTAGCTGTTTAACAGCTTTGCTGAAGGGTTATGTTGCACCTCATGTTAAGATTGCTTTGATGTTATATTTTGTTGGGTTTTTGCAGCTGAAAGCTAAGAACAGTTTTTCCAGTTTTTAAAAACATTGAATATTTTAAATACCTAAATTGTTTTGCACAAATTTTTGCTAATTTGTCTAACTAGGTTAAACATTTTCAAAAGCAGTTCGGTTTTAACGTGGGTTCCTCGCATTGTGTCGGCAGCAGCACCCATTCCGTGGATGGGATTTCCCAAAGTCGGATGGCGCGCGGTGCCCCGTCCCGCTGGGGCGTGGGGATGCCCGTCTCCTCCTGGGGACACAGCGGCTCGGTGTGATCTCAGGGTGATGGAAAGCTTCCTGCTTCCCAGCTGGGAATAAATAGCAAAGGGCTGTGGGTTTTGTGGAGACAGAGAAAGGAGCAGGGACAACACACTGCAGTTTCTGAATGGTGCAGTACCTAAAGGAGGCTTCACAACGACGCCGAGCATGGTGTGCTTGGTGCTCCAAGCTACAGAATGGGGGCAACAGGAGGGAGGATGCTGTGGGGATCCATCCCACACCGGTGACACCAACCACCCAGGGCTTAGCTGGGACTCTCCTTGCTGGAGAGTGCTGCTGTCCCTCCTGTCCCCAGCAGCCTGGCTGTGCTGCATCCTGCGGGTACCGACTGCGGTGCCGGGGTTGGATGTGTCATGGCTTGTTCCAGCCTGGGAAAATGAAGGGATTTCTCCTGGAAAATGGTGGGGTCTGTGTGGTTCTCTGGGACACTCTGTAATTCTTCAGAGATGGCCAGGCAGAGAGTGGGCATCATTTCGTGTGATGGAAGTCCAGCTAACAAAGGTATTTTGAGGCTTGATCAGAGTAAAGCACATAAAAAATGGCATGGGAGAGGTGTGAGTGATGCAGCAGGTTGAAGCAGTGGCACACTCTGTTACTGCAGTGTTTCCATGTTCATTTCCAAGAGGAATGACTTCCGAGGGCCGGGCTGTAGTCACAAACCATCTCACGTGGGTGTATCTGTGGTGTCTCTGGGAGCCCCCCAGTCGCACGGTGTTATCCTTCTGATCTACACTACAGCAAAGCCAGAGTTAAATCAATGAGATGGGCTCACTTTTAGGCAGCTTCCCTCCATTAATCATAGAATCATAGAATGGTCCAGGTTGGAAGGGACCTTAGAGATCATCTTGTTCCAACCCCCCTACCATGGGCAAGGACACCTCCCACCGGACCAGGTTGCCCAAAGCCCCATCCAGCCTGGCCTTGAACACTGCCAGGGAGGGGGCATCCACAACTTCTCTGGGCAGCCTGTTCCAGTGTCTCACCACCCTCACAGTGAAGAATTTCTTCCTTATATCCAGTCTAAATCTACCCTCTTCCAGTTTATAGCCATTACCCCCTGTCCTGTCATGATCTATCCTTGTAAAAAGCCCCTCCCCAGCTTTTAATCGACGTCCCTCTCCATCTCCGTGGTGCCAACACTGACCTTGGCTCCTCTTTGCTTTCGCAGATCGAGACGTCTCGGCTGGAGCCGGAGATCGCGATGGCCACCCCCAGTAAGACCGTCACCTACAACAAGGGGTTGTGAGCGGGAGCTGCGGACCCCCCAGCCCAGAAGATCCGGGCAGGGCAAGGGGGAAACGTGAGATCACGACTGGGAGAGAACGCAGCAGCGAGACGAAGCAAATCCTAGAGCTCAGCGATAGTCCTCCCGCTCCCAGAGAACGCGGAGTGATTTAACACTTGTGGAGAACTGACACCTCACACCACTCACCAAGATTCACATTATAAAGTTTTAACGTAGCGACAGGAGCAAGAAACTACATCCAAACACTTTAGAGAAACTAGCACAGGAATAATCTCTAAACTTCTAGCACTGCATGGAGGGAAGTTTACGGGATGTTTACATGGCTATACCTAACGACATGAAAGTAGGCTTCACCCAGCAAATTTTGTTTTCAATGCAAATTAAATCTCAGCACTGACACTGCACAAAAGTCGTTCTGCAGGGACCAACGGGTCCGTGACTTTGAAGCGCTTGGTAGGGTGGTTGGTAAGTGTCCATGTCAGTCCTGCCCCAGCTGCCACCCAGCTTGGGGTTCGAGGTCCTGGAAAGCCATTATGGGATGGGAGCTTACAGCAAAAACACACTTGGCACGGGTGTGACGGATGGGCTTTGTCCCACCTGATGTGAGCACGCTGTGAGTAAGGCAGGCAGCCTGAGCTGGTTGGGTAACGTTCCATGAGGGGTTCGTGAAGCTGCTCCGCTTTGAAAGTTGGGCAGCACAGCGCTGAGTCCTGCTGGCCCGTGCCTGGATGTGGCAGTGGGGCCCTGCTGGGTACAGGAATCATAGAATGCAATCAGAGAAGCGTTTCAGTTGGAAGGGACCCTTAAAGGCTGTCTGGTCCCACTCCCCAACACCTTGAATGTCTCCAGGGATGAGGCATCCAACACCTCTCTGGGCAGCCTGGGCCAGTGCTTCACCACCCTTACCGTAAAAACTTTGTTCTCGTATCCAATCTAAATCTCCCCTCTTTCAGTCTGAAACCATTTCCCCTTGCCCTATCACAACAGACCCTGCTAAAGAGTCTGTCCCCTTCTGGGAGCCACATCCCACCTGGGTGTGTGGTCCCATGGCCCAGCAAACCTCCTCCTGGTTGCATTCGGGGCCATTATTTGGCTTTCCAGAATCTTTTACCCGAAAGCGTAAAGAGCAGAGTTTGAATGTGGCCTCCAGGATCGTTACAGGAATTGAGGTGTGGTGGTGATGCACTGATTGCCACCGTGCCAATGCCAACTTGTTGGGGCTGGGGGTTCTGGGGAGGGTGGGGGGGAGCAGGGGAAACCAAATCGCCACTGACAAAGAATGTATGCAAAAGGATGTGTTGCAATGTTTGGGGTCAGGAGCTGGAGCTGCACAGCGGGTTCTGCCCCCGTGCTGGTGTGAATCCAATAATGACACCTCAAAAATAGAGTTTTGTGGATGTACACACCAGCACTGCAGGGCGGGAGGAGCCAGGTGTGCTCTCCCCATCCGTGCTGCCACCAGACCAGCTCCTGGTCCCCAGTGCTGGTGGGAATGCATGGAGCAATTCTGCATTTCTGCTGGTGTTAGGGACAGCTGGATGTGACCCAGCAGAGTTCTTCTCATGCACTCGATCAGATGAATGTACGCTCAGCACGTGCTTCGTGAATGCTTAATCACGTGCTGGGTCTGATGGCATAACAGCCCAAAACTGAGTTCACCATGGAATCATCCAATTATGGATTGTCTGTGATAGATTGTGTGATTCTGTGAGTTCACCAGAAGCCTCCAAGGTGGGTTTTGTGGATGCCAGAACCGTTCTGCTGCCGTGCTGCAAAGCTCGTTGATCTCAGTCTTTTTATTTTTGGGGAGGGGGGTGATGGAGGCTTGGCTTTATAGCGGGGTGGTTTGGTTGTGCATTGTAATTACTGATCAGAGGTTGGGGTGGCTGCGGGTTCCAGCTGCCTGCAGGGCTGCAGGTGGAATGAGGGATGTGCAGCGGGGATGGCTGGAGGAGAGCCAACGTGGTAATGCACATTGGGGTCATGCACACTTTGGGGTTCTGGCTCAGGTCAAACCCATCTGCATGGTCCAACAGGTGACAATCAGTGTGAATGAGCCTGGATTTGTCGTTTCCCATCTGAATGCCATCACACTTGTTTTCCTTCGTGCATCAGAAAACGGGGCGTAGGCAACTCAGCAGAGCTCGTGCTGAGCAAGACCTTCTGCCTCCTGATCCAGCTTCTCCCAAACTTTCAGTTGTCCCATTTCAGCCTGGCGTCTGGAAAGCAAAGGGGCTTTTCCTGCGCCGTTCCTGCACTTTTCCAAAGTCCCCCCTGGTCGTTGCATTGCAGTGTCGGACTGCGTGTGCCAGCGGTGCCTGTGGGGTGTGCCATGGGGCTGGAGGTTGCAGTTCCCGAGGGTTTGGCTCTCCCAAAACGTTCTGATGGTTATAGGTGCATTGCATATATGTATGTATCTTTATATTTTTATATATATATAAGGGCAGCAGAGTTGAGACCCGGTTTAGGAGTTGGGTTCCAACCCTGCTGCCTGTCCCCTTGCTATCCCTTGTCTGTCCCCTGCCATGGGGAGCAGCACAAGGTGTGTGCCAGGGGGGCACGTTGTGGTAGACCTGGTGTCCCCAGGTCCCTTTGGGCAGTACGAGTGTGGCCCTGTCCCCACCAGTGGGGTTCAGAAGTCCCCACCAAAGCCTCTGCAGCTCCTTCGGTGGTCGGACCTTTGCTGCAAAAGCAGCAGAATGGTTCTGCAGACCCCAACCTCAGCCTTGGGGAAGCATCACCCTGCAAAGCCCGTTTCACCATGGCACACCCAACTCGCTGCTGTCGCTTTTGGGAAATGCTCTTCCACCGAGCACAAGAGCTGGAAGGGTTGGCAATTGGGCTCCGGCCGAAAAGTTGACTCAGCATCAAGCTGAACTCTTGGTACAGCCTGAGAAATGAAGAGCATGGCACTGGGAAGTGGTAGCACATTCGTACTGTTTATTAGGACAGCAAATTGTGCCAAAAAAGAGTACACACAGCAGCTAATGATAACATTATACACATTCACTTAATAGCTAATTAATCTCTTCGACTCTCCTGATGTACAAAAGGAGCCTTCGGTTTGTGAGAGCAACCCAACCATTTGCATTTATTATTTCCTATAATTGGGGAACTGGAGGAAATGGGGAGGAAAAAAAAAAATCCCCACCGCACACATCAAGTTGTTCACCTCGGCAGATAATAATAATGAGATGATCATCTCCCGTAGTATTTAATTAGAAATGTCGCACTTAATTGATTTCTTGGATATGTTAATTAAGAAATAATGAGGACCGGGTTGCAGCTAAAGGTGCCAGCAAGAAGTTTGGTTCCCTCCTGGAAGAGGGGCCTGGGGAGCACCAGGGGACAGCCCTGGGCTGTGTCCCCCTCTCCCGGGTGCCTGCAGTGGGCCCCGAGGCCAGGAAGCGAGCGCAGGGCTCAGCCATGCCTTGTGCTTGGTTCCCTCCTCCTAGAGCAGGGAGGTACGAAATAACCGGGTCTGAACTTGCCATCCCCATCCCTTTGGGTTTCCCTTGCTGGATGGAGGACGCCTGGCACAACAGCCCCAAAAAGTCTCTGCCCTGCTTGAGTCCTCTGCGCTTCCACAACCCAAAACTGCTTTTTTCTTTTACTTTTTTTTTTTTTTTGAGCTTCATATCTGCTTTACCCCCTTTCCCAGTTTCCCTTCCACGAGCTCCATTCCTTTTTGCTCCTCGCTCATCGCCTCTCTCCATCCCCACGGCGCAACCATGGAGCCGTCGCAGACCTCAGGTTACAACCGGGTTCCTCGCAGCCCCCGGCACCTCCTCCAAGTCCCGTTGGGAATCCCTCCCTTCTGCCCATCCTCTTGGCTCCGTACGGCTGCCTCCTGCCCGGCCTCCAGCCGCCCCGGTGGGAGCGCGGTGCTTGGGGGCATCGCTCCCGGCCACGTCTTCCAGCCCCCGCCGCGCACCCCGGCACGGCCCCGACGCGCACAGCCTCTTTTTAACCTGGGTGGGTGGATCGACCGTGACACTTGATGTAACACTTGGACGTGTCTGGAATAAAAGCGTTTAAAGACTCCTTGGCAATGGTGGCACTTGGGTCTGGGTGGGTATTGGGGGTAAAATTTGGGTCGCGTTGGGTGTTGGGCAAGTTGGGAGCAAAATCTGGGTCCTGTTGGGTATTGGGCAAGTTGGGAGCAAAATCTGGGTCCAGGTGGGTCTTGGGGGCAAAATTTGGGTCCCATTGGGTATTGGGAGCAAGCTGGGAGCAAAATTTGGGGCTGGTTGTGTATTGGGAGCAAAATTTGGGTCCTGTTGGGTATTAGGCAAGTTGGGAGCAACATTTGGGTCTTGGGAGCAAATTGGGAGCAAAGTTTGGGTCCTGTTTGTTATTGGGCAAGCTGGGAGAAAAATGTGGGTCTTGGTGGTGAATATTGGGGGCAAAATTTAGGTTTCAGTGGATATTGGTTAAGTGAGGAGCAAAATTTGGGTCGTACTGGATATTGAATAAGTGGGGAACAAAATTTGAGTTCAGCTGGGTGTTGGTTAAGTGAGGAGCAAAATTTGAGTCTACATAGGTATTGGGAGCAAAATTTGGGTCCGGGTGGGTATTGGGATGGAAATTTGGGTCTGGGTGAGTATTGGGCATGTGCAGAGCAAAATTTGGGTCCAGGCTCAGAGCTCTGTGTGGCCAACGGGGCCGGTGCAAGGGTTGTCACGGATTAGGGGCATGAAGTGTCTCATTGGTAACACAACTTCTTTACGTGCCTTTTTACGTAGAAGAGCTGCTCTGGGGATGTGGTTTCTCTCTGTGCGTGGAGAGAAGACTCCAAACAGCAGAAACGATTACATATCATATATATATATAAAATATTTCTATGTCTGATATTTCATTATGAGTGTGTATCGTATTTATCTGTATGTATATCTCAGATGTAGTGCATATATATACATTTAATGAATATAACCATTATAAATGTCCTTCCCCCAAGCCCTGGGGAGACGCAGGAGGGATTCTCATCCCCCTCACCCAAATCCTGGGGGCCCTGCACCCCATTTCTGACCCCGTTGTGGGTCTGCCCCTCCCTCGACATCCAACACCCGGCGCAGGTGTGGCAGCTGCCAGCCCCCGAGCACCACATACCTGGCATACCTGCGGCCACCCCCTCCTGTCACCCGTCCTGGGAGGAGGGGACGCTGCCGAGATGCCACCACAGCAGATGGGCCACCCAACTCCATCCATCGGTCCCATGGAAGCCACCCATGGTGACACCACCCAATGACATCGCTGTCCCCATCGCCGCATCCTTGGGGCATGTTTCTTGGGTGGGCGGTGGGGACGGTCCCGCTGGGTCCCCCCCACCTCTGCGAGGGAACCAGGCAGGCTTCGAGCGCGTTTTGCCTTTTATTACCACGCAGTAACACACACTACAGCTGCTGACTACCTACGACGGGGAACACACGCACACGGGGCACAAAAATAAAAGAATAAATTAAAACAAAACCGCGTTAAAAAAAAAAAAAAATGACAGAGAAAGGAGGAACGGGGGAGGGAATAATAATAAAAAAAAAAAAAAGCCAAAAAAAAAAAAAAAGGGGAAATAAAGAAAAAAGGGTTGGGAACACAGAGCTTCAAGGTAGGACGTTTGGATGCAACCTCACGGCTGACGGGCGGTCCCCGCGCGGAGGAGGATGCGCGGTCGTGTCCTGGGGTCCCGGCAGCCTCCTCTTCCTCCTGGGCTCGGTGGGAGCTCCCCAAAACGCGCCCCCGAGGGCTGCCCCGGGCCCCGGCACCGGGCGGTGGCGGGGGGGGGACGGCCGGGCCCCGGTGGGGTGGCGGTGGCGGCGATGTCCCTTAGAGTTCGTTCGGTGGTGCCACGCGTGTCCCCGCTTCGTCCCCCGGGTTCCTCTCCATGGTGGCTGCACCAGGAGCCTGTCCCTGCCTTAGTCGTTGGAGGTGACGTCGATGTCTTCTCCGCTCGACTGCTTGGTGGCGAGGCGCCATCGGTTGATGTGATGGGAGCCCTTCTTCTTCTGCTCCGAGTCCGGCCCTTCCTCCTCCAGCTTCTGCCGTTTGTATTTCGTCCGCCGGTTCTGGAACCACACTTTCACCTGGGGGAGAGGGAGCAGAGAAAGGCACTCGCTGCAAACTCCGTTTTCCTCCAAATGTGGCCAAGAAGAAATCGCTGTATTGCTGGGAGCGTGCCCAGCCCTCCCTGCCCTGCCTCAGTTTCCCTTCCTGATGGCAGGACCTGGAGTTTGCAGGATGTGGCTGGGTGCCCATCACCCTGGTGCCCATCACCCTGGTGTCTGGTACCCAATGGCCATGGGGAGGTCCCACAGAGCCGTCCTCGTGCATCCAGCAAGGAGCCCTGTCCCCAGGCTGGGGTGGCACTGCCAGCTCCCGGCTCTGGTTCAGCTCAGGGTGCAGCCTGGCAGCCCCTCACCTCCCAGCGCCCATAAAATGAGAGAAAAATGACCATTTTGGGGGCTGAACCCATCATGTTTATGGGTCAATTTGTTGCTCTCGTGCAAAGCCTGAGGGAAGGCTCTGAGGCTTTCAGGGCTGCACTGCAGATAACCAGGGAGCCAATGGAGATGATTAATTTACCACATTCAGACTTAAGCAAACCTATTTCGCCATGACAGCACTCAAACATCACCCCAGGAGCCCAGACAGGAGCACGGTCCCCATCCTCAGACCTGGTCCTCGCCTTGACTGCCCAAACTGCTGCCACCCTGCACACCTCTGGTGACAGCAGCCAGGAGCACTGCCTGGGACCAGGCTGGGTGCAGTGGCACGGGCAGGGTGCTCAGTTTGGGATGCTGAAGGCACCCATGCAGCCAGCGATGCAGGATGCTGCTGGCAGGATGGCGTGCACCAACACGAGATGCAGGGATGCAGGAGGCTGTGCATCAACACGGGGTGCTGTGCAGGGATGCGGGGTGCTGTGCATCAACGAAAAATGCTGTGCTGGGATGCAGGAGGACGTGCAGAAATGTGGGATGCTCTGCAGGGATGCAGGGTGCTGTGCAGGGATGCGGTGTGATGTGCATCAGTGTGGGATGCTGCAGGCAGTGATGCAGGATGCTGCACAGAGATGCAGGATGCTGTGCAGGGATGCAGGATAATGTACATCAACACGGGATGCTGCAGGCAGTGATATGGGATGCTGTGCAGGGATATTGTGCCGGGATGCAGGGATGCTGTGCAGGGATGAAGGATGCTGTGCAAGGATGTGGAATGTTGTGCAGGGATGTGGGATGCTCTGCAGGGATGTTGTGCAGGGATGCTGTGCAGGGATGCAGGGCACTGTGCAGGGATGCGGGATAATGTGCATCACCATGGGATGCTGCAGGTAGTGATATGGGATGCTGTGCAGGGATGTTGTGCAGGGATGCAGGATGCTGTGCAGAGATGCAGGATGCTGTGTATCAATGAAGGATGCTGCACAGAGATGCAGGATAATGTGCATCAACATGGGACGCTGCAAGCAGTGATATGGGATGCTGTGCAGGGATGTTGTGCAGGGATGCAGGATGCCGTGCACCACTGTGGGATGCTGTGCAGAGATGTGGGATAATGTGCATCAACACGGGATGCTGCAGGCAGTGATATGGGATGCTGTGCTGGGATGTTCTGCCAGGATGCAGGGATGCAGTGCAGGGCTGCGGGACGCTGCGCAGGGATGAGGGATGCTGTGCAGGGTTGCACGGCGCTGTGCAGGGCTGCAGGGTGCTGCCAGCAGCGATGCCGGCTGCTGCCCGGCTCGGGGTCCTGGCAGGACACTAGGTGCCGCTGCTCGGCCGCCGATGCCAGCCCGGCACGGGGCGGGCGGGCGCATTTATTCCCTTCGCTGGCCGCGTCCCGGACCGTGCCCTCGGGTACCTCTCGCAGGCGGTGCTCGCCCTCTCCGCAGCGTTTCGCAGCGAGGCCGGGGCCCTCGTTCCGCCCTTCGCAGAGGAGCAAAACCCCCCGGCGCTCACCGCGGGGCAGCCCCCGCCCGTGGCTGCGGGCGCAGCGCTGCTCTACGGCTCCGCCGAGCTCGGTCCCCCGACCCAGCCCGGCTCCAGCCGTGGGCTTCCCTCGCCCTGGGGCACGGCACGAACAATGCCGAGCCGGCGCCTTTCATTCAGCAGCGGCGAAGCGCTTTGCAAACTTTAATTAAAGCTCGGAGCCCTCTGGGAGCGGGGAAGCCGCCCTTATCCCTGCGTGATAGAAAGGGAAAGCGAAGCTTAAAGCAACGAGGCGGGGATCGGAGCTGGCTGCGAGGATCTGCGTCCTCCGGAGAGCTCCGAGGAGCCCATCGGGATGGGACCGCGGCCCGGGAGCCGAGCTGGGAGCGATGGGAGCAGCACTAAGCTGCCCCTGGAAGTCCATGCCAGGAGCTTTTTTTGGTTTAAAGCCAAAGCTCCGGGTTTTGTCCCTTCCCAGACCAACGTTAACCGTTGTGGTGCTGGAGGTCTGCACGGCTCCGGCTGCTCCGGGGCTGTCCGCTGTCCTCTGGGGGATGGGGACCACCCCCACCCCGTCCTCAGCTCTGCACACACAGAACACATCCCTGCACCTCGCTGCCATCCAGGCAGTGACGGCAGTCCCACATGGAATCGTAGAACCACCAAGAACTGGATGACCTCTGAGGTCCCTCCCAACCCAAGCCGTTCTGTGATTCCATTGAGGTCAGAAAAGGCCTCTACGAACGTCAGCCCCACCATCCCATCCCCACCATCCCCACCAAACCACATCCCTAAGACACGGCCGCATGCACCGAGAGATCCCGCTCTGCAGTGGGGCTTTGTCCCAGCCCTGTCAACATGTCTCTGCCAGGAGCTGAGGCTGTGACCAACACCCAGCATGGCTTTGTGCCATCCACGTGTCCCCAGCAGCTCTGGGGACAGAGCTCCCATGTGTACCCCAGTGGCACTGGAGATGCTGCACCCATCGGCCTCCAGCGTACGAATCCCCAGTGTGACACCACAAAGCCCAACCAGGCTACACCTTTTCCTTTTAAAAACACCCCCAAAGTGACCCATTCCTTTTAGTGACACGCAGGGGATGGGAAGGGAGAGCCCTAAAAGTGAGGACTGAGCAACTGCTCCAACACCGCTGCCGCTCGGCTGAGCGTCCCCGCGAGCCGTCCTCCATGCAGCGCTGGGGACGGTCCCAGGCTGCTGCCCTGCCCCTCTGGGATGCTCCATGGGGCAGCTGCCAGGGAGCCACCAGCCCCCACTGCCACCACTGTCCCAGCTCTGCTCCTTTTATCCCATCCATGGACGTCCCACCACGGGGACAGCAGCTCCAGGATGGCATAAACCGGAGCAGCCAGGATCATGCAGCCCACATTGATGCATCCATCGGGGGAAACGCAGCTCTGAATTTATCCCGGGGGCTGCTCAGCAGTGCGGCCACGCTCGGGGTTTATCTCGGAGTCCCATCTTTCTCCTCCCGTAACTTTCAGGCATCCGCGGGCACGGCCCGGCCGCGGGGCCGCTCTGTTAATCATTGCCACCCATGGGAGCCGCGGTGGAGCTGGAAGGGATGCGGGATGGCATCCCACCAGGGACCCCATCTCCACGGGGCCACGCGGTGTAAAATTAAAATTACCCGAGGGAACGGCACGGNGTGATGCAGTATCCCAATGCCACTGGCGATGGGCACAGCAGCATCACCACCCACAGCACCCACCCCAGCACAACCCCCAGCTCAGCACCCCCCCAGCTCCGTGTCCCACACCCTGCCCCACGCGCGCGTCCCACGCGTCCCCACCGCACAGCTCTGCGTCACCCCGGCACACGCACACCCTCGTGCACCGCGCTCCCCGCAGACACAGCCCTGTCCCCATCCCCATCCCCGTCCCACCCCTGTTTGCCATGAGCTGTGCGTTGCTGCTTCTTTTTCCCAATCCCAATTTTTCCCAATCCCATTTTTCCCCATTTTCTCCCAACCCCTTTTTCTCCCAATCCCATTTTCCCCAATCTCATTTTATCCTAATCCTGTTTTTCCCCATTTTCTTCCAATCCATTTTCCTCCAATCCCATTTTCCCCAATCCCATTTTATCCCATTTTTCCCAATCCCATTTTCCTCAATCCCATTTTATCCTAATCCCGTTTTTCCCCATTTTCTTCCAATCCCATTTCCCTCAATCCCATTTTATCCCATTCTATCCCAATACCATTTTTCCCCACCTGTTGTCCCTGTCCCCAATGGGAAGGGGTTAACCACCCCTCCCCACCCTCCCCATGTCCCAGGGCAGTTCCTGAGGACCTGGGGACCCTTTTCACCTCCCCTGGGGCTGCTCCAGGTGTTCTCTCCACCTGTGCGGGACCGGCTCAACCCCTTGCATGGAAAATCCCCCATTGGGTCCCATAGAGATGGGTTTGGGTGGGTGTGGGGCTCACCCCCACCCTAAAGCAATGGGGTGACAGTGGCATTGCCACGGGACGTGGTGCAGCACAGAGCAGATCACCACCCTAAGGGCAGAGGGTCCCGTTCGTTCAGCGCCCATTCCCCCATCTGCACCTTTGGGTTATTTCCCTCTGGGTAACTAACAGAAGATTTTATATCTATCTATCCATATAATTTATTTTTTTTTGTATATATACATATTTGAAAGCCACCAAGCTGGAAGGGAAGAGGTTCCCCTGCAACACCCCAAACCCCAGGGCCGAGGCAACGACCCCGCAGCACCATCAGCTTCCCCAGCACGTGGGCACACGGCACCACGGAGCAGGCGGCAGCGTGGAAACCCACAGCAAACCGATACCCACCGCCTGCCCCTGCTCCTGCCCGTGCACGCAGATTTAGGGCCGGGTGCCTCCGCTCCTTGCAATAAATCCCGTTCAGGCTCGGGGCAACGATGCCGGATCCGAGCGGCTCCGCGCCCCCGGCGCTGCCCTTTCTGCCTGGACAAGTCGTGTTTGTTCTTTGACCTTTGTTTTTTTTTTTTTTTTTNTTTTTTGCTTTTTTTTTTTTTTTTTTTTTTTTATTTTTTTTTTTTTTTTACCTCCATTTTCACCCCCAAGAAGTGCCCGCAGCGGCGAGGGGACGGAGCGGGGCTGCCCGCTGCTGCCGGGCCCCGGGGAGCGTCCCCTCGCCGCGCTGCTCGCTGGCGTGGGCTCTGCTTTCGTTTCCAATTGAATAATAAAATGGGTACAGCAGGAACACAAAAACAGGCCGAATCACCCAGGATTTGGCAGAAACGATCTCCGTTGACTGCAATACACTGCGACACGGAGCAGCCGCGTGCCCACAGCCTGCAGCTCCCCGCTATCCCCCAGCACCAACGCTTCTCCCTTTGCCTTCATCCCCAACCCTTCTGGGCTCCCTCATTTCCTACACCAAGAGGCAAAAGCCCATGCAATGATGTCTTTCCTCAAAGCCAAAAGCCTCAGCGTTCTTCCCTCGGCCCCTCGGTCTCTTTCCCTCTCCCACTTTACTCCTTTAATCTCTTCCTGCCCTTCAGAACATTGGGTTGGGTTGGACGGGACCTTGAAGATCATCCATTTCCAACGCCTTTTTTCTCTCTTTTTCTCCCCAGGGGTGAGCACCCTTCCCCAGGCACCGTCCCATCCCACTGTGCTGCAGGCAGACCCCGAGCTGCAGGGTTACGGAGGGATCTCAGCTCCCTGAGCCATGGGATAACACCATCGGATTTTTAGCCCCGTTCGGCACTCGGCAAAACACCCCCAGCAAAGAAGAAACAACACCAGGAAACAAAACCAAAACGAAACCGTGCGGATCCAACATCCCCACCGTGGCTCCTGGAGAAACAAACCGGGATTTTGCCCAGCGCATCCCCATCCCTACGTGACCTCAGCGCTGTCCCTGCATCCCGACGCCGAGGTCGGGTGGAATTGGGCACCGATGGGCGCGGGGTACCTGGGTCTCGGAGAGGCTGAGGCTGCTGGCCAGCTGCTTGCGCTCGGCGCCCACCACGTAGTGGTTCTTCTCGAAGGCCCTCTCCAACCGCAGCAGCTGGGACGGGGAGAAGGCGGTGCGGATGCGCTTGGGTTTGCGGGCGAAGGGGCCGTGCAGGAGGAGGCTCTCCTGGGACACTTCGCTCCCTGCGGGCAGAGCGGCGGTGTCAGGGATGGGGCAGAGCCGTGGGAGGGGGATTGGGGCCGTGCGGAGGGGGAATGTGGGGACCCCTCGGTGAGGGATGGGGAAGGAAGGGGAAGGAACTCGTAGCGTTCGTCCCCCATCCCATCATGGTCCCAATGGAAGGCAGTGAGAGAGGGAAAGGGGGAGAAAAGGGGTAAAATGCATGGAGAGGGATGGAGAGGAAAGAGGGGAGAAAAACGGGGTGAGAGTGAGGAAAGTGAGAGGGGAGACAGAGAAAGGAGAAAGTGTGAAAGAAAGAGAGGGAAAAGGAAGTGGGAAGTCAGAGAAGCACTGGGAAATAAAAAAAAGAGAAAAATGAAGAAATAAGGAGAAATAAAAAGAAAAAGAGAAGGGAAGAAAGATAGGGAGAAAAAAGAAAAAGGGAGAAAGGGAGAAGAAAGGGAGAAAGGGAGAGAAAAAGAAAGAAAGAAAGAAAGAAAGAAAGAAAGAAAGAAAGAAAGAAAGAAAGAAAGAAAAGGAGAAAAAGAGAAAGGAATTGAGAAAAAGAAAAAGAAAGAGAAGGAAATAGAAAAAGAGGGAAAGAAAAAGGAAAAGTAAGAGGGGCGTTGGAACTGGATGGTCTTTAAGGTCCTGTCCAACTCAAACCATTCCATGAAGGACAGAAAAAGAAAGGATTAAAGGAGTAAAGTGAGAGATGGATAAAAGGAGTAAGGTGAGAGATGGAAAGAGACAGAGACCAAGGGAAGAAAGTCAGAAAGAGAGAGGGAAAGGGAGAAATAAGGCAGGTAAGAAGGAGAAGAAATAGAGAAGGAGAGAAGGAGAAGGAGATGGAGAAGGAGGGGGGAAGAAAGAAGGAAAGAAAGAAAAAAAAAGGAATGAAAGGGTAAAAAGAAATAAGAAAGGAAGAAAAAAAGT
>WBMW01000420.1:307127-324431 GCA_013396635.1 Penelope pileata | reverse complement strand
GGAGGGCAGGGGCTGGGGCCGGCGTTGGGGAGGCGGAGAGCTCCCGAAAAACTGGACTGGTGCCGGCGGCGAGGGGAGAAGTTGTGGGAGCGGGGCTGCGGGCTCCGCTGGGTCCTGGGGGAAAGCGCTACATCTCGGGTCGCTTTCGGGAAAAATGCGTCGGGAAGAAAAGTCCGCAGCTCCGCCGCCGTCCGCAGCTCCGCGGGGTGCGGGGATGCAAAGGTCGGAGCCCGATCCCCCCCTCCTTCCCCCGGTGCCAGCTGCGCTCCCCGCGCAATGTCCGCGCAGCGCTGAGCTCCGAGCTGAGCTTCCAGCACCGCGCGGGGCCCGGAGCGCTCCTCCCCGGGTCCGATCGTGCCGCCGGGAATTCAAAAATATCGATGAAAAAATCCCAAAGTCGCTGTTTTCCGGCCGCTTTTTCCCCAAAAAAGGCCGCGGTGAGGGAGATGCGCGGGGCGCGGAGCTCCGTCCCGAGTTCACTCCGCAGTTTGGCTCTGCTTCGCCCGCCGGGACTCGGCCGAGTTTTGTTGAGGCGCGGAGGAGGGGGCTGCCCTCCCCTCCCGCACAAAGAGGGTTGAAAGTCTATTTTCCACTCGGCTGGGCCGAAATGCTCCGCGCGGCACCGCGGGTCCGTCCCCCCCGCCGAGCGCGGCCGCCCCTCGCCCTTGCGCGCCCGCGCATCTTCCGCGCACCGCGCGCGGGGGCTGCGGGGAGGAGAGCGCACGGAACCGCGCAGCGACGGAGGGAGGAACACGGGGCGAGCGCGGCTCCAGAGCGCTTTTCTCGTTTATTTTAATCGTTTTTTTTTTTTTTGATGTTTTTCTTGATTTTTTTTTTTTTTTTTTTGACTCCGGGGAGACGGAAGAGAGAGAGAAAAATTGTCTGTATTTTAGAGAGATATTTATAGGCTGGGAATAAAGGAGCGGGGCTGTGTTGGGTGGATGTGGGAGAGGGCAAATGGAGCGGGACGCAGCCGGGGAGGGATGGGGAAAGGGAATGGGAATGGGAAAGGGAAAGGGGAAGGGAATGGGAATGGGATTGGGAAGGGGAAGGGGAAGGGAATGGGGAAAGGGAAGAGGATGGAAAAGGGAAGAGGATGGGGAATGAAAATGGGTAAGGGAAACGGAAAGAAAATGGGAAGGGGAATGGGAAAGGGAAGGAGAGGAGAAGGGAAAAACGATGGGGAATAGGAAAGGGAATGAGAAAGGGAAAGAAACTGAGAAGGAGATGGGGGAAGAAATTGGGAAGGGGAATGGCATTGGGAAAGGGAAGGGAAGGAGAAGGGGATGCGGGGACAGCGCTCAGCTTGGACGTGGGAGCTGTGTGCCCAATTGGTGGCATTTAATTGAATTTCGTTTAATTTGAGTTGATTGAATTGAATTGAATTAGATTTTGGTTTTCTGTCGAGTCCCCGGGGCAGCTGCAGGGCTCGGCGATGGGATTTCGTTCCCCGCAGCTCTCGCCGGCTCCGAGCATCCTTTGCGGGGGGAAAACCAACCCCTGCCCAGCACTGGCTGCTCCCCCAGGAAATCCCCTCCGGCAGCACCTCCTCCCTGCAAAAACATTTTCTTTTAGGGTAACTCCTTTGCTTTAGGGAACAAATCCCCCCTCTCTAAATATCACACTATTATATGACTTTTTTTCCCCTGTTTTTTCCCGTTGTTGGCTTCCAGCTCCGCATCCCAGCGGGAGGGAAGCCGGCAGCAGGCTGCCTGCCCGCTGAGTGTCTGCTGGGAAAGCTGCTCCAGAGGAGAAGGAGATTTGTTTTATAACGAAAGGAGGTGGCACTGCGGCCAAGGGACACGGCCGGCAGCAGCGGGGAGCACAGAGGGGGTCCCCAGCCCTGGTGTGGGGGTGCTGCAGGCACAGAGTGGAGCCTGATGGCCATTAAAACACGGGAGCGATGGTTTTCCAAGGAGCAAACGAAAGAGGAACGAAGGAGAGAGAGGGGAGGACGGGACAGGCACCGAAATGCAGCCTTGGGGTGGAGGGGATGGCTTCGGCCATGGGATGCTTGAGGATGGACAGACGGACACCCAGGGCCGGATCCGGAGCGCTGCCGGCAGGTGCAATCCGTCCCCAACCTCGTTAATCTGTAACGCATCGGCCTCCAGCATCAAAGGGCAGAATGTGGAAAATCAGGCCCCGGGCCCCGGAGCGTGGCCACGGGCGCAGCTCTGCGCGATGTTAAAAGTTGACCAGAACTTCAAAGTGCTGCATCATTTCCTCTCGACCTCCCCAGCTGCTGTTCCCGTGGGCAGAGCTGCTCCCCTGCCCCGAGTTCCTCCTGCCTTCCTCCCAGTGCGGCCCCACAGCAAAGAAGGGAGCAGTGGGGCTGGGTTTGGGGGCTGGGGGCTGAGGAGGCTCCTGGCCTGGGCACCCCACTTGCTGCATCTTTAGCTTTTTTTTTTTTCTTTTCTTTTTTTTCTTTTCTTTTTTTTTTTTTTTGATTGTCTTGGTGATGCGCTGGCTGGGAGTAAGCCTCCCTGTGTCTCCCTATTTGAAGGTGGCTTTGTCAGCTGGTCCATCAATGGTTGGATGGATGGATGGATGATTGAGTGGATAGTTGGATAGATAGAAGGATGGATGGATGGGTGGATGGGTGGATAGTTGGGTGGATGGATGGATGGATGGATGGATGGATGGGTGGGTGGATGGATGGATGGATGGATGAATGGATGGATGGATGGTTGGGTGGATGGATAGTTGGATGGTTGGTTGGATAGTTGGATGGATGGATGGATAGATGGATGGATGGATGGATGGATGGATGGATGGATGGATGGATGGATGGATGGATGATAGATGGGTGGATGGATGGATGGTTGGGTGGATGATGGAGATCTCATGGGAATTATGGGGCTGGTGGTAGATCCGTACATTGTCACGGATGATCAGGAGATAGATTTAGTCCACAGGCTCAGGATGATATTGAGAGAGGATCCCACCGTGTAATCCACACAGGAAAAGTTCCCAGATCACACAGCTGCACACTGCGGGCTGGAAGAGGTCAGTGCAGCACAGACAGGTGCTGCTGGCTCCTCAGCCACCTATGCAGTGCTCACAGTGGCTTTTCCAAGGGGCTGCATCCACCCTCACTGCCCCAGCACAGCCAAACACCAGCCCAGAAGCCCTGCACAGATGTAAGGGGTACTGGTGGATGTTCAGCCTGATCCAGCTGGATGAAGAGGTGTGAAAAGCACAAAAGCCAAAAGATTCATGCGAAGCTACACAGTAAGTGGTGAGAACACCGAGCCCTCGTTGTGCCCGAGCTCCTCCTGTTCCTGCGTTGGATGAGCACACAAAGGTGGGAGATCCCAGTGGAAATACAGCGTGTGTCATCGTGGATTTTGCTCCTGCTAAGTGTCCAGCTCTTTGCAGATATTTAAAGCCCCAGGTCTCGAAAGCATCACTTCCATGTCTTGTGACATCTGGAGGTGATTCTGGTGACATCTGGAGACGGCCGTGCAGGTGCTCATAGTCTCAATGAGACCTTGCAGAAACCTTCAGCCCCCTCGGCCACTGCTGGCAATGTCCCCAGCAGACACAGCTGCAGGGTCAGCCCTCAAATATTTACCTGATAGAACCGTGGCTTTTTTTAGTCTTTTTTAAAATTTTATGAATCCTTAGAAATAGCCCCAAAAGGGCTTCAATCTGATACAGGAAATAATCAGCTTCCTGATGACAGCTTTTCCTTCATCTGAGCTCCCAGAAATTGGGCATGGAGGCAGGAACCAGAGCTTCACGGGGACAGCTGGCCTTGGGGTGTGACCTTTTGGTGCCCAGGGCTCCCCACGAGCGTAGCCCACGAAACACAGAAAGCTTTGGAGATGCATTCTCCATGTGTAGGTGCCATGACAGTGCACAGAGCACTGTGGTTTGGGGGGAAGTTTTTTCAACTGAACATCAGGAAGAATTTCTCCATGGAGAGGATGGGCATGCATAGGGCTGCCCAGGGAGGTGGGAGTCCCCATCCCTGGGGGTGTTTAAGAGACGTGTGGACACGGCCCCGAGGGACATGGCGCAGTGATGGGACTCAGTAGGACAGGTTGATGGCTGGGCTTGGTGGTCCTGAAGCTCTTTTCCAACACAGACGATTCTATGGCTTGTAAACTGGTGATGCGCAGAGATTGGGCTCATGGAGATCTCTCCCTTAGTGCAGGACCATGGGGTCCACTCCTGGGCTGCAGGATGTCACCCACAGAAATGCTTTTCCGTGCACTGTAGGGTAATTGCTGAGGTTAAAAAAAGCCTCTGAGAGTTCAACCTGATGGTTTCAACACAGGAAATTACACCTCCAGCCCCGGGGGTGTTTGGGTGCTCCATTGGGTTGCAGTGGAGCGTGACCCCAGCATTGGGCCCCCAGGCTGATGGGGAAAGCAATATCCCATATGGGATTGCACCATCATGGGGGTGAGGGAACCCCAGGGGAAGGTGTGACGGCCCCACAGACCCCAAACTGCATGGTCACAGGGGAGATTGCAACTTGGCTCCACTGTGTGATGTTGAATGGCTCCAAGATGATGCATCAGGCACACGTGTTGCTCATAGGCATCAAACTTTTTGACACGATACAACTGCTGCTCAGAAGCCTTCCTGCCTGTTTTTCTGATAGGGAACATCAGTGTTGGAAGCCCCTAGGTGCCTCGTATGGAAACATGTGGGGTCACCTTTCCTATAGAATCCAGGAAATAAACCCACGGATCCCCTCTGGCCACCTCCAGACCTCTACAACCTCAGCTCCAGGGTCAGGTATGCATTGCCCCAGTGGGGCTGAGCAAATCCCAGTCCTCTGCACTGGCGTGGAAATCACTGGGGCTTCCCCAGAACCTTCATTTCTGCTCACCCTTGTGCATCCCCATTGGATGTCCCATTAGAGGAGGAGCCGGGGCTGGGATGCTCCTGGGTGCGCTTGGTGCTGGCGCTGGGCTCCCACGATGCTGGGAGCTCTGCAGCACCGAGTCCTCCTCCTGCTTCCCTTTGGAGGTGGTCGGAGGGGGCCCTGCGTGACTCATGTGTTTATTTTCCCGGGTGCCATATGAAAGGCAACCCCGCGTGTTTCCATACGAGGCAGCTAGGTGCTTCCAACACTGACATTCTCCACGAGAAAAATAGGCAGGAAGGCTTCTGAGCAGCAGTTTTATTGTGTTAATAAGTTTGGCGTCTATAAGCAACATATGTAAATGACTGATATACTGTCTTGATGCCATTTAACATTATGTTGCGGAGGTGAGCGGGAGCCAAGTCTGCAGCATTTCGACTAATATGCAAGGAGCTGCCAATTTTTTTTTTTTAATTTAAATTTTTTTTTCTTTCTTCTTCTTTTTTTTTTTTTTTGTAATTTAAAAAAGTTAGCAATCTGCCCGTGCCAAAATGACGGCTCGGACCCTTCCATCTCCATCGCTGTTTGCTGGAAGATGGGTAAATGTCGTGTTCACTTCACCCTCCTGGCAGCACTGGGTTGGAAAACCATAGGATGGAGTTGGGTGAATGGAAGGAAATTGTTTGTGGGTCAGGAATTGTGGGTTGATACATATGTGGCTGGGATGCTTTATGGGATGGGGTTATGTGGGGGGATCCATGCGTAGAAACCATCCGTTTGCCCCACAACCCTTTTGGGGATGAGCCATGGGGACGGATGCTTTCCAAGAAGGGGTGTCACCATGCTGCTCTTCCTGACCCCAAAGCCATGCTTGAGGCTCCATCCCGTGCTCCCCATCACTGCAACCGGGGAGAGGAAGGAGCAGCGCCGTTGGTGCCAATGTCTCCGCGCTTCCCCATCCCCTGTGGGGAAAAAAAAAAGACAAGGGGAAAAAAAAAAAAAAAAGAAAAAAAACAACCCACCACAGTTAGTTTCTCCCTCTCGCAAGTAATTTTCAGTTAATTTATGTTGAATCGATGGTTCCTTGCAGTCATATGGATGGCAGGCTCCCAGCCATTATTAGTGTAAACAGATTTGTGAGCAGTATATTTAGCTGTTCCATATTGCTTTTAGGAAATGTGCGCATTTCAATGGTGTATACTTGCAGAGGGCCATACCCTGCCACCGCTCCGCAGGTGGGGACGGAGCCCTACCGAGGAGCCCAGCAGCCACCTGCACTCACCTGGGGCTCTGGAGCCTCCTCTTCCTCAGGAGGAAGGCTCGAGCCGGCCACTGGGTTGTGGTTCCACTTTGAGGCAGTGGGGACAACAATCCCAGTGTGTCCCATCTATGTTTCATGGGTATAAAAATTGCAAAATTGGGTCATTGCTGGTGAGGATTGCTGGTCTGGCTTCAGATGGGCTCAGCCCTATGGGGTGTGTAGGATGGACCCAGCTCAGCAGCGCATTGATGAGCCAACCGTTCCCACAGGATGGATGTCCTGCAGTGTGGGGGACCATCATCATTTTGGGGCTATGGGGTGCCCCCAGCTCCCCAAAGCCCCATGCAACCCCCGCAGCCAACAGTGGGATGAGCTGAGGTGCACTGGGGACGGATCCTGTGGGATTGGATGCCCAAAGGGTCCCATTGGGGTCCCTGAGGTGTTGGACTGCACCGGGACCTGCGTGGCACCAGCACCCAGCTATGCCATGGGGAGAACCTGGACCCCATCCCCAGACTGAGCAGCTGACAGAGGAGAAGTTGTTTTGATGCAGAATTCCAGAAAAGTGACAATCTCGGGAGGTTCGGGGCCAAGACGTACGCTAAAAAAGAAATCCCCAGATTTGAAGCGAGCGGCGCCGGATGGGCACAAAGCAGAGCGAGCAGCGCCTGCAGGGATCCCTCCAAGAGCTGCGGGATGGATCCTCTCCGTGCCCAGCACCATGCACCATGCTCCCTGCAGCGAGCAGGGCTGGGCCCTTCCCATCGCCCCATACCTCACTCAACACAACCCAACCAACCCCAGTGCAACCCAACCAACCCCAACACGACCCAACCAACCCCAACGTGACCCAACCAACCCCAACGCGACCCAACCAACCCCAACGCAACGTGGCACCGCCGCCTTCACGCGTGCCGGGCACGCAGATGCTTCTCCCCCACCGTGATGCCAGGGCAGGATGCAGCCCCAGGGCTTTGCTATTTTCACGTTCCCTGCCGGCGTGCACAGAGCCAGCCCGAAATAGCAGCCGCGAGCACGCTGGCACGGGCGCAGCGATGGGAATGCATTGGCAGCCGGGATCGGCGCGGCAGCGGTGAAAGGATTTGGGCAACGTCTCACCATGGCTACCCGGGCCAGGGAGAAGTATGCCGGCTCGGGGGGAGGGTGCCGGCTCCTTTCAGCGCGGAGAAAGCCGCGACATCAGGGCTCTGTTGTTGGATGTCACAATCTCCCTCCCCAGAGCGTGAAAAATCAATTAGGAAGAATTAGTGACATGTCGGAGCTGGAAGCGGACGAGAATTACAGCCTCCGTCCTGCGCCCTGCCGCTGGGCTGCACCCGGTGCCTCACCCACGGAGCCAGGAGCAGCCCCCATGGCCCCCACAGAGCTCCCCCAGGTGCTCCCAGCCTCAGTTTCCCCATCTCAGCCATGGGCTGAGCCGTGGGGCCGCGTGCCCCGTGGAGGATGGATGGGTCGGTGGGAGCGCGGCTCGCTCCGCGTCGTTGCTTTTCTCTTCCCACCCCTTTCTCTCTGTGTGTGTATATATAAATAAGAAAAAAAAAATCCCAAACTCTGATTAAAATCCCCTTTTTTATTCACCTGCCCATCTTTCCTCTGTCTCCATCTCCCTTTCTATCCAAACTCATAATTAATCGCTCAAGGCAAAAGTAATGAATGTTAATTGGCCATCTGTACAAAGACTAATTAAAATCTACCATGCTGGGGATTAAAACATACCTATAGCAACTGCCTGAATTGAGAATGAGACAGAGGAGAGATTGAGAAAACAGCTGAAAGGCTTGTGCAAAACGCAATCCTGCTTAGGTGTGAGATGAGTTGCAACTTGGAGATCTGAGATGCTTTATTATTAAAAAAAAAAAAAAGGGGGTGGGGAAGAAACTTTGCGGCTCGGAGCTGATCCGGGGATGTTTTAATGGGAAGAAAGGGCTGGCGGAGATTTCAAAGGCGGAGCGACCCCAACCCTTTGGACCCCAACATTTCAGGTTTCGTTTGGATGTGAACAATGAGCCGCCCCTCTCCCCCCGTCCGCAGCAGCTCACGCGCTGCAAGAAAACGCTGCTGAGGTTTTCATCTTTTTTGGTTAGAAGAAACCTCTTTTGGCCATGGGAAACCATGGGGATGCTCCAGCCCCATGCGGGACATGGGACCCCCATCCCATGCCCCGTAGTGGGGAGCAAAGAGGTTTTTAAGACCTTCAATCCCACTGTGGGCGTCACCTCCCTACCCCATATCCTCTCCCCATCCC
Organism: Penelope pileata; assembly: GCA_013396635.1. Classification (NCBI taxonomy): domain Eukaryota; kingdom Metazoa; phylum Chordata; class Aves; order Galliformes; family Cracidae; genus Penelope; species Penelope pileata. Next base: position 316,082 of record WBMW01000420.1, on the reverse strand, counting down.
CGTGGCCATGTCCCCTACGGGACGTGGCCCTATGGCGGTGTCCATAGGGTGACAGCTCTGCTCCTGGCCCCTTCTTTGTCCTAAATCCTGCGCTTTTCAGGCCGCCCGCCCCTTTGTTGCAATGTGGCTGTAGGGTTGGAGCGGTGTGGCACTAACGACTCCGTGCTAATTACTCGCACCCCACTCGCCGCAGCCCCAGTGAAGCAGGGAGCGGGGTCAGGGACAGCTCTGAGCCTGGGTCTGTCCCATTGGTGACATGGGTGGAGGTGGCACGAGGTGGCCAGGAGGTGCCGTGTCCCTGCAGGGCTGGGGGCAACCATTGGGTGTGGGGAGGATGATGAGAGAGGGGCCGGGAGGAAGGATGGGCGCTCTCTGCAAATGGGTGTGAGGCAGCTCCAGTGTGTGAAAAACACCATTTTTAGGGCTTTTTGTTAAAAAAGTGCATCTCCTGCAGTCAAGATAGGGTGAATTTCAGCCAGAAATCACCAACGCACAGCTCCCCCAGCTCCCAGCCATGGGGACCTCGGGGTGAAGGCTGTCTCAATCCACCATATGTCTGCTCCAGCACCCCCAAATAACCCCATTTCCCCCCAGATTTGCCCATTTCCTTGTGGGAACACCCAACCACATGCCCAGCGAGCCCAGCGAGCATCAGCACATCCCTCCTGGGGGCTGACGCTTTGGGGACAGCAGGGACCGGGGGTGTCCCCCCCATGCTGCTGTGAGCCCCATCCCTGCGTGCCGGGGAAGCCCCCGGTCTCGGCTCTGCTCTTGTTTTCTCAGATTCGGCTGTGTTTACTCCCAACACCAGTGACCGCCGTGGCCCTATTACGGTTTCGGCTGACAGCTCGGCTGACAAGTGTGCTCGCGGCAGGAATGTGAATGCGGCTCCGCGCTCCCGGCCCCGCCGGCGGCATCGCCGGCAAAGGGTTGGAGCAGGGGGGTTCCAAACCCATGGAGGTTGGATGGAGGAGGATGGAGGCGCTGGGATGGAGCGGCGGCTCCAGCGATGGGAAGGGGATGGGGTGGTGGGGACCGGGTGGTGCCACTGTCCCCATATGTGGTGAGCAAAGCTGGGAGTGCACCCAGCTGGCATCGCACTTGAGTGGGCTGCCAATGGGACAAAGTGGTTTTGGGTGGTGCACAAAGTGTTTTGGGGTGGTGCAAAAAGGGGTTTCGGGGTGGTGCACGAAGTGTTTTGAGGCAGTGCACAAAATATTTTGGGACGGTGCACAAAATGTTTTGGGGTGGTATATGAAAGTGGTTTTGGGGTGGTGCACAAAAAAAAACGGGGAAAACTACTTCTCAGCAGCTCTTTCCTATCAGGCAGGATGCTGCTGCTGGTGTGCAAGCTCCTCAGTTTGGCTGCTGCGGTGTTTTGGTGAATTTGGGGTGCAGGGGGGTGCCAGGATTGATGCTGGAGCTGTGGGTCCGGTGTTGATCCCAACAGATCCATGCGCTCTGACCGTGCCAGGTAACGATGGTTTAATTAATCACAGATCATTTCTGCAATGTCCCCCCATTAACCTCCATCGCAGACTAAATAATAACTCATTAAAGGCACTTGAAGCTCGCTGGAACAGGACAGTTTACCAGCAAACCCGCTGCTCTTTGGCTCTAAACTGGGTTAATCTGTCATCTCTCCTTGCTCAGCCGACGGTCCCTTGTTACACATTAAGGAGCTGCTGGGGGGGCACGGCCAGCCTGGAGCTGGTCCCTAAGGCTAAGCCCACCCAAACTGGGGGGACAGCATGGAGGGAGATGGATGGCAGGGGTGCAGTGCCCTGGCTGCCTTCCTGCAGCTCATAGAATGGGTGGGGTTGGAAGGGACCTCAAGGAACACCAAGTACCAGCCCCCTGCCAATATCAAGCTGGAACTTGATGTTCCTTGAGGTCTCTTCCAACCCAAGCCACTCCAGGGTTCTATGATACAGAACATAACTCGCATCAAACTCCTCGGAGGATGTTTGCACTGATGTAGCTGCAGGGTGCAAACCCTCACTGCCAATATCCCACAATGGGCTGGGAAGGATCAGATGCTCGTAACACTTCCAGATGCTGTCGGTGCGATGGAGGGGTTCGGCTCTTTGCTGGGAGCGAGGAGCTCAATCTCACCATCACGGAATCACTAAGGTTGGAAAAGCCCTCTGAGATCACCTAGTCCAACCGTTCCACGAGTTCCCTTGGCCATGGTCAGCCTCGGGGTGACAGTGCTGTTAAACATCACTTGTGCACGGCACGAAGGACTCGCCAGGATTCTCTGGCACTAGGAGAAAGGTGCCAGCTCAGCAGAAAGGTGTTTGTTGTTCCAACCCTCTTGGGCTTGGTGCACATCCACCAAATCCCATGAATGACCCCCAAAATACCCCACAAAGCTCCTGACTCGCCGGGGTCCCGCTGGCTGCATGTCCGGGGGCATCCCCACATCAGCCCCACACCGTGAGCGTGGGTTGGGTGGGAAACGTGGGCACCCCCAGGGCTTTTTCACCCCCCTGGAGTGCTTTGCTGCAGGAGCAACTCATTTACCTTTGGCCTCGTGGCCGCCCGGTTGCGAGCCGGGCACTCGGTGTCCAGCAGAAAGCCCCATGCTCAGCACTTCTGCCCACCAGAAACCAAGGACACCTCCTCCTCTCTGCTGGGAAACCTTTAATAAGGGGCAGAGGGAGCTGCCTGCAGCCTCCTGACCTGCTGAGCCGAGGGCAGCCCAGGTCAGCGGCCGAGATTTGGGAGGTGGAGGAGCGCGCTCCGTTTTTAATTTGGGAGGCTTTGCGGGGCGGTGGCGGGGCTCGGGGGGGATTTAGCAGGCTTGGCCTCGCTGCCATCCCCAGCACCCGGTCACACGCACGGAAATCGAACGCCAGCAGCGACTTTGGCTCCTTTCATCGCCCAATTCCCCCCATGTCACCCCCTGCCCAGGCACAAAGGCAGCAGTGTCTGCCGGGTGGGAGGGGGCTGGGGACGTGGGGAGGGTCACCCTCATGTCACCGCTCCCCCTGGGGTCTCACCGGTGCACATTCCCCTTTTCCTGCCCCAAAGTGCCATCGAGGCCATCTCAGGGGCTGTCCCATTAAGAAGGATCTCACAGCACACAGCTCACACTCCAGCCCCGTTCCCTCTGCTCACCGTTTGCAGAGTTTTGTTCGAAGTGAGCCCAGAGCAAAGCAGGGGACACAGGGCTGTCCCAAGGGACAAGTGGGGCTGGAGCCCTCCCTGGCACTGCCACCCGCCTGGCACATCACTCCGGGGATGGGGTGAGAAGGAAAAATGGGGAAAAACGAGAGGATAGAAGGGAAGGAAGAGGTGAAACGCCCTGAGCTGTGCTGCAGGAGGGGTGAGGGAGGGCTGGCACAGGGGCAGGCAGAGCTGTGTGCAGGAGCCCTGTGCTGGGCAGGAGCTGGGGCTCAGCGTGCTGCACTTTGTCACATGTGTGAACAGTGCTCATTTCTGAGCTGGAGGGAATTATGGTGGCTTTCTGGGTTGATGTCACAGGGGTAAAAGCCTCCAACAAGCCCCAGCTGCCCAGCATCAGAGCGGTGGGAATGATGCACATTGCTGGCAGCTGGGCTGGCAGAGCAGGGCCCTGCCCTCCCAAACCCAGGGGAGAAACAGGGCCATAAAGCTGAGCCAGGACTGGGCTCATCCATGGCAGAGCATCACCCAAATATGGGGGTACCAGGTTGGGTGTTTGGAAAAATTTCTCCTCTGAAAGAGTGGTCAGGCAGTGGCACAGCTGCCCAGGGAGTGGGGGAGTCCCCGTCCCTGGAGGTGCTCCAGAACCAGGGAGATGTGGCACCTGGGGGTATGGCCCAGTGGGCATGGTGGGATGGGCTGGGGTTGCCCTGGGGGATCTGGGAGGGCTTTTCCAACCTTAATGATTCTGTGATTCTATCCCTGCAGGCTGTGCTTTGCCCATCTTGAAAATCCCAAGAGCTGGAAACTTCAGGTTTTTTAGCTTAAGTGAGCTTTGAGCATCGCTCCACAGCTTCAGGATGTGGATGGAGCCTTTGGAAAAACCACAGCAGTTGTTGCAAGGACCCACAAAGAGACTTCACAAAGCAGGAGGGGAGCTGAGCTTCGCATCCCTCCCCATCCCCACCGACAGCCGCTGCCGTTCCAGGCCCTGATCCGTGAATGGAAGAGGTCGGGGCTCCCTGCAGCCCCCCCCGTTCCCGGCCGGGAGCTCGGGAAGCTTCGTGCAGGGCTCTGTCCCCGTTCCCCGGTCTCGGCACGCCCTCAGCTGGTCACAGAAAATGCTGGAAAAAGAGAGAAAAATATTGCACATCGTTTCGCCGTGTCAGCGTATGGCACCCACGGGGCTCTTCGATGGGTTGGGCTGGAAGGGACCTTACAGCTCACCCGGTCCCAACCCGTGGGATTTGAGGACAACCTCTATAAGATTTGGGACAGCCAATGGGACATTGGGAGTGCAGTCTCTTTGTGGGTCCTTGCAACAACTNGGGCTCTGTCCCCGTTCCCCGGTCTCGGCACGCCCTCAGCTGGTCACAGAAAATGCTGGAAAAAGAGAGAAAAATATTGCACATCGTTTCGCCGTGTCAGCGTATGGCACCCACGGGGCTCTTNCCAAGTGCCACATCTCCATGGTTCTGGGACGCCTCCAGGGACGGTGACTCCCCCACTCCCTGGGCAGCTGTGCCAGTGCCATAAAGTAAAGCCATAAATAACTGCAAAGAGGAGTGTGGGGTGGGCAGGGCTCTGGGGGAGCCAAGGTGTCTCCCCCATGGTATTTGCTTTAAGGACCAAAATCAACGTGGTGCTCAAGGGCAGGGAAGAAGAGGGTGGAGACACTCAAGACAAACCCACATGGCAAAGGGACCGGCACAGGGACGTTGTGTCTGCACCCAGCACTTGTGTGGTGGATGGACGTTGGCACATGGAGTGCTGGGGGAGCCCAGTAGCACCAGGACACGGCAATCTGCAGCAGTTTGAACACCTGCATGTGGGCAAATGTCCCAAATCCAGGTAGGTAAAAATCTGGGGGAGAGGCTTTGGTTGGAGAAATGCCTGATGGTACCTGACCCAGGCTCCCTGCTGCCACCCTTCCAAAAATTCATCCATTTGGAACATGGAGCAGAAGACCAAGACATGGAACGTTTAATGGCTGTAGGTGAAGATGGACAAAATCTGGGAGAGGTGAGAAGAGGGCAGCAGGAAGGATGCTGTGTCTGAGCCGGGCACTCCCAGGGCACGCGGGGCTGGCAGTGCTGCTCCCAGTTCTGACAGCTGCACATCAGCTGCTTCAGGAAGGACAAATCCATGGGGGGTGGGCTTGTACCTCTGGAACCCAATGGAAAAACGGGGATATGACCCCACAGATAATAAGAACAGCCCAGGAGCTCCAGGCTTGCGCCCACAGTGTGCACACAGGAGCACAGCACAAAGCCAGGGCAGTGCTCTGACCCAGGCTGTGCCTGGGCTGGATTTGTGCAAGGTGCAGCCCCCAGCGTCCCCAGGCAGCCCCCACTCCTGGTCCAGCCCTGCCTCTGTGGGAGCAGAACAGGGAGCACATCCTGCCCCAGCCAGAGCTTTGTGCTGATCAGAAGCATGCACGTGGTCACACTGGGAAAATTCTGTTACCAGTTTTCATTATTTTGAATCACATTCTACATTTATTTTCAACAGCTAGTTGAGAGTTTTGTGCAGGAATGTATTAGTATGGCACTTTTTGCTCATCAGAAAAAATATTTTTGTAAGAACACTTTCTGCAAGGTGGATTTTACATTTGTAAGAGTACATCTGGGCTGAAATTCTTATCTATCATTTGAGTAATCAGTTTAAAATTGTCAGATAGTGCTGCTGCTTCAGCAATGCTTGCAATGGTTCTTGAGATAAACTGAATATATATGGGGATGCACGTGAGCTACTGCATGATGTAGCTGCAGCCTGGAGGGCACACACCTCCCTACCATCCCCTCACCAGGGTTCCTATGGGACTAAGAGCCTTGCAGTGCTCTGTATTCATGGATCTCTGCGATGGAGGGGGCTGGTCAGGGAGCATTGCACAACATGGTGTGTGTGGAAGGATGAGGGTGGTGACCACCTGAACTGCTTTTTGCCATGAGACACCTCTGTTATCACAATCCCAGACAGAGACAATCCCGGAGCTGCAGGGAGGCATGGACAAGCTGCTGGTGAGATGGAGAGCTGGGGCTCTGGGATGCTCAGCTCTCCCCCTGCCATTGGTTTCTTTGGGACACTGGGGGGCTCCTTCCCCTCTGAGCTGCCCTCACACCCCCAGTACTTCCCTGGCTCATGCCTATTCCTGTGCAGGAGAGTTTTAAGCCTCTGTGCCCATTCCCCAGGCAAAGCCACCTCTGTTCTCCCCGTGCCTCGCTCCTGCTGCGTGCCCAGGGGGCTCAGGCAGGACAAGACCTCGGACCCGTGGTCCTCAGGGCACACCTTTCCCCAGACCCAGGCACACGTAGCCCACTCTGGCTCAGCACTGCAGACACAGCCCAGCAGCAGATCCCCCTCATCCCCACTGGGGCTCCAGGAGCGTTCCTAAGGCACCCAGAGCTCTGCTGAAGGCTGCTCAGCACCCAGCCACCAAGCACCCTGCAGGGAGCAGAAGGCACTTGGGCTGCAGCTTGGTTGGAGGGCAGAAGAAGGAAGAAAAGCACAAAGACAAGGGGCCAAGTGAGAGCCCCTTGGTCAGGGGGCTCAGAGCAGCTCAGACATCGTAGAAGTCCACGTGAGCCCCTGAGCTGAAGGTGTCCTCCTCCAGCAGCTTCAGCAGCTTCTGGGCTGACACAGTGCAGTCTAGGAGCTGCCCACTCTCCTGCAGGCTCTGGAATTGCCGGCGCATCTCCGGGTCTGCGGTCTGAGTGCGAGCCAAGAGCTGCATGTCCGTGTCCAGAGGACCTGGGGGGAAGAGCAGCAAAAGCAAAGTGAAAGAGAGCGTTTAATTTCCTCCTGCACCCAGAGGAATATCTCCTCTTTGAAAACCGACAGGAACTATTGCATCCTGTCCTCACCTGGAGCGTAGTTGAGCACGCGGACGTCGGGCTCCTCCAGTGCCAACACCCGGAACATCATATCCCGGGCAGCCTTCCCGCTGCAGTACAGCACCCAGCTGCGGAAGGGCTGCAGGGCACACAGCGAGGAGATGTTCACCACCGTCCTGCTGCAGCCCGGCCGCCTCCCAAAAGCTTGCAGGGTGCTGGAGGTGAGGCACAGCGCCGAGGTGATGTTGAAGGTGAGGTAGGGGTTGATTTCATTGGGGTCGGTGAGGTCGAGGAAGGATTTGGAGACGTCACCCAGAGAGCCTGGGAACAGAGGACAAAGGGGTTGGAGAAGTTAAATATGGGTGTCACACATCCATATCTGCACCCATGTTGCCACAAAGAATACCACAATGCTAACAACCACAGGATCAGAGAGCCATTAAAGTTGGAGAAGACCTCTACAGTCATCAACCAGATGTAATCATAGAATCATTGAGACTGGAGAAGGCCTCTACGATCATCAAGCCCAACTATCGACCCATTATAGAATCATTAATGATGGAAAAGCTCTCTCAGATCCCCAACCCCAGCCCATCCCACTATGCCATGTCCGCAAGTGCCACATCTCCATGTTTCCTGAGCACCTCCAGGGATGGTGACTCCCCCACTCCCTGGGCAGCTGTGCCAGTGCCTGATTGCTCTNTAACAACCACAGGATCAGAGAGCCATTAAAGTTGGAGAAGACCTCTACAGTCATCAACCAGATGTAATCATAGAATCATTGAGACTGGAGAAGGCCTCTACGATCATCAAGCCCAACTATCGACCCATTATAGAATCATTAATGATGGAAAAGCTCTCTCAGATCCCCAACCCCAGCCCATCCCACTATGCCATGTCCGCAAGTGCCACATCTCCATGTTTCCTGAGCACCTCCAGGGATGGTGACTCCCCAACTCCCTGGGCAGCTGTGCCAGTGCCTGATTGCTCTTTTGGGGAAGAAATTTCTCCTAATATCCAACCTGAAGCTTTCCTGGTACAACTTGAGGCCATCACCTCTAGTCCTAAACGTCAGGCAGCTCTGATGGCTGAAACTGTAGAAGGAGCTCATGGCTGAGTGAGGAGCTTGGCATATAGAACAGTTGGGTTGAAAGGGTCCTCGCANCCAACCCCAGCCCATCCCACTATGCCATGTCCGCAAGTGCCACATCTCCATGTTTCCTGAGCACCTCCAGGGATGGTGACTCCCCCACTCCCTGGGCAGCTGTGCCAGTGCCTGATTGCTCTTTTGGGGAAGAAATTTCTCCTAATATCCAACCTGAAGCTTTCCTGGTACAACTTGAGGCCATCACCTCTAGTCCTAAACGTCAGGCAGCTCTGATGGCTGAAACTGTAGAAGGAGCTCATGGCTGAGGGAGGAGCTTGGCATATAGAACAGTTGGGTTGAAAGGGTCCTCGCAGCCCCCCAAGACCAAACTCTTGCTATGGGCTGGGGGGCCCCCAGCTCAGGCTGCCCAGGGCCCATCCATGGCCTTGGGCCCCTCCAGGGATGGGGCACCCACAGCTCTCTGGGCAGCTCTGCCCCACTGCCCTCTGAGTAGTGAATCTGACCTGAATCCCTCCTCTTAGATCAAAACCATGTCCCTTATCCTATCACTCTCAGGCCACATATAAAAGTTGTTCTCCCTCCTGTTTATCAGCTCCATTTGGGTACTGGAAGATCGCTATGAGCTCTCAGCGAGCCCTCCCAGGCTTTCAGTCCCTCCCCCCCAGCACCAGGACACGCTGCTGCACCACCAAAGTGCAAACAGCTCCCGACCTTCAGCCCCAGGAGCAACGGCCCCGGGGGGCACCACGCACCCCCCTGCACTTTCCTCTCTCTGCACCAAGCCGGGGGGAGCCCCGAGGCCCCAGCGCTGTAGGACCCGGCCAACAAGACCCCCCTCCTCCCCCCGCATTCCCTCCCGGCCCCCGAGCCCCCCCCCGCCCCCGC
>WBMW01000420.1:287066-307122 GCA_013396635.1 Penelope pileata | reverse complement strand
CCCAGAGCCCCGCTCGGCCCCGGCCGTTACCGGCGTTGTTGACGAGCAGCAAGCGGCCCGGCGGCCCTTGGGGCAGCAGCTCCCGCACAGCCCCCACGGCTCTCCGCAGCCCCTCCTCGGAGCCCAGCTCGGCGGCCACGCACTCCACCCGCAGTCCGGTACCGGAGCTCCGCAGCTCGGCCGCCAGCTGGGCCAGCGGCTCCTCGGAGCGAGCCAGCAGCAACAGCAGCGAGCCCGGCCCCAGCCGCGGGGCCAGCAGCCGCGCCAGGCTGCGGCCGAAGCCCCGCGAGGCGCCCGTTAGCACGCACGAAGCCGCGGCCCAGCGCGGTGGCTCCCCTACTCGTTCCGCCCTCGGTTCCATCCCTGTGCGCAGCGTAAAGGGCGTGGGAACGCACCTCTGACGTCACTCACCCCATTCATCCCTCCCCGCCCGACGCGTGATGAATGGGCCGCTCCGAGCGCGCCGCCTCCCATTGGCTGCCACCGCACTGTGACGTAGGAAGTGGGGGCGTGGTCAGAGTGGCGCGCCCTCCTCCGGCCCAGGGCTTACGGCGCAGCGCCGATTTTAGCGGTAACCCATTGCTGGCTCTCAGCGCCCGGCTGCCGCCGTCCCCTGGGACCGCAGAATAACGAAGCCTCTGTACACCTTTATCTGCAATCGCTGTTTTTAGATCCTAAGACCCATCTTTATCCTCTGCAATCGCTGTTTTAACACCTACCGCTAAGACCTGGGCAAAACCCAGCTCAGGAGCTGATTTCCCAACCCATAGAGATGGGTGAGCAGATAATGAAGCAATGTCACTCTATTAATCAGCTGTAGATGCTGCTGAAACCCTTACCTGTTCTAGTAACGCATTAAAATGTCATGGTATGACCCAAGAGTGGTATTTGATTTGCTGAAGCACATCTTACGCATTTGGTAAAATTAACCTCATGGGCAAAAAACAAGACAGAAAATGTGTAACTTTTTCACAAGCAGCTTCTGGATGGCAGAACTTGCTTCAGTGGCTGCCGCTTCCTCCCTTCCCATTGTGTCCAAAATCCAAGAGTAAAAACTCACCAACCCAAAGGAGATGTTAGAAAGCCAACATTACTTCTTGGCAGTGCCCTGTACGTGGGGGATCTCCCTCCTGGCCTGCACCCCGAGGTTCACAATTAACACATATTTATGCTACTAAGACACTCATATTCACCAGCCTCCATTCATATTCACCTAATTTTACAGAAATCTCCACCTATGTCTAAAAGCATATTGTAATTTTCTTCAGGCACGCACCTTTTAACGTTGGGTTTCTCTTCCGGGGTCTTTGGTGGTCATTGGGTTCCACTGAGCGGTGTTTATCGGCTCAAAGGTTCTGTGCTAATGAAGCTCAGCCCCTAATTTGATGCTATTTTCCTTGAAACATGACTACGGTTTTGAGGGGGGATTTTCAGCATCCTGCTGTTATCTCGATTGCTCTTGGTCCATCCATTTGTCCAGGATGTGGTTGATGCTCTTATTTCACGGATACATTCTGCAGCTGTTTTTCCTGCACATACACCTTAATTTACAAGGACCTTCTGACCAAGATCAATAAAGCTATCAGCATAGCTATGACACCATTATCACAGAATCAGAGAACAGCCTGAGCTGGAAGGGACCCATGAGGATCATTGAGTCCAACTCCATTCTGGCAGCTCTGATCTCCTGCACCCACCACGTTCTTCGCCGTGGGTGCTGCACCCTGTCCAGCACAGCTCTGCTTCGTGCAGACCTGGGAATAACCATCGCTTTGGCTATTGGGACTTCTCTCCCAGCGGATCGCTCCTCCCATCCGCTCTGTTACCAAAGGGTGCAGAGGTGGGAGGGAGAGTCTGGGAAGCTGGCAGTGTTCATGTGCCCTAAAAGCTCACACGTTGGTGTCAGTCCCATTGCATTGTGCAGCTATTTCACTTTTCCTGGAGAACTCTCAACCCCAGGCATCACTCAGCCGTTTCAGGGCCTGCTGCTGTCTCATGTTTCGTGTGCTCAAAGAGACCCCAGCTCTGTTCTTGTCCTTCCTCCAAGCACCCCAGTGTGCTGCTGCCAGAGCCCCTGCGGGATGGGACAGGGATCCCAGCACTGGGAGATCTGAGCTAAGGCCAAAACATGGAAAGGATGTAGATGCTGCCCTGGCATCTTCCTTTGGTTATTATTTATTATCTAATTCTTCCTTGCTGCCTTTTTAGTTCCTCTCCTCATTCCCTATCTAAACCCACCTCTAAGTCTGCAGGGAATGTTTGCAAGTTTCCCAGTGGAGGAAGGAGAAATGGCAGCTTCTGTCTGAGCAGAGAAGTTCTGAAAAAATTAAATGAATATTGGAAAAGGGCATGGAGCAGAGTACAGTTTTAGTGTAATCACTGGGAGCCAGCACTTTTTGGCTGGACTGCTGTGAAGTTTTGGTTTCAAGGAGTGGAAAACTGTGCTATGGAATGTGTTTTAAATGTAAGTGACTGCTGTTGGCTGGGGAGATGAGAAATGCAACATGTAAGTGATGCATGCAAGAAGGAGGAGTGGGAGAGGCTGTACATTGCAGAAAGGTCATCGCTGGGTTTCCAGATGTAATCATAGAATTGTTAAGATTGGAGAAGACCTCTCAGATCATCAAGCCCAACCTCAGCCCATCCCCACCATGCCCACTGAGCCATGTCCCCAAGTGCCACATCTCCATGGTTCCTGAACACCTCCAGGGATGGGGACTCCCCCACTCCCTGGGCAGCTGTGCCAATGCCTGACCGCTCTTCTGGGGAAGAAATTTCTCCAAATATCCAACCTGACCCTCCCCTGGTGCAGCTTGAGGCCAACACCTCTCGTCCAATCCTGCCTAACTACCAAATCTTCCCCAACTTCAGGGCTTCCCAGCCGCTCGGGATGCAGTTGAGGGAAGCGACGCTAGGTGTCAGCGGCATTTAAAGCTGGAGCCAGAGGCAGGAGGGACAGGAGGGAGGAAAGTGGTAATGCTGCTTTTAGGTAGGTGCTGTCCTTTTGTCAGAATTACCCAAACTGTCTATCGTGTGAAACGACACCCATTGGGTTTATCTGGAGAATCCACCTGAGCTGCTTTGCTGTTGCGGCACAGATCCCGTTGCCACTGGGATGTGGCACATGTGTGTCCACGCTGCTCTCAGCAGCTTTGGAAGGGTGTAACAGGGCCCACGGAAGGCAGGAGGGGCCCTGGGAGGGAATCCCACCCTGAGTGTCACAGGGGTGGTGGGGACGTGGGGGTTGGCCCCTGAGCAGCAGCCGCCGTGCGCTGCCAGGGCTCTCTCGCGTCGGAGAGGAAGCACGAAATTCCTCCAGCAAAAGGCTTTTAACAATAGCTTTCAGGAAGAGCCCTGGGTATTTCTGCCCGCCATTACCACCCAAGAAGGGCAGGGCTCGAAGTCACACAAGGTGGCCCTGGCTGCAGCCGACATTTCCATGGCTACACGCAGCGTGCGTGGCCGGGGCAGCTGGCAGGGAGGGCTGTGGTTTTTGCTCCTGAGCTCTGCTTCTTGTTCTGGTAGCCCAAAGGCCACCCCAAGTGTGGGATGTCCTGGTGTTTGGGCAGGCCATGCTCTGCAGAAGCTGCGAGCTGCTGAGGACACAGAGATGAGGTGCCGGCGGTCGGTTGCTCCCTGTGGCTGGGCTGGCTCTGGGTAAGGACAGAAGGGCAGCGTGCAGGGAGGAAATGTGCCCTCAGTGCTGGCTGGGACGTAGGGTCTGCTTCCTGCTCCCAAATGGTGCTCTCTTGTGTTGTCGTGAGTTGCCCAGGGCTGTGGCAGAGCCTCGTGGTGCTAACCACATCCTGACCTACGTGGGATAGCAGTGTCCCATGCCTTGGAGTGAATGTGTTCATCCTTCTGCTTCTGAACAGAGACAAAACCCATCCCTCTTCTTCACCACACTGTGCCCTGCCAGCAAGGGCTCCCCACGTGCAGCCAAACCCAGAGCCATGGGCAGCTCTGAGCCTCTTTGCGCTGCCTCTTGGCTCTCCTGGCCAGATGAACCCATCCCATACAATCACAGAATCATTAAGGCTAGAAAATACCTCTGAGATGATCAAATCCAACTGCCAACACCTCACCACCATGCTCACTAAACCGTGTCCCCAAGTGCCACGTTACTTGAACAAGAAATGTGCTGCGCTGGTGGCTTTGGGCAGGACTTTGGGAATCCTCATGCAGCTTGCCAAAAGGTTCTCACTCCAGCATTGCCACTGGAGACCCCTGTCTTTAAACCAGAAACTCTGGTTTGAAAAATTCTCCACAACCTTCAAAAGCCAGAATTCAGTTCAGACTCCACAGCTGAAGTCTATCTGACCACTGTTTCAGTCCACCTCTTCTATTAATTTCCTGTATTCAGAAAGAAAGGTGTTGTGAAATGCATGAGAAAGCAGAAGCTGTGATTAGAAGCGTCAAAATAAGTCCCATGCAGGGGCTCTATGTGATATCAGAGAGGCTTAAAAATTTATTTCAGTCTTGACAAGTCTTGATGTGAAACAGAAGGGGATTTTAAGCAGAGAGTGGTGGCTGAAAGACTGGGGTTTACACTCTATAAATGTGCTCTGGAAAATGGAATCACTGAGGTTACCAATGAAGGCACAACAAAGTGCAGGCCAGGAGCAGAGAGGGTCTGGGTGGGGGGCACCTGCCTGAGGGAGCATGGCTGGGGTGGAAGCGCTGCCCTAAATAGACCATTTTTGGAGGCTTGGCCCCAAATCCCCATTTTTGGAGGTTTGACCCCCAAAGTCACTATCTCTGGAGGTTTGCCCCAAAAAGCCCAGCCATCTGCTGCTGCTGCGGGTGGCATCCAAATGTGGGATGGTGGTGGCCGGTGCTGAGGGAGCTGCAGTGAGGATCTGTAGGGGCAGGGAACCTAGCATCAGATCTGGACTAGGGGCCAAAACATGGAAAGGATGTAGATGCAGCCCTGGCATCTTCCATTTTTTTTTTTTTTTTAAATTTATGTTGTTGTTTCTGATTTTTTGTTGCTGTCTCTTTAGTTCCTCTTCTCATCCCCTATCCAAACCCAGCTGTCAGTCTGCAGGGACAGTTTGCAAGCAGCAAGTTTCCCCGTGGAGGAAGGAGGCCAGAAACTGCTCTCTGAGCAGAGGGATACTTAAAAAATGAAATGAATATTGGCCCTGCGTGGCAAAACTGCAGCGTGCAGCTGAATGAAATGCACGCACCTTCGGGGCTGCGGAGCTTTGTTCATGGGTGGCTGGAGCAGAGTGCTAAAGGTCAGTGGAGATGAAGGAAATGAGGCTGCTGCACGCCCAGGGTAAACAGGACAGGCTGACTTGGGGCTGAGTCAGCCCTGTGCTGGGCTCACCCATGGTGCAGGATGGCTGCTGTCGCTCCCAGCTGATTGGGAAAAACCCAGCCAGTTGCAAGTGATGGGGTAGGGGAAGCACACTGTGTAAAGAGAGGAGCTGGGGAAGGATCAGGGCTGGGGACACCGGGGAGCTAGCAGGATGTGGACAGCTGCCAGGGATATGTGGCACAGGGGAGGGGACCTTCCTGCCCACTGGGGTTACTTGGGACTATTTGAGCATCCAGCAATGGGGGATGAGCCCCCAGGTGTGCTGCAGGCAGCTCTCCTTCCATCCCGTGAGTCACTGTTGGTCAGTTGTTCCTTTCTTCCTATTTTTCATTCACGGATCAGTCTTCCAGCCTTCTGCTTCCGTGGCGAGATGTTTTCCTGAATGACACCAATGAGACCAAATATAAGATTAGCTTGGCATCATGCCCACGTGCCCTTTCTTGAATGCATGGAACTCGTGGGTTGGGTCAGGAGACCATGGAAGTGACTGGCGAGGAAGACACGAGCAGCAGGAGCAGGGACACGGAGACGCCAGGAGCTGCTGGAAACAGCACAGCAAAGGAACAGCACAAAAGGGAAAAAGCAGAGACCACCAATGAGAAAAAGATTGTTAGGATTTAAAAAAAAAAAAAAAGAAATGAAAGAAATTCTGACAGTGGCATCCCTGTAGTGAAATGACAGTGTTACAGCTGAGCATGGAGCTGGAAAAATGCTGATGGGAGGTGAGGAATTAAAGGGAGGTTTTAAAGCTCTGTCAGGCTGATGTCTGCCCCATAAAAAATGATGTACCACTAATATGGAACTTTGTTAGCCAGAAATTGAGGGAACATAAAATGGTTACTGTCAGCCAACGTGGTTTTTAGGGAAATAGAATCTGTCAGGCAAACTTGGTACCATTTTTCAATGAGATTATGAGCTTGTTACAGACATCCCCGATGCATTTGTGTTGGTACTGCATGATGATTTGATTAATGAAGCAGAACAACACAAATGCAGTGTGTTTATGTCAGTGACTGGTAAGAATGAATAAACTTCTTGTGGACAGGCTTCCACATGGCACAAAGTTTGGGTGGTAACAAACAAGAAGGGCAAAGCCCAGAGAGGGGAAGTCAGCGAGCCAGACGCAAGCAATGAACATTCATTTGAAGGTGACCGAGTGCCACGTGTCCAGGGACATAAAACTTCTTGCAGAATGGAAAATTTTGTGCCAGATGGCAGTGACCTGGATAAAATTGAAGGTGATGGTGGGTAAAGAGCTGAGCATCAGCCTCAGCGTGATGCTGTGGCCGGTAGGACTGGCTAATGGCACCCTCAGTGCTATGAGCACCGCATTTAGGAGGAGCAGGTGGCTTAATATCATCGTTGTGCTTCTGGCATCCACGAGCTGAGGATTAAAATCTTGAAATATTGGAGGAGATTTTGCAAAAAATGCACGAATGGGTAAGTTATTAAAATGCGCCATAGAGTGAAAGGCTCCACAAAATCAATCTGTTCAGCTGAGCAAAGAGAAGGTTGGGTGATCCCAGACCTCAGGACCTCCAAAGTCTGCATCACAGCAGCCTTTTGACTCTACTAGGCGTGGGCTTAAAGAGAGCTGCAGTTGAAATCTGGAGTCCAGGTGGGATAGTCTATGGCATCTAAAACTGCACTAAGCTTTCCTTTCAAAAAGATGTTCACATTTCACCACCATAGCTTTGGAAGCCATGCAGAATCGATGGTTAGTGCTTCTTAGAAGAAGTAAATGTCACAGTTTGGTGACTAATTGATGTCTAGGTTCCTGTTCCCAAGCTCAAAGCCCCTGTAGTACAGTCTGGTGGACCAAGCAGTGCCCTCATAACAGAGAAAACCAGGCCCATACTGAGAGCATCATTCGTGATGCCACCATTACCTATCAGCATGAGGATCAAACCTGGCTTTGCTGTCCCTCCTATCAGTTCTCATGCTGTGATTCAAACCCTTTGCCAGCCACTCATGCTCCAGCCTCTGGTGCTTAATCCTATTTCTGAAGCTCAGTGAAGACAATGCAATATTTACCATTGACTTCAGGACCGTTGGCTCAGATCCCTAATTTGAACGAAAACAGTAATCTTCTTAGCTGCTGACAGCTGTACATGGGGATATCTGTGGATTTTGCACTGGAGCTGGGCGTGTATCACACAGAGCAGTGCATGATATATCTCCTGCAGCCACGGGTAGCTCATCTCGGTGGTCTGAAGTCCAAAACCACTGAATCTCAGCCAATCTCCTCGCTCTGTTTTGCCCCGAGGGGCTGCAGTTACAAGTTGCATTGCTGGAGGCATCACTCTTCTGCCACGCCAGCGAAGAGGAGAGCGCAAAATGCACAGCGCTCTGCTCCCGTCGGATCCCAAACCAGCCCTGGGGGAACGCTACGCTCAGTCTGCTGCGCTCCAAAATTGCCCTGCTATTTTTATCTGCTTCCATGATATCGCTGTCTCATTGCTTCTGGTCCTCCGAAGGCTTCTATCGGATCTCCATGGTGACTGCTGTCGGAGCACAGATTTCCTCACTGGTGTTAACACATCCAAAGTGACATCCATCTGGTCTCGCATGGCACCGGGTTTGGCAGCCGTAGGCATGACATGCAGGAGCTGGTGAACTTCATAGGAGCTAACAAACTTTTTGTCAGGCTTTCCTTGCCCCTCCTGCATCCTTATAGTCACTCACAAGCAAGTGTTTTGGGAAGTTATCACCTTCTCATTTAATCAAGTGATGATGCACAGAGATTTCAATCACAGTGAAAAGCCACAGAGAGAGAAGCTGGAGGTGTGCTCTTGTAATTAACTTCATTTATTTATATATCAGAGCACAAACAACAAAAGCAAATGCAGAAATGCTCAGCAGCATGCATAGCCTGTTCTCCTTTCTCTTCGTCCCCTGGCTGCTCCTCTCACATACTGTGGGATCTCCAGTGCCCAGCGCAGTGATAATGCAGCTGCGAATGGGGCCCTTCCAGCACAGTTTTCACAACACAAAATGATAATAATAATGATAACCAATCATTTCAGAAGGAGAGATTAGCGCTGGGGGCCACAGCGAGCTCTCGAGGAGACCTTGGCACCAAAGGCTGTTTCTGGAGGCTGGCAGCAGTGTCTGTAGGAAGCTCCGTGGTGTCCTTGGGTGCAGACACCTCTGGGGTTCATAGAATCGTAGGGGCTGGAAGGGACCTCTGGTGATCACCCAGTCCAAATCCCTTCTAAAGCAGGTTCCCTAGAGTAGGGTTGTTGTCACAGCTATGGGGTTGTGTCCCATCAAGGGGACATGGCATAGGGTCACTGGCATGGGGTTTTGCCCCCTCATGAGGACATGGCATAGAGTCACTGCCATGAGTCTGTCTCCTCTCACGGGGAGCTGTGACTGCAGTGAGGCTGTGTCTGCTCAAGGNTTGTGTCCCATCAAGGGGACATGGAATAGGGTCACTGCCATGGGTTTGTGACTCCTGCTGGGGGACGAAATGGGTTCATGACCCCTCATAGGTGTTGACATGGGGTCAACGCCATGTGCCTGTGTCCCTTCAAGGGGGAACATCTCTGCTATGGGGCTGTGACCTCTCATGGGAGATGACATGGAGTCTCTGACATGGAACTGTGTCCTTTCATGGGGACACAGCACAGGGTAACTGCCACGGGGCTGCATCCAGGAGGCTGTGTCCCCGCACAGAGATATGACATGAGGTGACTGCCATAGGGCTGCATACCCTCATGGGGGGGACATGGCATGAGATCATTGCCATGGGGCTGCATCCAGGGGGCTGTGTCCCCTCACAGAGACATGGCACGTGGCCATTGCTGTGGGGCTGCCTCCCCTCGTGGAGACATGGCTGTCATGGGGCTGTGTCCCCTCACAGTGACATGGCATGAGGTGACTGTCATGGGGCTGCATCCCCTCATGAGATGATGCCACCGCCACGCGGCTGCATCCCCTCACGGGGACATGACGTGAGGTCACTGCTGCGGGCCTGCGTCCCCTCAGCGCCGCCGCCATAGCGGACCCCTCCCCTCCGCTGCCCGGGAGATGACAGCTGCCCCCCACGGCAGGAGGAGGAGGAGGAGGAGGAGGACGACGCGGGCCCCTCCCAGGGGCTCTCCCTCCGCCCCGCGCAGGCCCTGCCCTCCCGCACTACATTTCCCGGCATGCCGGGCACGGCGGGGCCGGGCCAGGCCGAGCGGAGCGGCGCGGGGAGGCCGGCAGGTAGGTGGGCCGCTGCGCCGGGTGCTCCGCCGGAACCCCCGATGGAGCGGGGGAAGATGGCGGAGCTGGAGAGCCTGGAGACGACGGCGGAGCACGAGCGGATCCTACGGGAGATCGAAAGCACCGACACGGCCTGCATCGGCCCCACGCTCAGGTACGGCCCGGGCCGGGCTCCCCGGGTGGCACCTGGCGGGGCGGGCAGAGCCCGCTGCCTCCCGGGGCCGGGGTGGGCTCCGGGGGCTGAGCCCCAGCGCGGTGCTTCCCAGTGCCCCTTTGGCTCGGAGGGGGCTCTGGAGGAATGGGTTGATTTCCATCGTGAAGGAAAGCTGCCCCTCTCCCAGGGCTGAGTTCGGGGTGGGGGCACCGGGAGGTGGGATGGCTGAGCCCTGCGCTGCCTCAGGGCTGTGCCACCCCCTGCCCTGCCCTGCTTGCTCCTCGCCCTATCTGGCGGCACAGAGCTGTCACACGAGGGCTTGGTGCCTCTCCCACCCATGACCCTTCATCTCCTGCTCTGGGCCTTCTGCCTTGCGCTCTCCGGGTGCTGTGTGACAATAGCGGGCTGCCAGCCTTCCCGCAGTGACCTCCATGGGACGGGCGGTGCACAGAGCCCTGCCCCTACCCCAGGGCTTGGCCGAGCTTCTCCTGCAAGGCATCATCCGCCCGTGGTGTTGATTGGCACCTCTGTCACCGTGACTAATTGCAAGCTGTGGTGCGGGTACAATTACCATCCTGATGATGATATGAGTGACTGCTGCTGTTTGGTTAATGCCTCCTTTGTTCTCCTGTTAAACATCTCATCCCAGCGGTTCTGCTCCAGCTGAGAACCCACTGCTTCGTCTGCACTCACTGCAGAGCTCTCCTCGGGTGGAGGAGCACAGGTGAAGGTGAAGCTCTGTGCCCAGGAGCTCTGCCCAGGGCTTTGCCTCTCCTTGCTGCGGGGCTGGTGGCTCATCCTTTCAGGTGTTCCCTTGTGATACCATTTAGGGTTTTGCAGCAGTGGCTTCTGCTGTGTTTTTTTTTGGAAAGAGGTAGCTGGCTGCTTGACCAAAGCGTGCTTCTCGTGAGAAGTCACATCTCTTGTTGTTATTTTTCTACAAATGGTGGTATTTTAGGTAAATGGTGCACATCTGAGACCTGTGCTCGCTAAGCAGGCAGCGTGCTGTTAGCATCACTGTGCTGACAGGAGCTCAGCAGCCTGAGAACACCTCCTGCCTCCTGGTCCCTGCTTAAAGCAAAAGAGAAATCCCCAGAGAACTTCAGCTGAACACCAAAATGCGTTGCTCATAACTGAGCATAAATCTGAGGGTTTCCCTCTGGGAGGTTCCTGATACAAACAGGTGGAGGATGCTTGTAGCCCCCTGTAAGGGTTTCTCCTTCAGCTGTCAGTGTCTCTGCATCAGGAGCCGCAGAATGTGAAATCAGTGCCAGGTGGGGGTGTCTGGGTATAAACAGCCCTCCCCCTCCTCTCCCACCCCTTCACAATAGCCCTTCATTTCTTTTCAATACTTCAAGCTTTAAAAAAATGGCAGCTTTTAAAAAAAGTGGCTGCTTTTAGAAGTAAGTGGGTTTAAGCTGTTCAGGGTGGGATGGTTCTGTGATACCCCACTGCAGGCACCACCCTAACGAGGGAAAGCTTTGCATGTGTGGAGCAGCAGGACACCAAACCCACCTTGCTGTAGGGTTGCCCAGTTCTCTAGGGTTTCTTTTGACTTTGCAGTTTTCTGTCTGAAGTTCTCCCCTCAACCTTGAAGGGTGAGCTGGATGGCGGTGGTGATAGGGCACGGTGAGAATGGGGCTGATGAACAAAACCGAAAGAACTGGTTGGGATGTCTGGGAACTGCTGCAGTTGAGAGTGTGGGTGGTTCTTTTTCTTCCATTTCACAGAAGTGCAGTTGAGCTCGTTCCTTAATACTGAGGCTGGCTGGGGAGCTGGGCTCTGTCTTAGCAGAAGAAAAGCTGATGAGCATCAGGGCAAAGTGAGGCTGGAGCTTTGCTGTGTGAACTGCTGGGGCACAGTGGTGCTTCGTTAGGAGAATTGTTAATGATATGGGGGTGAGCACTCTGCTCTGAGGATTTCTAGAGTTTCAACTTAACCAGCTCAGGGTAAACACGATGTGCTGCAGAATCCGGAAGAGTGGATGGTGGAAACTTTTTTCTAAATTAAAAAAAAAAAAGGTGACTCACTGCTCGTAGGCATCATGGAAGAAGTGTGTCTTCAGGAGCCGGGCTGGCTTCCCTTCTAGGAGCTGCAGTCGTTTGGTGCCAGGGGTGAGATGTTCAAGTGAAGGTCCAACTGATTCATCTGTCTGGGTGGGTTTGTGTCCCACCCACCAGGGAGGGTTTTCTGCTAGAAAAACAGCAAGTGTAGTAATTCTCCCCCCGGGGCAGGGGAAGGACGAGATGGCTTCTTGAAGTCCCTTCCAGCCCCATTTTTCTGCTCTTTTCTTTCTGTGATCCTGGGATTCAGCAGCATGGGCTGGGATCCATGGTGCAGATGTGGGACAAAGCCTTCCCCTCTGCAGCCAGAGACATTTCCTTCTCCGTAGAAAACAGGAGAGGGGGGCATGCGAGGAAGCGTTGCTGCAGCTCCGTGTGATGAGCTGTGCTGGTCTCGTGGCTGCCTGCACCGGGGGCACAGAGGCCATCCAGGTCTCTCTCTGAGATGTGTTTACCACCTGGCAGTGAGTGTCACGATTCTTGAAGGAGGACACTGAGTGAGTTCAGTCTTCTTGGGGATCCCCTTGAGTGTGCGATGCTCCTGGAATCAAAATAATTTGGTTCAGGATGTCTTTCCTGCTATTCAACCTCTACTAATTATATCCAGTGCTCCTAATTCCACTTCCTCCTGCTGTTCAAATTCCTCTTTTTCCTCTTGTTGTGCTGCTTGGTTTCGCAGAGTATTTTTGGACTTCCTCTCTCTAGGTTTCTAAGAATCGCTTAATTCTGGAGGGTCAGGTAACCCAGGGAAAAAGAAGCTTTCTTGCCTAAAACCTCCTCTGGGCTAAACTGTGGCATCAGAGTGCTCTGATTTTCATTATGCTCACTTGACAGACAGAATCTGTAGCTCTTCAGTGAGCTTTTTGCCCGCTTATCTGCTTTTTTTTTCTAGCGATGGAGCTAGCAAAGGCCCACGGTGCTGCAGCCCCATTGATGTAAGGGAGGATGAATGCTGCTTGCTCTCTGCTGGGATGCCTCTGCGCTTCCTAATCCAAGTTTGTCTCTTAGGAAAAGGTTAGACAAAGCTTGCCCAGCGAGGGGCTCAGTTTCTAGCTGAGCCCAAAGTTGCCTTTCTCGTAGTGTCTGCATGAGGCCATGTTTGGGTTCTGGAGGAAGAACCAAGCTGATAACACACCAGCTGTTTGTACTTGTTGCCTGGCAGCGCTGGACAGAGCCGAGGACATCTCTCCCTGTCACTGTTCACCTTGAAATACGTCGAGATTCTTGCATGGCTACTGCTGTCTTTCTTCTTTCATCTCTTATTTTTTCTCTCTCTTCCACAGAGCTCTCTGTATCAAACATTCCATTTTCATCCCAGTGCTTTGTGCTGCACTCCTCAATTATAAATTAATGACTCCAGCGGGTGCTGAGCGAAGGCTGGAGGAGCAGGGAGGTTGTGCTGCCCGACAGCCTGTGCATGTGGGCCATACCCTGTCACCTGCTCTCCCTGTGCTCAGCCTGCCAGCTGCAGATGAGCCCCTGTAATTACACAAAGTGCTAATCACCTTGCCTTCCTTTCAGCCTGCAGATATTTTGCTGTCCTTTCCCCTGTTGCTCTGCAGTGTCTTTTAGCACCAGATGTCTTCTCAGGGTTAAAATACCTCCTTGCATTTTCAGCTAACTTCTGAAAATCTTTTCCATTCTACAGCTTGAGCTCTTTGGATCAGTCACTGCTTAGAACCCTTTCCTTGCTTTCAAGCTGCGTTTGCAGCTTCTTAAAATTGGTGAAGAATTTTTATATTTGATAACTTTAAGCAAAAACCCCTCTGGCCATATAGACGTGGCTATGATACTTCTGCTGCATCCTCCATGCTTTAGATGGGGGTAAAACTGCTCTCCCTGGTGGTCTCCTGTTCACATGCTGCAGGCTTGGAGCAGCTCTCTTTCCCCAGCATTGTAACAGGATTTATTCCCTGCACAAAGTAGGGTGAAGCAGTGGGTGCTGCTCCTCGTTGTGTCTGTGCGTGTGCTTCTGTGGCAGCAGAGCTACTGGGCAGGGTTGAGATTTGTGAGGGGTTCTTCCCTGTGCCTCCTGAGTTTCATGAGTCCTTATTCTGCCAGTTTGTGTCGGCTGCAAATTGTATCATCAGCTTTTTTTTCTTTTTATGTACATATTTATTTCCTAGATTCTTCCTTAGCGGTTGAGATTTTATCAGCTGTGCTGGGATGGGTGCTCACCTGACCCCCTTTAGAAAGCTGCCAGACATCAGATCTCAAACAGCAAGGTCATTCAGTGTGAGCTTTGATACAGAGCTGTATTTCCAATAGGAGTTTCACAGCTGTCTGCTAATTGTGCTTGTTCGGAGCGATTACAAAGTTGTTCAGCCCAGGAATGAAGCTGAGCACACACGATAGTGTATAGTTTCTGCTAAGCAGCTCTTGACTGAGATTAAAGTAGGACAGTAATTAGGCTCTGTTCTCTAAATCCTTTATCAGCTTTTCCATGACCGTTTGGGATTAGCCTTGTCCTGACTGACCTGGTGCTACCTGGCACCCTTTGGATGCCCCAAACTGGCCCTGGGGCAGCGTGAAGCTCCCTTCTTGCTGCCCCAGCTCTGCAGATGGAGCTGAGCTGCTGTTCTCACTGCCCTGTGCCTATATACGTCCATTTTCTGGTGCAGAACTTTGGGACTTTGCTCTTATGGACCGGGCCACGTGTGTGCTGGGGCTCCTGCTAGTCCCTTTGAGGTCCCCTCAGATGTAAGATGCACCTTTGGTGAAGCTGATGAGGAAATGGGTCTGGCTGGAAAACTAGCCCAGCATTAAGAATGTTTCTGTGTAGCACAGCTCTGTTTTGGTGTGTTTCACTGTGTGTGGCACAAACACTGTGTCCAGCCCTGCCAGCAGTGCTACGATCCCAGAGTTCAGCACTGGGTCTTGCAGAGTTGGGTTTAGGAAAGCTTCATAGCTTTGTCCAGCCACAACCTGGCTGTGCTGCCAGGAATCACGGGCACTGAGCGGGCTCGATCCAGTGGCCTCCAGGTGAGAGCTTGGTGGGTTTTTCCCCATCTTTCATTTCCTCCTCCCGAACAGTAGCACAGCACCCACTTCAATGGGCAGTATTGGTGGTGGGTGGATGGTTGGGCTTGATGATCTTAGAGGTCTTGTCCAACTTGGATTCTATGAATCACTTCCCTCCCCTTTCCCACCTTGTCTGAGTTGTTTTCCCAGCTGGATCGCTTCACTCCGGCTTCGTCTCGGGCTCGGTTTGTGGCGTCCCAGTGTCTAGACTGGCATGAGGGATTTGATGGCAGGATGCAGGGCTGGGGGCCAGCTGTGCCTGCAGATGTTAGCCTGGGTGTGCCCTTCTGTCGCTGCCTCCCCTGGCAGCTGCCTCTTGGGCTCGGCTGGGAAGAGCCCGGTGCTTTATGGAGGGGCAGATGAGTGCCAGCACACAGCGTCGTGCAGCAATGTGCCAATCTTCTGGGTTGGATGGGAAGAAGGAGGGCCAGCCAAGCTGCTCCTTGTCTGTGGCAGTGGGTGAGATGAGGATACTGGTCTGCCTTACAGATGTGAAGCCAGGGTAGGGACAGGCAGCTGGTCTGAAGCTTCTCTGTTGGTGTTTCGGAGTGGAGGCGTGAAGATGGTACGGTGCCTTCTGGTCGCTCTTGGGATTGCCTTCCTGGTGGTAGGTGGCTGTGCTTGCTGCGGTGAGCCCTTCAGCTGAGCCCTCCTGGGGTGTGGAGAGGGGAGGAGACCCTGCAGCAGGTTTGGGATGGAGTGGATCTTCTCTGGCTGTGAAACGCTTTGCCAAGGTCCCAGGTAAGAAGTGAAGAGTGTCTGAAAATTATGTAAAAAGATCCCTTGAGGCTGAATGCTGTGCAAACTCTCTGCTGGTCCATGCAGCAGAGTGAAAACTTTGCTGAGTTCTTGTCATCCCCTCTTGGCTCTGCCTTAGCTCTGTGGGTCCCATCTCTTGGTTTACGTACAGCAACCCCAAATGCCAGACGTCACGAAGGAGGAGTGCGAAGCATGGGGATGCTGACTGCTGGCCACAGAGCTCGCTCAGGAAGCTGCTTGTAACAACTGTAAATTGCCTGCTCATAAAAGCCTCACAGGATCTTTTGAAGCATCTTTCAGCCCATTCTCCTGCCACCCAGACGGGGAAACTGCCATCTCCTGAAAGCGAGTCTGCGCCTCCGTTCATGTGCACATAATTAAGTGTCTTTTACAAGGCAGCTCGTTGCAGTGCTGCTTGAATTGTGTGAGCCTTCCCTTCTGGTCTGGCTGCTGCTGCTCAGCTCCACGTTTTGTGCTGTGGAGAGAAAATAGCAGCAACTGCTCCTGCGAAGGAATTCAGTCCCAGCAGGAACGGTCTGTCAGGAGATGGACCGCGCTGGTCAGTGCGTGTGCTGTCAGCAGGCTCTGCCCAGAGGTATGCTTTATTTACTTGATTATCTCAGCTTTTATGAGTCCTTTCTCTTTGTGGTGGTGAGACTCTGCAGGCAGCTTTGGGATGGGGAATCCTTGCGATCCACATCACCCTTTTTAGTTCAGTCCTCACCCCGATGCGGGCTGGAGGGAGCAGCTGGCAGGAATGCGCTGCTGGATTATTTATAGCTTGCATTTTCTTCCTTTTTTTCCCAGAAGTACATTCCTTTCTGGAATTTAATCACTGTCAAAGGACGTTATCAAATGCCTGTGCCTATTCTGAGGGATGTGCAAGTGTGGCTTGTAGCTCACTGAGTTTATTTCCCTGCGTGCCCTCCAAGCATCTTGTCTGGGATAGCAGGAATGACAGCAGCCAGGTGATAAGCTAAAGGGGCATGTATCCCTGCAGTCCCAGGGAGAGTGGTACCAATCTGTGCTGCTGCCTGGGGGGCTGCTGCTGTGCATTTAGCAGTGTCACCGGGGCTGGCAGCTGGGCTCATCCTCAGGGCTCCGTGCTCTCCTGCCTGGGGGAGGCTGCAGCCGACGGCCCCTGCACGGCCGAGTCCTGTGGCATCCACCCAGGCTGTCCTTCCTCACACTCCTTCTGATTCCACTTCCAGGGCTTTGAAGGATTTTTGTCTTTTTTTAATAAAAAGGATGTTTAGCCCGTTGCTACAGAAGCTGAATAGTGCTTGCTTTGCAGTTTCTTTTCCCAGAGGAGAGCAAACACAATCTCTGGGAAAGAGCTGTGGTAACCAGGCTTGCTTAATCCAGAGGAGACAAGTCGGGTACACAATCCATCTCCAGATATAGAATAGACTGCTGAAAANTTTTTTTTTTTTAATTTCTTAAATGTGCACAAACTGAGGTCTGGGCTACAACTGCAGCAGTGGGGATTTGGGATGTGTGTGAGGAGATGCTTTGTAACCGATGGTTAAGAAAAGCTTGTAAATATTTGTACATCAGAAGCTTGCCTTGTTCAGTGCTTGGTCTCTGGCAGCAGTGAGCAGTGGGTACTTATCACAAGAGATACACAGCAATGAGGGCCAACGCTTGTACTTCCTTGCAGGGTGATTTGGAGATTTGGAGATTTCCTGCACAGGTTGTACCTGCATTGCTCTGTCTGAGAGCTTCCAGCAGGTCTTTTTCCCATCAGCTTCCTCAGCTGCTGATCCTCTAGCACTGAAACGTTTTCAAGTGATGAGTTCTGCAGTTTAATTGTGCATTTCTTTGAGGTTTAAATTTTTTCCTGCTATGACGAGATCTAGTGAGTCACAGAGAATTATCAGAAGTAGTCAGTTGCCTTTTTCTTTTTTTCCTCCTTCCAAGCTGAAGGTTCTGAATCAGTTCAGGGTGAGCCTCTTTGCTGCTCCCACTGTTTTGAACCGCTTGCTGTCCCTGTTGCTTTTCTCAGCATTTTTCCCCCTGCAGCTCTCACCTTTTTGCTGGGATGGTCAGAGCTGCAGGGAGCGAAGATGCAGATTCACTCCTCAGGATGCATTCGTGGCTGTGGGGATGTTTTGTGCTTTGCTTTCCCTTCTGCTCATGGCTCCTGAGCCAGCACTTCTGCCAACATAGCGTAAGGATGCCAAGAGGCCGCCAGCAGCTTTCCTCTCTGCAGTTGGTGTGGGGCTCCTTGCTGCCTGGGTGTCACCAAGGGCTTGGCCCTGGTTCCTCCCCTGCAGTGCCCTTCCTCGTGCTGCTGACACAGCTTTGGTTGCTCCCTGCCACCTGACACTGGCGTCACGAGAGCCTTTGCAGCTTTCTGCTTTGGAGTTCATCCAACCAAACAGCTCAGTGTCCTCTGCAAGATGTCCTCGTGGCGTTCACCCCTTTCTCCAGACCGCTCTTAAACACATTGAGCTAGATGGAAATCAACCGAATTTTTTTTTTTTCTTAAACTTTCACAATGCTTTTAACATGCAAGTGAGTTGGGTTGAGCAGATTCCCCCCTGTAAGCGAGTCTGACTCCCTCAAGGAGCACTGGTAAATATGCTGCAATGCCATCCAAAGAAGCTGCTGCCTCCTTTGCTGCATTACTTTTTAAATGTTTGCTAACTGTGTTACAAGGAAGGCATTGCCTGTGACATCCAGCACTCTGCAGCTTGCTGGATTCTGCACGAGCTGCAGGAGCAGGAAGAAGTTGGTAAAGAAATGGGTAAAGAAATTGGTGTGGTGTTTTCCATCTTGCCCTTCTCTGGCAGTAGCTGTGGTGCTGGCAGCAGGTTCGTGCTGCTCTGGTGCTCGTGGCTTGGCAGCTCCGTGTCACACAGCTCAGTGGTGTTCAGCAAAGGCAGCTGCTCTTTGGAGCACCTCCTGCTAGCATCTCCTGCAGCAAAGCTTTTTCCAGTTGTTCTGTGCTGGATTAGTTCTTCCAAAGAGCTCCCAGCCCCGTGCTCGCTCTGGCAGGTTTCCTGCCCTGATGTTTGAAGGAGTTACAGGTTTTCATGTATTGAGCAATTAGCTTTTCCAACGTTAATTTCATTTTTTCTTTCTTTTGTTTAGATTTGCACTTAGCTTCCTGGGATTTGTGCTCTTTAATTGTGTAGAGCTGCACAATTTTTTCTCTTACACCTTGAAAGCCTTCTCTGCTGCTGAGGACTGTGTGCACATGAACATTTAAAGCCTTTTGCATCGTTGGGATGACGCTGCCTCAGAGCACATAAATGTGCCCTCTAAGCAGTTTCATTGCCACCCACAAGCGTTTAATATTTCTAGCTGTTCCTTTCCAATTTCCTTTTTCAGAAGGGAAGACATGAAGCATGCTGTTTTCATTTTTTTTTGTGGTTTTGTGTCTCCAACACCCCTCTTGTCCCCCAGAGGTGCTCCCTTTGGTGGCACGTTGGCTGCTGGCTGGAGCCCATCGCTGCTTCTGAGCCCTTCAGGCCTGGAGCTGGAGCACCTTCTGGAGGTCATCCTGCCTCTGTGCTAAGGGAACTGTTTGGGAAGCCTTAGCTGTGGCACAGTTCCTATGTTTTATCTTATCTCTGAAGGGTTTGAAAAATAGGGTGCACGCAGATCTGTTAGGGTCAGGGAAGATCGACCTCACCTTGAGGACTGGAGTGGGTGAGGTGGATTCTGGAAGCTCCTCTTCTATGAGTTTCTTGTGAATCAAGAAAATGCTTCACTTTTTCTATTTCTGGTTCCCACTGAGCTATCCAGCCATGCTCTGAGGTCCAGGAGCAGCCCGTGCCTGGTGCTCTGCGTGCAGCAGGAGGGGACACGCGGTGCGGTCCTTTCCTTGTTCAGCACTGCGGTTCCATGGGGTAAGCACACCTCCAGCACCTTTTCTCAAGCTGCTTTTCCTCTGCCTGTGCAGGTTGGCTGTCTCTGTGTGCATGGCATTCCCACCATCCCCAGGAAGCACATACCTGAATGTTTGGGGCTCGTTTGCTCAGCTCCCACTGGGTTTGGGAGCCCTCGGAACAGCTCTGCAGGATGCTGAACTCATCGGGGCGGTCCCACCTCCAGCCTTGTCCTCCTGGGAAAGTCAAAAACAAGAGGCCGGGCTCTTCGTTTCCTGTGGGTGTACCAGAGGAAGGAACATCCTTTAATGAAGTTTCTGATGCAGCTTTAGGTCACTGAGGAGTTGTTCCTTTGTCAGTGCCAGCCTGTTTCCAGGTGCCGTTTGTCTTGCAGCAATGAGGACGCGCTGCGCGCCTGTCTGCTGCAATTTCCTCTCCGTGCTTCCAAATTGGGTTTGATTGGGAGGATCAGTGTACAGATAATTAGCTTTCCTGGCAGGTTGGCCCGAGGGCTGGCAGTTTGCTCAGGCAAACACAGTGCTCTGCGCTCCTTCAGGCATCTCTTAGAGACAGAGGGGCTGAGCTGCAGGTGCTGCTTCTCACTCTTAGCGTCATTAAGGTTGGAAAAGAGCTCTCAGATCCCCAAGCCCAACCCATCCCACCATGCCCACTGAGCCATGTCCCCAAGTGC
>WBMW01000420.1:226610-287014 GCA_013396635.1 Penelope pileata | reverse complement strand
AAAAAAAAAAAAAAAAGCTGGGGATGATGCATGCCCCAAGCATCTCTCCCCAGCCGTACCCCAGAGGGGGATGCTGCAGCGCGCGGTGCTGCCGCTGAGCTGTGGTTTTGCTTTCTGAGCTCTCCAGGCAGAGCAGCTGCAGCGAGCAAACAATCTCCTCCTTCAAACCTGTCAGGGAGGTTCAGAGATCTGCCAGCTCTTGCATAAAATGTTTACTGAGAAGCCAAGTGTTTGGTTTTTAAATTTCTGTTGCTGTTCAAGAGGAGCAGAAAGGGAAAAGATGAATGAAGAGATGAATGTAAGGAGCGTTTCTTCTCCTCTCTGCTGAGTCATGAGGAGCTCCAGAGGAAGATGAGGGGCTGCAAGTGCAGGGCAGCTCTTGGCAGCGTTTCAGCTGATGGATGGAGCTGTCAACTTCAGTTCCAGGCTGATGGCTCAAAACCCCAATTCTTGAGCAGTGCTGGCAGGGGTGGTGTGACGGGTAAGGTGAGCAAACCTGGTCCGAGGCGGTGATGTCAACATTAAGCCTGTGTGCCAGGGCCACAGACTTTGGTTTTTACTTGGTTTTTATTATTATTAAGTTGAACAGTGCTTTGAGATGTAGCTTGTTCCTGGGTGCTACCCAAGTAAGGGCTTTGGTGACTCCAGGTACTGTGCAGGTGAATTCACATTGTGTGCGTCCTGGACTTGAGGAAGGGATGGATATGAAGCAGAGATTTCTTGGCCTTGAGCTTCCTTCCTGCTAGGTGGTACCTCTTAATGGAATCTTTTCCAAATATTGCCCTTCTTAAGCTAGCTTTTCTCCTGTGTTGTCAGGAACTGAAGACCAGTTGAACCAACTCATTAATCTTTTTTTTTTTGTTCCCCCTTCTCTCTCTGATCTGAAGAGCATCAGACACCAGATGACTGCCCAGAGGGCTGTGGGTGCCCAAGGCTATGGATGGGCCCTGGGCAGCCTGAGCTGGGGGGCACCCAGCCCATGGCAGGGGGGGCCCAGAGGGGCTGTGGGGTCCCTTCCAACCCAACCATGCTGCATGAAGTTTGTGCCATGGGAGCCATGGACCCCCCCAGGAATGGAGATCCCAGGGAAGGAGATTCCTGCTGCGCTGATAAAGACAGTCTCTGTCCTCACAGACTGTCATTTTGGGTGTCTTGTGACTCTCTACATTTTTTTTTTGTAGATTTTCAAGTTTACCAACACTGCTCTGAAGCAGTGGAGCAGCATTTAATTGATGAGTAATGCCCATGAAGTGCTCAGTGCCTCTCATGCAGAACTGAGGACTTCGTGTAATCATGTTTCGCTGAGCAGTGGTGAAGGTCAGAAAGCAGAAGCAGAGCAGGCAGCTCCTGTTGCAGCATAACCCTGCGCAGATCAGACTTGTACAGGTATTGGACAGCTTAAGCTGAAACAACAGGGAATTTCTGGTGGTCTTTTTGGGGCTGCACATCCACGAGTGGAACATCTTCCTTCTCAGTTTTTTCTCAAACTGAGCTGAGATGCAAAAGGCTGCTCAGCTAGCAAGCCAACCTGCTTTTTTTTTTTTTTTCCTTCAAAAAGGATCATAAATCTATGACAAATTTCAGTTTGGAGTCAGAACTCAAGCTCAAGTTAAAGCCCTGTTGCTTCTGGCTTGCATCTCATTTGATGCTGTTGGGCTTTCTTTGCATCTCTGTGCTGGAAAACCTTCAGTCTGAGCTTTCTGAGACCCTCCCCTCTTGTGCAGGAATGGAGAAGGCTTCTCTTTAGGAACCAAAGCTGTAGGAGCTAAACGGCCAGGCTGCTGCTAGCACTGGGCAGGTAAGGGCAGGATGAAAATGAAATAGTGAATAACTGCTACAAATGCTCTGTCGATGAGCCAGGCAGGTTTGCAGCGTTGCAGGACCACTGTGTAGCTGGTTGCTCTGTCTCTGCCTGTTCCAGCCTGCTAGCAAGCTTTTGTAGTGAAATTAAGAGCAAAGTTTTGCTTTTGAATTTAGTTACTGACTAAAAATAAAAAGGTAAAACCAAATCCCTCCACAAAAAAAAAAAAAAAAAAAAAACAAAAAAAAAAACCCCCAACATNAAAAAAAACCAACAAAACACCACCACCAACAAAAAAAAACCAAAAGACGACCCCAAACCCACCCCCAACCCATCCTCCAGACTCCAGAAGTTTCTCCTTTGCCCTGTTGTGTGTTGATCCTGCCTGTTTGCTCCTTGGTTCGGAAGCAGCAGCTCAGAAGGACCGTCCCCTGTTGGTAGCATGCCATGAATTGTTGCGTGCCAGACGAGATTTGTTTTGGAGAGAATTCCAAAACAGGCGCTGGAAGGGAACCTGGTGGATGACACATCCCCAGCCTCCAGTGAGACGTGCCAGGGGGGCTGTGTTTTGCTAAAATATTGCTTTTTTGCTTCCAGTACAGCTGCACGTCTGAGTGGAAGGTTAACTCTTTTGCAGTGAGTAGTTGTAATAAGGGAAAAAAAAAAAAGCCACAGCCCTTTCGCTGTTCTTTATTTCTTTGCACTTCATCGTGGTTTGTCCACTTGCTTGATTTTATTTTTTAAGCTAAATATGTGAAAGCCTGAAGCAAATAAAATATTTTCTCCTGGGAAGTGTGTTCTAGTTGAATTCCTCCCAGATTCTTTTAAGTAACAGCAATCCCTGCAAAGCAAGCTGGAAAGAAAGCAGGATTTTATTTGGGTTGGAACATAATGCAGATAATGACAATATTCACATTATTTCTTGAGCAAACTTGCTTAAAACACAATGAGTCGTGGAAGTGCTTTATATCTTAAAGCAGTTGTTCAGCTGCTGCATTTCAAGATATTTTCCTCAATCTTCCATATCAGTTTGGAGCTCCAGGCTTTCCACAGCCCTTTCCTCATCTGAGAGATGCGAGTGGCTGAGGCTGTCCCCAGGGTGTCAGTGGCACCACCTCCATCAGCTCCCGCTGGAATTGCTGGCAATCACCATGACAGGTCCCTGGCTTTGGGAGCTGCCCATCTGCGTGCTGCAGGCTGGGCTGGAAATGCAGGAATCACATGAGAAATGCTCTCATGCATGAGAAATGTGAGCTGCTTCGTGATGGCCACTTGCAGACAAACACATCTGTCCTATTTTTGGTTGACTGAACTGTTGCCCAGGGATGACTTTCTTCACTGAAATGTGTTTGTATATACAAGAAATACAAAATATATTTTCTTCTCTCCTTGTCCATTACTTGCAGAATATCTGCATGAATGGGATGTTTGCAGCCAGTCCCTTAGCTGGTTTTCCTGTTGTGAACTGGGTATTATGGTTTTCCAACAAGAATGCAATAATTAAGTGTCCAAAGCTTTAGAGGTGTGGTGTTGGACTTTTCCTTCTCTTTTATAAACTCTTTGCTTAGAAAAGGTACAGTAAAGGAGGAACTTGTGATCAGCCGGGGTTTTTGCAATAATTCTCTAGGTGGGGAGGGTTCTTCCAAACAGATAAATTCCCTTTCAGAAGCTGAAGAATGCCGTGAAAAACCTGCCACCTCCGTCGGCAGTGCGGTAACAGTGGCTTCATGTTGGCAGAGACACAGAACGAAAATCTGCTGGTTTTAGGCTAATTGCATTTTGGAATGTTTTCTGTGCAAGGTTGCTAAGTTGTAGCCTACAAGATGCATTGTTCGCTTGCCTGCTGTCCGTCGGGAGCCGGGGGAGCATGCGTGGATCTGGGAGCAGAACCGCTCTGCGCCTTGGTGGTGGCCAGGAGGTCAACTGGTGGCATTTGGGAGGTGACTTGGGAGCACGGGGCTGTCCGAGGGGCTTGTGCTCACCTTTCCAGCATCTGTCAGCAGTCCATACATGAGGCTAGATGCGCTGACTCTGTTATATTGCATCACACAAAAGCTGTTTGGAATTTGGGAACAGTTGCCTTTCTGAAACCAGTTGGTTGGCCATCGCTAGCACTAAAGTCTGGGGCTGGTAGTGGATTGATTTCATGAATGTGAGGACAAATGAGTTGCTCTTTTTTTTCAAGGCACGTTTTCATCCTTAAAATAACAAAAAATTCCAAGTATTTCTCAGTTCCTGGTGGGTTGTTTCCTCTTTGATAAGAGGATTTGGACATGGGGGTTTGGACTCAATGATCTCTAGAGGTCCCTTCCAACCCCTACAACTCTGTGATTCAGGTACTGTGGCCTTCCTCTGCCATAAACTCATATTTACATTTTCCTGTGATTGCATTGCTAAACCTGTGTGCTTCAGGGCTCTGCTGCAAGCCCTTCACGTAAGTACTTCTCCCACCCCCTCCTGAAGCACAAGCAGGAGGGCTGCTTTTTCACTTCGACAGACTTTCCGCTGCTCTTTAATGAGCTCTTGGCGTGCTGTTTTTTTCAGTCTCCTTAATGTGGATTGTATTTTTAGAGCAACTCGTGCTCAAAGCCATGCAAAGTTGATTGCTCAGCCGTGCGCTTCCCCATCTGAGCCAGCTGAAAATAGCCAGTCCCCAGGGGTGGGCAAGGAGCGAGTGGCTGGCTCCTTGCACGGCGCGGTCGCCTGCGTCTCCTTTTGCCTGTATGTGTGCATGATTGCATGGAGAGACAGCTTTTGGGGGGATTTTTGTTGATTTCGTAGCATCATAGAACAGCTTGGGTTGGAAGGGACCTCAGAGATCATCCAGTTCCAACCCCCTGCCATGGGCAGGGTTACCAGCCACCAGATGAGGCTGCCCAGGAATCCATCCAGCCTGGTCTTGAAGACCTCCACCACCCTCTGAGTAAAGAATTTCCTCCTAACATCTAACTCTTCACTCTTCCAGTTTAAATCCATTCCCCCTTGTCCTATCGCCATCTACCCATGTAAGAAATCAGTCCCCTCCTTTCAAGTACTGGAAGGCTGCAGTGAGGTCTCCCTGGAGCCTTCTCTTCTCCAAGCTAAACAATCCCAACTCCCTCAACGTTTCTTTATAGGAGAGGTGCTTCAACCCTCTGGTCTTCATGGCCCTTCTCTGGACCCTCTCCCGTGGCCTCACATCCCTCCTGCGCTGGGGGCCCCAAGCCTGGATGCTCTACTCCAGATGGGGCAGAGCAGAGGGGGACAGTCCCCTCCCTGCCCCACTGCCACCCCTCTGATGGAGCCCAGGATACCATTGGCCTCCTGGGCTGCAGGAGCACGCTGCTGGCTCACGTCCACCAGGACCCCCAGGTCCTTCTCAGCAGGGCTGCTCTCAAGGAGTTCTCCCAGTCTTCTCCCGTATCTGGGATTGCCCAGACCCAAGCACAGCACCTTGGCCTTGTAGAACATCATTAGGTTCGTGTGGGCCCACTTTTTGAGCCTGCCCAGGTCCCTCTGGATAGCATCCCGTCCTTCTGTTGTGTCAACTGCCCCACTCAGCTCAGTGCCATCAGCAAAGTGCTGAGGGTGCACTAAACCCCGCTGTCTGTGTCGTTGATGAAGATGTTGAAGAGCACTGGTCCCAAGACAGACCTGGGTGGGATGCAGAAGGTGGGTTGGGGAACTTGGGAGGTGAT
The DNA here is from genome assembly GCA_013396635.1 of Penelope pileata. Classification (NCBI taxonomy): domain Eukaryota; kingdom Metazoa; phylum Chordata; class Aves; order Galliformes; family Cracidae; genus Penelope; species Penelope pileata. The sequence goes on along the minus strand of WBMW01000420.1, from coordinate 281,536 downwards.
GTGGGAGCTGATGGAAGCCTGGAGATGGACAAAATCCAGAGTTCCCAGAACGGGGCTGCGTGCCTGATGGTGCAGGTAAGGCATTGCTGGGGCTGTCCCTTAGGACCCTGGCAGCTGTGGGGAGCTTGTTTTGATCCACAGATTTCTTGGAGGAGATGTCAGCTTGGAACCACGGCTTTCAGCATGGGCAGGAGCTGCATGAAGCCCAGCCAGGCACGGGGTGCGAGTGGGACGAGCCCTGTCTGAGCATGGGAGGTGGCACTCATAAACACTCAATTGTCCTCATCTAATCAGCAGCCCTATTTTTACACATCCTGTGCTCTGTGGGTTTTTTTTATTTGTTTTAACTCGAAGCAGTGTACTACTATGTTTTTTTTCCCCTTGCTCGTTTCCCAAACAGGAAAAGTCGGGGCTTTATTTTTTCCTCTCGAGGAAGAATTCTAAACGGCTGCTGAATGACACACACATTCTGACAAGGCAAAGGTGTAAATATCATAGAATCACCGAATGGTGTGGGGGTGCTCAGCCCGGAGAAGGGAAGGCTCTGGGCTGACCTCTCTGCTGCCTTCCAGTATTTAAGGGGAGACTGGGTTGGGGGTTGGACTCGATCTCTAGTGGTCCCTTCCAACCCCTACAATTCTGTGATTAAACAGGAGGGAGAGTGACTTTTCGCATGGGTAGATAGTGATAGGATGAGGGGGAATGGCTTTAAACTAAAAGATGAGGGATTTAAGAGGAAATTTTTAGGATGGTGAGGCGCTGGCACTGCCCAGAGCTGTGGGTGCCCATCCCTGGAGGTGCCCAAGGCCATGGATGGGCCCCAGGCAGCCTGAGCTGGGGGGCACCAAACCCACAGCAGGGGTGAGGCTGGGGGGGCTGTGAGGTCCCTTCCAACCCAGCATTGTATGGTTCTGTGATGATGTTTTCTATCCATCCACTCTGACAGCCAACCCATCGTAGTCGTCCCTTGCTGCGGTCAAGGAAGGAATGTCAGAGCTCCGCGCATCGTTTCTTTGTTTTCTCCATGTCTGCTTTTTCTTCTTAATTTTCCCTGTGGGGGCACTGTGAGGTCCTTTGAAGCAAATTGGCTGTAGGCCTGAGACATTACACGTTGCCTTTTTAAAATTCCTTTTGCACTATCAGTTGGACACAGCGTCCTTCGCTTCCTGTCCTACATCGCTGCCGAGAGCGGCTTTGTTCCGCTGCAGCGATGGCTGTGCTGGGGGCAGCACGCGGAGCTGGAGCCCAAAAACTCTCTAGGAACCCTTGCTGCTAGAGGAGCTATCCCATCCTTGAGGGCCATCAGTGTTCATTTTTGCTGAATGCACTTAAATAATAATAATAAAAACCGAAATGGATTGGTGTTCCTGAAATCTGTTGCTGGAGTCCTGCAGCTGTGCGAGCCCAGCGCAGACCTTAGCTGGCTTGGTCTGAAAACTGCTGGCTTGCTGCTATCTTACTGCTTAATTGTGCCACAAAACCACACAGATTTCATGTTTTTTCCCCTCTTTTGTCATGTGCTTGGTGGGAGCTGGTGGGTTTGCGGCGTTTGGCTGCAAGCTGTGGCAGCCCAGGCTTGTTATTCCGTGCAGGAGAAGCCTGCTGGAATGGCTGCTGCTGGAATTGCTGTTGCTGTAGCTTCCCTGCTTGCTTGGATTTTCTGCAACAAACTTTATAAGGTAAATTTTCTAAAGCATTTGAAGGCCTGGAAAAAATTGGCTTAGGAAGTCTGTTTTCTCTCTGCTGTGCATTGAATGCCTGTGGTAGTTGCTGCTTCCTCTGCTGCGTCCTGGTCTTTGGGTAATGCAGGGAGATATTTTCCTACTGCTTTACTTTCCATCCCTATTGGAGTGGTGCTGCACTGGCACAGCTGCCCAGGGAGTGGGAGGTAGATGGTAAATCTGGATGGTTTTTTATCCTGGAATGCTGTGCTGCATCTCTGAGGAAGGTGCTCTCCTTGTGACAGCTGTTGGGCAAATCACAGCTTTGCTTTCCTTGGCAGCGTCATAGGTTTTTGGTTTTTTTGTTTTTAGAGGATGAAGGAACTATTAATTTATCTTCTCTGACCTTCACACAGCGCAGAACATAAATTCCCACACAAAGGCTGTGACCTTTGCTTGAGCTCGAGGACAGCTTCGAGGTGGGATGAGGCGTCGTTGGAGCAGGCGCTGCAGTGGGAAGTTCCTTTTCTCCCTCGATTCTTCATTACAGGTTCCTCCTGCTGCCAGCAGAGCTGTGCCTTGCTGCAGGTGGGAGCTGGCCTGGCTTTGCTTCCCGTGGGGCTGAGTCCTGCTGCTGGAAGCAGAGTGCCATTGGTAATTAGAGTGAATAATCTCAACAGATGGAGCGACTCCGTGCATCGACTCTTTGCTTTTCCTCTTTAAGTGACGCTGGTGGCAATTCTTAGGTCACTTGTAGAGCAGTATATCTGAGCTTTCAATCAGTATTTCTGAATCTGTTCCCACTCGTCCCTTCTTTTCCAGTTTTTCAAACAGTTCTGCTGCATCAGCGATGCCACCACGCAAGCAAAGCAGCGAAGTTGAGCAGCAAAGCAGTGCTGCTGTGAGCATTATCCTCCAGTGAAAATTCTGCAGGTCCCTGTAAGCCAACAGCGTCCCTGCCCAGCCTTCTGGGCTGATTTTGCAGCAGGGGATGTCTGCATGCTCCTCTTAGTACTGTGCAATAGGCACTTTGAAGCCACCTTTCCCTGTCTATACCCAGCGTGATGCTTTCCATCCACAAACTGCAGCAGTGCGTTGAGCTGGGTCTGAAGCTCTCACTGCAGTTCTGATTTCCTCAGTTGTCCCTGCGCAGTGAATGGGACCTTCGTTCCCAACTCCCAGATGAGCACATGCTGTCAGAGCACGGCCTCGGTGCCCTCGTTGAGCAAGAGTCCCCAGAGCGTTGCGGTGAGGCTGATTTGTCCGTGTGGGGTTTGTTGCTGCTTGCACAAGATGCTCCATTTTTCTGCCTGTCCCCACTGATGTATGGCCCTGGAGATGAATGGCTGTGGCGGCCTCTGTCCAATGTTCAGAACAGCTTTGCTTTGGAGTTTTGGTTGTAACTTTCAGCATGGGTTTTTAATTAAGCTATAACACAGAAAGCTGTCTGCTCTAATAACAGCGGATGTAAATTTGAGGTAAAATCCTCATTCTTGGTCTGGTGCTTCTTACTGAATCCTTTCAAGAACCAGTAAATACTTGTTTCTTGCTTACCTGGCACAAGTAGAAACACATCCCAGACAATTTCTGGAACATGATATGCTTTTAAAACAAAACCAGATCTGTGCTTTCTTTTCTCCTTCAATAATTTTAAAAATTTTGACCCTTTTGTAGCCAGTTCAGTTCAACTATGCGGTATTACGAGGTGCTTTGGGGAAAGCAGTACTGAATGTTTGGAAAGCAGTAATGAGTGTTTATCTGGCTCCTGCAGGTTCTTGCTGAGGATGCCTTCTGCTGAGTGCAGTTCCCCCGTGACAGGGATGTGATGCAGGCAGCTGTGTGCTCACCCAGCCTGCCTGCAGCAGCTGTCCTGAAGCACAGAGCAGCAGGGCTGAGGCTCTCCAGCTCCATCGTGAGGCCAGGTGAGGAGCTGTGTGCTGAGCAAGGAACCTGCAGGTAGAATCATTAAGGTTGGAGAAGACCTCTCAGATCACCAAGCCCAACCCATCCTCACCATGCCACTTCTCCACGGTTGGACTTGATGATCTTAGAGGTCTTTTCCGGCTTTAATGATTTTCTCTGATGAGCAACTTGTGCTGCTCGGTGTCGGCTTGGTGCCTGCAAGCAGTGAGGAAGGACTTTGGGATCAACGAGGAGCAGCCATCAGCCATGATCTCACTGCACCCACGCGGCGTTGTGCCTCTTCCCATCGCTCCGTGCTGCTGCAGTGAGGGGCTGTGCCTGGTCCTTGTGCTGGCACCTGGGTGCTGTGGGACTGGGCTGTGCTTGGTCACCTGGGGCAGCTGCTGCCTTCCTGTGCTCTGACCCTGAAAGACCACAAAAAGGCTGTCTGTAATGCAAGCGGTGCAGTTGGTTTTGCTTTACTGTTTGGATGCAGGAGTGTTACAGGCTAGGAAACTTTTTTTATTTGGTATATTTTTATATGTATTGTCCATAACCTCTTCCTTTAGGGGTTAGCCCTTCACTGACTTGCCTAAATCTGGTCTCCTTGGATGAGAATTTAGGATTTCCTTTGGTGCCATCAAGTGGCAAAACGCAGTATTGGTGCTTGGCTGAGATGGGGATGGGGAGCAGGAGAGGCTGTGGTTGGGGAGCAGCCCTTGAGCTCCAGGGTGCGGTGATGTTACACAGCTGTGTGTGGGCAGGGTGCAGCCTGGGGGGTCAGCAGTCATTTTACATCCTCAGAGAGGCTACGGAGGGTGTAATGGGTTTCCTTCTGACTCCTGGCTTTCTCATTAATCTCATGCAGGACCTTACTTAAGCATTTGTGGCTTACATCTTCTGCTCCCAAGCAGCCTCTGAACATTTGATTTAATTCTCCCGTCAAGCTTTAAAGAGACTCTGTAAGTGTAGGGTACTGAGTGACACAGACTCAGCCTTTCTTTTCTGTAGGTTCTGTTCCTTTCTCTCGTTCCACTCCATTCAATTACCTTCACATACAGAAGCACTGCTGGAAGCAGAGTCCATTTGTTATTGCTTTCTGTCCTGTTGCCAAAACCTGTATCATGCGTGGTTCCTTGTGGGCAGGGAGGGATGAGGGCAGGGTTTCCATGGTGTACTCACCACTGGTTACGTTCAGGTTTGCTGCTGCTGATAAACAAAACCCATGATGTTTTTCAATCCCGATTTTCTAATTTTCCCTGTTTCTCACTGCTCTCATGAGCTGCTTTAGCAGGAATGGATGCACGGATGTTGCTGTCACTGCAGGTTACTGCGTGGTAAGTGGAGGTGATGTTTTAGGCCAGGATTTAATTATTTTTAGAGTGAAACCTGACAGTATGAGAGGATCCCAGCGAGTGCCTGACATCCCCTTGGCAGTGTGGCACTTGGAGCAGAGCTGCTTGGAGACCTTGTGCATCCATCCATCCCCTGCAGGGCTGAAAAATAACGACCAGGTACACGTGGCAGGCTGTGAGCTCAGTCCTGAGGGCAGTACTGTTCCAGGAGAGGGGCAGCAAGAAGGTGGTACTCTGACAAATCCTTTTTTCTTAAGCCTGAACCGTGGAAGTGGCTGAGCTGTTTTGATAAGGGTAAAATGAGAGACTTCAAAAGGGGAAAAAGAATCACCTGGGAGGAGATGCTCCATGTGTAAGGCTTCAGCCCCAAAGATACCACTTGCACGTAATGCAAAACCAGGGAAGAGGACAACCTTGGTCCAGAAGCCTGTCTGATCTCCTAGAGAGGACAGTGGCAGATCCTTTGAGAGGATGCATCTCTGTGCCCTGCTCCTTGTTATTCATATATCAACTCTTTCATGTAGGTAAGAGACTCAGGATCTCCCTGAGCTGGAGCTATTCCCTTCGAGTCACCGTGTTTGCTTTCCTGGGATTGCAAGCAAAGGGCTGCTCAGCACACAGCCCTTATCTTCAGGCTGCTTGGCAGCTGTAGGAGGGCAGCACCTCCAGGCTGTTCAGTTGTGCAATCCTCGTGATAACAGCTCGCTCTGTTTGCACAGTGACATTTTTGGCTGAGGAGTGAGACTCTGTGCTTAGGCTGCTTGGAGGCAACCCCCTGCTCCCTGGCCCTTCCCAGCTGGTGATCCAGACTGGGATTCCTCCCATGCAGAAGGGCCAGCCTGAAGGTGTAAAGGTACAAATGTCGGCGCTGATGGTTTCAAAATAACCTAATTAGCCCTAATCTACTCACTGCCTGAGTGTGATTGATGCCATTTGAAGTTCACCCTGTGCTCTGCTTGTCTCACGTTGCTCTTTGCTAAACCTGCACCTTTGTGCCTCCATCCATGTGATGGTGCTGGTTTGGGCAGGGTGATGGTTTTTGAGCAGTGTGGTCCTGTTTGCACCAGGACTGAAAAGCACAGAACGGATATTGAGAGGCATGGCCCTCTGACAGCTTATGCTGCCTGCACTGGCTGAGAAGGATTAGTTAAATTCCATCAGTTGCTAAGTGGGATTTTTAGAGAACGGATTCGTTCCCTGCCTGCTTTCTTCCAGAGCACTGTGCAATAGAGGCAGGGGTTCAGCCAGCTGAAGGCATGCTGCTGTCTTCTGACTGCACGTGGTGCAGAAATCCAGCTGCAGGGGTAGGATGGACGTTCCCCAAACCTCCAGCACCTTTCTAAGGGAAAGGGGATGTTGCTTCTGGTGGTTGGAAATAAAGTGCAAAGCAGATGGCATTGTAAAGCTGTTGAGGAAAATGCTGATGTGCTGCTTGTATGGATGCATGTATCCTGTGATACGTGCCATGATGTATCCCAGAGTGCTCCTCAGCTTTAGGAAGCAGCTCTCCTCCTCCAGTAAGTGCTGCAGATGAGGCCCTGGGGATTACCCTGCTGCAGGTAGATTTATTTATTTCTCACAGAGCAGGAGAAGTCTCAAGGACCAGATCCCAGGGATCTGTGCAGCTGTAGCTGTGGGATTAGCTTTGTTTCTGTCTCTTGGTGACCTGCTTGGCCAGCTGGTTCTCCCTGTCCTCTGGCCTTTTTGTGTGTAGAAATACATTCCCAATGATATGCTTTAACTGCCAACCCTCCTGTTTCACCTGGCTGGGGATAACAACCCTTAATTTGCCATCCCTGTCCCTCATCTCCCCTTGCAGCTGTTGGGGTGCAATGCTGGGAATAAACCCAGCCTGCACCTTCAGAGTTCAATGTCAAAGGGCAGTGCTATCCACTGTTGACAGGTGGCTCACTGTCTTGGCTTTAAAAATAATTACTTAATTGCAATACATAGGTTTTAAAAAAATAGGAATTGTTACATCCCAAATCCTAGGTTTGGCTTGCTTCAGCAGCACGCTGTTAATTGAAAGGTACATGCTATGCCATGACCCACGATCCGAATCAGTATCCAACAGGTTTTAGTTACAGTGACAGAAAAATAGCAGCTTTCTATTTTTCATTTTTACGTTTTTTAAGGCCATTGAAGAATGTGGTTTCTAGTTGTGAAGGGTAGGGCTTTTTTTTTTTTTTTTTTTTTTAAACAGGGATGCATATAAAGGTGTTGATGCAAACTTTACCTGCAAAACGAAATAGAACAAAATGAAATAGAAGGGAAACGGGATTGTCATGCCAATGTAAGAAATAAATGTTAGCGTGCTCCCTTCATCACATCAAATGTGCTTTGAGATGGGGATCCGTAAGGTTTGGCTTGGGCAGCACTGCGTTTTGCTTGGCTACAGCTTTGGTTATCTGTTACTTTTGGATACCGGAGAGGAGCTCAGAAAGACCTGAAATTGCAGCTCTTTTCCCAAAGAAACGAGGCCAGATGTGTGTTTTCCCTCCTAGAGCTTTCCTGCTGCCGTTTTGGGACTGCTGCTGGTGGGCTTTTCCTCCCTGGTGGCATTGCTTTCCTGCTGTATTGCACTTGCTTCCCACTCCCCCTAGCTCAGCACTGCCAAGCCCTTGGTGATGGTGCTTTGGTTGCCTGTCAGGTTCATGCAGGGCCACCAAGAAGGCTCTGCTGCCACAGGGGAACTGGGCAGTGCTTATTCATCACCCAGATAACTCCATTTCAAACTTATTTACAAAACCTTTTTCTTCCTTTCAGCTCTTTACTCTGAGGTTTGTAAAAGCACAAACTGATAAGAACTGGAAGCTTGCTTTCAGGTTGAAACCTCTCACGTCATGAAGTGGTTATGGATATCTTTGAAAAGACCCCACTGTTCATTTTGTGGGTGCTTATGGTTGTGTGCAGCACCCCGAGAGAGCTCAGCCAGCCCAGAATCTGCTTCTGCCCATCATGGTTGTCGCCCGTTTGCTGAGGGGTTGGGCTTCCCGCCTAACATGGCCCCCTGAGACTGCTCCCTGTGTCAGAAGGGCTGCCCAGATTCTCTCTGAGACTGAGCGGTAAGCGTTCAAATGAGGAACCTCCACCAAAATCCAAGTTGAATTAGCGTAGTTGGGATAATTAACTTCTTGAAATAGAGGAGGGCCGCCATGAGGGGGCTGTGGGCCGCCATGAGGGGGCTGTGGGCCGCCATGAGGCCTCCCCTCAGCCTCCTCTGCTCTGGGCCCAACAAACCAAGGGACCTCAGTGGCTCACACCTCTTGCCTTCCAGACCCTTCCCCATCTTTGTAGCCCTCCTTTGGGTGTTCTCTAATAGTTTTATGTCCGTATATCGTGATGCTCAGGCTGCACCCAGTGCTTGAGGTGAGGCTGCAGCAGGCCTTAAAGGCAGTGGGTATAGAGAATAGCAGTTGTGTTCTGCCTTAGAAGTTTGTCATATCTGGGGCTTGGGCTCCCTCTCTGAGCACTGCTTCTGTCCTGCCTGTGTGTGTGGGGCAGTGACTGGAGAACTCCAGCATGTGCTGACGAAAGTTGCATTCCCTTTGCTTCTCTCTCTCCGATTGAACGGTCTCTCTTCATGGTAATGACCTCTTTTGGCCCTTATTTCCATTAAAAAAATATGTATTCATATATTTACCCAGTATGGCTTAGTCAAGAAATTCCTGTAAGTACTCCATAACATGCTGAAGCTGTGCTTTCAGGGTTCCCATAAGGAGAAGCTTGAAAATTCCTCAAGAAGAGTGAAATCTTTGTGGTGGGAGTTGTGCTGCCTTGGTGCTTGGGGCAGCGTCTGAACATCCCCAGCTGCCTGGCACCAAGCAGATCCCTTAACTTACCCAGAAGTAGTGAACGTGGGGGGAAAAAAAACATTTTTTAGAGCCTCTGTAGGCTGAGTGACACTTACAGCTCGCTGTGCTTTGAAACAGCTTCGTTCTTTGTGAATGAAAGGATATTTAAGCTGAAATCTGTGCTTAGCTCAATTTGAAGCCTAAACAAGCACATACTTTGCTTCTCACTGTGATTCTGTAGAACAAATTCAGAGCAAATGTTTTTTCTCCCCAAGCCAGCAGACAGCTCATTTCGGTGTGTTTCTGAGAGCTCCCTTCTCTGGCAGCAATGCGGGACTGCTGCTGTAGCTGCCTGAGCTCCTGCAGGCTCACTTGCTAGCAGGAAAAGATTCATTTATTTGCAGTGATCAAGCAAGCTTTTATATGCTTTTAGGTCCTTGGCACTTCAAAAACGGGGCGATAAACAGGTACCTTGTTACAAGACCCACCGTTCTGCCTTAGTTTCTATATGCAAACGTTCATTTTCCTAATTTTCCCCGTGCTGTTGTACTGCCCTTGCCCTGCATAAAGGAGAACTGCGTTCTTAAATCATACTCTGTAAAGCAGCAGTGCTGGCTGATTACTTTTTTTTCTCCCCAAACCTCTTGGTTAAAGTTAGAAGTCGTACATAATGAACTGCTTTGTTGCCAGATAAGAAAAAACCCAACCTTAAGTTCACTGACATTAAATGTAATTAGTGCAGCTATTTGGAATCGGGAAATGTCCTCCTGGCTGGGAGGAGGAGGAGGAGGGTGTGAATGTGACTCAGCTCTGCAGTGACAATTGCCATCAGATGGGGATGGTTGGTGGGAGATGAGTTTGCATTGCTCATGAGCAGCAGCTGCAGTTGAGAGCACACGAGGGAATTTCCCTGCTGCTGAGAACAATGGTTGGCAACTGGCTCCTGCAAACAGGGCAGGAATAAAGGGTGAGAGCCTCTGAGCAGTTGGGCATGGGCTCTGTGCTGTGGCAGGGTGTGTGTGGCCTGGGATGTCTCTAGGTTCCCTGCCTTTTCCTTCTGCATTTCAGCCTTGCACAAGGGCACTTGCGCCTGTACGTGCATGGGTGGCAGCTGAAACTGTTCTAATTAATGAATCTTCACGGAGAGCTTGGGCTCATTATAAAATGACTGTTTTGGGAAATAAATACTAGGCCAACCTGCTTCTGGCTCTCCTTTAATGGAGCTGCTCTGTTGGCTGGAGGCTGCTGAATTTGAGAGGTGGACATGGAATGAGGGACAATAGAGGTGATGGGGTTGGAATAGTTTTGGAAGAGGCCTCAAGGATCAGGTCCAACTGCCTGACCATTCAGGACTTATAACATGCTACTGAGGGCGTTGTTTTGGGGATTATTTTATCACACTAACTTTCCCTTAAATCATAGTAGTGATTTGTTCCTCCTTTATCAAAATGTTTGCATTTTGGTTGTAAGTCATTCTGTACACACAAGTGCTGCGTTGACCGGATTGGCTGTAACAGCCCCAAACCCTCCCTGCTGGTCCTGCCCTGCTCCAACGTCGTGCTGAACGCTCGGTGCTGAATTCTGCCAGCTTTTCCATGCCCACCTTGGATAGAAGTGGCTGTCTGGTTGGTAGGAGAGCTGCCCTGGGCCATGGTTAAAAGTTGGTGGTGGCTTCCTATGGCGAAGTTAAAGCTTCCTTGGCTTCCCCTTGCTCTTGGGGCTGGAAGCACTCCAATTTCTGGCACTGCCACGGCTTGTTGTGTGGCCATAGGCATTCCTCTTCTTCCATTTGTCAGCATGTATAATATGCACGATGCCTCCCTTCAAAGGGACATTGAGAGACAGGTGGGGGTTTGCAGGCTATTTGGGTAGCTTCTGGTAAGAGATAGCATTAAGGGTACGCAGTTGGTGCAGTGTATAACATGATTGAAGAAGTACTCTGCTGACTCCCAGATAAATGCAAATGCTTTGAGATACCCTTTGTAACATCATCCTTCCAGGAATACAGCAGCACACAGCTCTGGATGTGCCTTGGCAAACAGGAGAGGAAGCTCCCAGGCTGCTCTCCCTGCTTGCGAGGGCGATGTGATTTTTACTCAACAAGGAGGTGCTACGCCATTTCCAGATCGGTTTTTGTAACTCTGCTGTTCAGGTTTCAATTGCCTGAGCAAACTTTCCTCTTGCTGATTCTGCGTCTGGCTTCAAGTCTTACGCAACCCGCGGCAGTTGGAGGCTGGATCGCTGTCAGCGTGAAGCCCTTTGGCTTCGGGCTCCCTGCGTGCAGAGTTCAACTCGAGGCCTTCCAGCTCTCGGAGCTGGCCTGGCTCTGCTTGCCTGCGTGCTGAAAAGGGAATTACACATTGTTGGACAGGGGCTGTGCTGCGGGGGAGCTGAGCCTGGGTGCAGTTCAGCTGCGTGGCACAGGGTGGCGGTGCCACTTAAAGCTCTGCTGGGATAGGGGCTGGGGCCGTGGGTTTGCTTTCCTGTCATCAGGGCTGTGGCCCTTTGGTGGCTCTGAATGGCCTTGTTCTTTGCGTGTCTGCTGCTCAAATCCCCCTGTGTGCTCCATAAGCTGCTGAGCTGCAGGAGAAGGTGAGGAGGCCCTTGGGATGCTGCTGGTGTTTGCCTCCCCAGAAGTTCTGGTTGTGGTCACATCACCCCCGTGCCCAGCGCATGCAGCTCCACGTTCTCAGGCTTTCAGTCCCCGATTTTGATCCTCCTCTTGATTTAAATCTGCTTTCTAGATCCTGCAGAGCTGTGGGGACTCCTAAAACACCTTGCCCTAAAGCTCTTTTAGGCTTTGCACAAATTTGAGAGCAAAATGTTCCGATGTCTCTTCTCAGCAATGGTTATTTCCCTGTAACTGAGCCTTTGGGCACCTGTGGGCCATCTCTGTTGCTTGCCTGCCTTTGGTAAGGTCGGTTTTGGTGTTGGCAGAGGTCACCAGAGATGCTTCCAGTTACTGGCCTGGAGCTGCTGTTCTGTTTCGTGTCTGGTGCATTAAGCTCTTGTCAGCACATCTTGCATGGGACTCGATTTCTTTGTGCTGCTTTTGGATAAATGATGGCCTGAAAGATTGCTGAGAGCATGCTGTCACAGTGCTCCTCCATCTCTTGCAGTGCTGCTGACCCTGGGGCCTTCCTCTGGCTGTCCTCAACAGCTTGGGTGTCTCTCCACTTGCTTAGTGCCAAGCAAAGACCCGTGGTGTGCTATAGAAACACCCCAAATCCTGCAGCTGCCTCCCGGAGGGGCAGGAGAGCAGCTCGTAAAAGGATGGCAGCTCTTAACGACTGGCTCAGCTGAGTCACTGGGAGTCACCCCTCAGGCTGTGCCCGGGCAGCCGGGAGGAGCTGGAGATCCCTTGCATGCAAACCTCAATCTGTCACTGGGAAAGGCGAACTGGCCTGTGAAAATCAACACTGCTGGAGATTTGCTGACAAAACTGGCTCCCACTGCTTGTCTTTCATCTGCTGGTGGTGATCCCTTGAAATAATGCCCCTTGGAAGCCTTTGTAGGGTAGAGGAGGGTCTGAATTACTGCCCTCCTCCATCCCCCATGTAGGAAATCAGGAGGATGTCTGGATTCAGGAAAAAATATTCTATAGGATGATTGTGCAGTGTGTCAGGGGGCTGATTTTTTTTTTTTTTGTGCTGTTCTTAGCCTAAGTATTGCACATATTTCCTCATAGAAGTATTTCCAAAAATACCAATTTACCCAGTTGGTTCTATGTTATAGAATCACAGAATATCCTGAGTTGGAAGGGACCTAAAGAGTTCTTCACAAAATGAAATCGATGCAGTCTTAGTTTGCTTGCTCCATGCATAAATTCTTCCTGCCTCATCCTTGCTTATAGAATTATGAATAGGAAGGATAAATGTCAGGCTTCTGCATCCCTTAGCTAATCATTGTGCCTCCTTTGCATGAGAAAATTCAGTGGACATAATTTTAATTGTAGCTCAAACATTACATTGCATGCAGAGCTGCAGAATATATCCAGAATATAGTTGGGACTTAAGGATCTTGAAGGGCTTTTCCAATCTCAAAGTTTTTTTGTTTCAATGACTCTGTGTTTGTAGGAAGGTTGCTTGGTGCTTGTGCTGTTCTGTAGCAATTCCTCGTGTTGGAATTGTAATGCCCTTGTGTGATAAGGTCACTGAAGGTGAAGACATGCTTTCTGTCTGAAGCTTTCTGCCAGTGGAACGCTCATCAGTGGTACAATGTGAAATTACTTTCCAGAATCTGGATGGCTTCTGATATTTTGTTTTAATGATCTGTTACAGCTGAGGTGTGAATATATGGCATAAATATGTGCCAAAATAAACGAACCCACATCTCATCGTTCCGTGTTGCTGCTCCTTCCAAGTGATTAAAGGCTGCAGTACCAGCTCCTTCCTCCCCAGCTGGAGGAGGGACGACTTGCTTAGACCCAGGGATCATAGCTGCTTGTGAAGGAACTGCAGGAAACCAGAAGTTCACAACAGTCCCAAAAATGGGACAGGTTTTGGTTCTGCCAAAGGAGGTGGACTGAGAAGGGTGAGGGATGCCAGCACCCATGGGTCCTGTTATTGTCCCACTGCACCTGCTTAGGTGCTGGCTCTCTTATTGTCCTTGTGGCAGGAGAGAGCATCCTTTAGCCTGTGTTCCTAATGTGGTTCCTGGGATAAAACTGGTCCTGATGCCTCTGGGTGCCATCCCTAAGGGTATTTGGGTTTGGACACCTTCCTAATGTGTTTGATGTGTTTGCCTACAGCTTCCATGCAGACAGATGCCTAGCAGGGCTGAAGAGGCTGCAGATGAAGGAAAAGATTTTTGTGTTGCTTGATGCTTGATGATCCATATGGGCACCATAAGTGCCCCATTCACAGGAGGGACATCTGAGGTTGTTGATGGCTGCGCACAGACATTGAGCTACATCACCCATGGGAGAGGAGGCTGTAGGAAACAGTCGTGGTTGGCTCAAGTGTGAGCAGAATTGCCTGAGTGATACTGGAGAAGCGTTAAGGTTGGAACAGTCATCAAGTCCAACCATCAAATGCTTTAAGATGTAAGGTGCTCACATCTGCTGCGTTTTGGAACATTCTCCAATTTGCTGTGTTTGGGGAGAAGAGGAGGATGGAAAACAGAGTTAGGAGCAGGACCGCATCGTGAGAGGTGCTGTGAGCTGAAGGCGTCTGGGTGCTGTTGGGCTCCAGTAATGTCCTGTCATCTAGAAGATGACCAGCTAACAGCCTTTAAAAACTAGTTGCTCTAAAATGGGAGGGATGCTAGATTTCTAGAAACAAAACCCAGAAGCAAACTAGACTTTGTTCATCAGTGCTCTTGTGCGGGTATTTAAATTATGGAGCGCTCTGAAAAATGGGGAATTACTTGGACTGATAAGTCTGTCTTTCTGGTTGCTGTATTGCAGTTGTTAGTACTCGTGCCCTCTATGGGGTAGAACCCAGCATTTTGTGGATGTGATTGTAGGAGTGGTGTTGAGCACAGAGACTCCTGTAATTGGGGTGTTGCTGCCTGAGGGGCTTTCCTGGCCTTTCAAGAGTAAAGGAATAAAATGTTCCATTTGGTTCACCTGATTCTTCTCTCTCCTGGGAGCTGTCCTATCTAGAGCTTTAGAGGTAACTTTTGTCTTCACGGCCCTGATTGAACTAATTTATCTAGTTTGTAAGGATACAGGCGTTAAAATATCAGACTGTTCTGAAGCCTTTGAATGAATTTTTCTTTTCTTTTTTTTTTTTTTTTTGAGTTGGGGAGGGAAAGAAAAGTTAGTGGCATTGGTGGCTGACCTCTCTTGGTGGAAAACACAGGATCACAGAGTACCTGAGGTTGGTGAGGACCTCTGGAGACTTTCCAGTCCCATCCCCTGCTCCAGTGGTGTCACCCAGAGCAGGTCCCTCAGGATGACATCCAGCCAGGTTTTTGGATATCTTCAGGGATACCTTTTGGCAGTGTGTCTGGTCGGTGCATGCTGTGCTGAGCTGTGGCCAGCTTGGAAGGTCTCAGTGGAGAACAACCCCACTGCTTCCCCCGTTGGTCTCTGCCCTTGGTTCTGGAAGCACACAAAAATACGATGCTCCTTTCTGCTTTGCAAACTTAAGCCAGATAAATTCAGTCATGTTATGCTCTTAAGTTTCTGGTTTCCTGCCTGAATTAAACAGCTCCTTGGTACTTGATGTGGCTGTGAGCATGGGGTTGGTTGGTTGGTTGGTTTTTGTATTTACTTATGGGATGTACTTGCATCTATTAATTAAATTGGCTCAGTCTCCCTTCTGAATAAGGTAAGCGGAGAGATCTGTGTCCTGCCACGTTTCCAGCCCGTGATCTTCTGCCATCCTTTCTTGGTATGTTATGGACTGGTGTAGCTCTGAGACTTGCACATTCCCTGCTCTGGAGCTGATGTTTCCCTCACAGCTGAGTTACCAAAGGAAGGTGGTCCATGTTACAGCAAATTCAGATACTTTGGTTTCCCCTTTCAAAACCATCCGTTCAGGTCAGGGCGAGAATCAACCGGAGGGAGCTGGTGGCTCTGAGTTTCCAGGCTCATCACGAGGAGCACGTGCAGTGCCCATCTCTCCCATGGCTCTCCGTGTCCTCTCGCCCCAGCCCAGCCTGTTGCAGGGACTCGATGTGCCAAGCCACCACCGCGGGCACGGGAGAAGGGACACTCCATTGCTTGTGGATCACATCCTCTGATTCTTGTGGCTTTGTGTCTACCCCCTTATTTCGACACTTTTCCTAACAATAGCACACATGGTATAAACGTTCAGAAACTTCCTGGAGTAAGCATGGTTAGGGTGCATCGTTAGATTTCTTCCTTTTCTTAAATTGTCTTGTTTACAGGCATTGTAAAGATGACTCATCTCTGCCTTAATGTTAACCAGCTTGGACGGGATGAAATTTATCTCGTTCGGTTCTAGCGAGCATTCCTGTCCTACACATGGAGCGAATCAACTGTCCTAACAACTTGAAAGAGCTTGAGAGAGCGGGGCCTGCTGACGCATCGCTTTTGTTCTTGGGGGAATTGTTTCCATTGTGCTCTCAAAAAAAAAAAAAAAAAAAAGGGAAGTTGAAAGCTCTGCTCGTGGCCAGTTCTCTCCATCCTCGCCTCAGCTGGGGGCATTCGTGTTTGCTGGAGCTGCGCTGGCTGGGGTTGCTCCTTACGTTTCCTGGCTCTTCTCAAGGCTGAACGCTAATTTGTTCAAGCTCTCCCTCTTAATGTCTTTTATCATCTGAAATTCATTCTTTAATGAGGACATTATAACCAAGTTGTTCCATTATAGTTTCAATTAGGGTAATTACTCTTCGTTTCCTTCAGGATCTTGTTGGCACAGAACAGCTATGTTCTGCCCCGGCGATGGCTGTGGCTTTATGGTGGCTCCGTTTTTCCAGTAATGTATAGTCTAAAAGTCTTTGTTGTTGTAAGGGAACACTTGAGAAGGCTTTGGAGTGTTGTGTAACTAAAGACCTGAACTTGTACAAATGGAGGAAATGGGAGTTTGTCCGTTGCCAGCAGTGAAAGTGGAGTTGGGTGCTTTGAAGTCCTTGTGAAAACCTGGAAGGACGTGGTGCCCAGAGCCCTGTCCCTCCCCGCTGGCTGACGTTGGGTGTTTTCCAAACAGCTCTTCTCTTCAGACCCATTAAAAATAATTAATTAAAAAAAAAAAAGGTCTCCCAGAAGCTACCTGTGCCATCCTCTCCCTGTCTGAGGAGGTGTTTGGTCTCTCCAGAAGCAAATGTGTCTAATCCGCTCCCGCTTGATGTTGTTCTAACTTTATTCTTAGAAATGATCAATTGAAAGAAGTTCCATAACCCGGCTAGATGATCTATTTTGGTTTTCTGCCACACTTCCAGTTAGAAAGCTTTGTCTAAAGTTTAACGTAATTCTCCCGGGCAATTTAAGCCTATTACTATTTTTCCTCTCTTCAGTAGGCACAAATATTTGCACGGGAACGCGGATCTGGGCCTCCTTTGGTCGTCACCCATCCCAGCCACTGCTGCCTGTTCATCCAGCTGTCCTCCCCGAGGATGTTGATGCTTCTGTGTCCTCCAGATGGCTTTGCCAGAGTAGGCATCCACAGTTAGAAAGAGGATGGGCATTCAGCAACGGCACTGCTGAAGTGCACAAGTCTGGGGATGCGGATGAGATTTGTGGGGAAGGAGGGGTTCTGAGTCCCAGCCCTCAGCCCTGGATCACGGAGGCTTAAGGCAGGGTTAGTAACTCTATTTTGGTGATGTGTTGAGTTTTTCCAGCTCAGGAAGGCTAGCTGGGTTTGGTCTGGTTCCTATAGCAAATGCATGCTGTTTATTCAGCTCTCAAGCCCTATCAGATGTGGTTCTGGCCCTACAGGCCCGTTGACTTTACTTGAAGTTGCATCACCTCCTTCCATAACTTGGACACCATTTGTAAAATACCTGCCCAACAAAGTTTTTGTGAAGTCTACTTAAAAATTCAGCATCACTTTGAGATTCTTGTGTACCACTGGTGTCTTATTTTGAACTCATTAGCCTCTGGGGATGGGGTGGAATATCTGCCTGGAGAAATGGAAAATCTACCTGGAGAAATGAAGCAATGGACAACCAGAAGAGTCAAGTAAAATGCAATAGTTGTATTCTTCTACTTTCAGTTTTATCTTTGGGGAAGCTGAGTTTCCACAAATGAATTTGTGAGCTTGGCTCTCCTACAGAATCCATGCTTTTTGGCATGTGGGACCAAAAGAGCCATGGGTTGGGTCTCTTCAGCCTGAACCCAAAGGCTTCTTGTTCTAAAACTCATCTAGCCCATGCAGGGAGCGACTGAGGCACAGGCCCAGAGGTGCTGCTTGTGATACCACGGTTGTGTCTGGCCTCCAGGTGCCTCCATAAAGCACTGGTCCCTTGTAGGTCTGTGCCAGTCTGGCATAGCTTTTGCTGCTGTCCCAAAGGGTCGTAGACATCTGTATTTAGACAACTGAATTCTTCATTTTTCCCAATCTGAGAGTTGCATGTGAGTTTTAGAAAGCAATTGTTAGGCTGTAAATGAGACCTCCTCTCTCAGCCCGTGCTGGTGGGAGGAACTGGGTCAGCTTTCCTCCTGGGAGCCACCTGGGTGACTGCTCCTAACCTGGTTTGACACAATCGATGGAAGTTTCAAGAATTTTTCAGACTTTTTTTCCTAAAGCATCCTCTCTCCCTCTGTCGTACTGGTAGAGCGGGACGTGGTGCCCGTGGGTCACGCTTGCTGGCATTGCTGCCCCAATCCTCCTCCAAAGGCATAGGCATACACACTGCCAGCGTGGAAGTTATCAGTCCTGGCCCTGTCAATTGTGCTTTGTTTGGGTTTATAATGCAGTGCTTTGAGTCTGGGGCACGTCTGGAGGATTTGTTGTGCCTCTGGATGTTAGGACAACATTGCTTCCCAGCAGAAAGAAGAGCCCAAGTCCTAAAGCCAGGAATGCACGCACAGAAAAAAATCAGCGTGTTTAAACAGTGTGTAAGACAACAAAATGAACTTGGTTAGGGGGGAGAAAAAATCTTTTAGTGAGCAATAACGCAGCGAGTATAGACGTTAAAATTTTTCTGTGGTAACGTAATCTGCTTTTATAGATGTAATGACTAAAATATGAATTCTGTAAAGTTTATTTAACAAAAAACACAACTCTTATGAGTAACCTTATCTGTGGGTGCTTTGGAAGGGTGCCTCAACTTCGTGCACGGACAGTGAAGATGTCTCTTGTGATGTCTTTTGTGCTCTCCGGACACATGTGGTCTCCTGTGAGATGATGGAGCAGCTGTCACAGCGGTGAGGAGGTGCTGGGGTTCCAGAAGGGGATGGTTTGTAGCTCCACACCATGCTGGGACAACCTGTGCTGTGGGGATAGCAGCTGAGGCTCTTGAGTTTCCCATGGTTTGACCCCGGTTTTTAAACAGATGGCCAGGAGGTATTTCTCCATCGTCATCTTTCACATAGTGGGGGGCTTCCTGCCTTCCCTGGTCCCTTCAGCAGCACTCTGCTCTCCCTGCCATCTCCTTGAGGATTGCTGCTTTCCAGCAGACTGTGCCTCCCCCCCGGTTTGGTGTTACCGGCGTATTTCAGAAGTACAGCCTGTCTTCCATTTTCCAATTTACTACTAAAACCGCTGAAGAAAAGCAGGCTCAGAAGAAATTTGTGTGGAAGTGCTGTTGAAAAGCCCCTTCGGGTTGAGCCCAGTCACTGACAAGCAGCATCATCTTAGGATGCTTTGTGACGGGTGCATGCGTGTGGCTTTCCGTACCACGATCCCAAAGTGCCTGGGATAACCCCTGCCCTCGCCATGCCTGGGGTCTTGCTGACATCGAGGTGCCCACAAGCAGCTTCCCCAGCTGCTGAACCGGGGCTGTCCTGCCAGATAATGGCACTCGGGGGTGCTCTGCAGAACTGCTTTGTTCCCTCCTCCCGGGCTGTGTGACAGTGGGATATTGATTGCTGAATGAGGCTTAGAGTAACTGAAACCATTTGGGTTGTATATAGAAGGTGTAGTCGTGGGGTGGGCTTGTGTGTGAGATATGTGGGTCTAACTAGGAGAAATACAGGTGGGAATGCTCTCTAAATGGCAATATGAAAAGTACTCAGTTAAATATCTTCAAAAAACAAAAAAAAATGCTTTCCATGTATTCATGATATAAATATAAACCTATTGAGGTGATATGGGAAAACAGTTAAACAGAATTTAAATCCACTCTGGCGGATACAAAGCAAGAAGCAAATTCCCCACGTGATCCCCAGCTGCAGTGATTTCAGGTGTAATACACAGATTTGAGGGGTAATACACAGATTTCAGGTGTAATACACAGATTTGAGGGGTAATACACAGATTTCAGGTGTAATACACAGATTTGAGGGGTAATACACAGATTTCAGGTGTAATACACAGATTTGAGGGGTAATACACAGATTTCAGGTGTACTACACAGGCAGGCTGGCAGAGCACGAGGCTCCAGGCTGTGCTGTCAGCTGGAGGCTGAGCAGGTATCAGTCCTGCAAACTTGCTTTGACCTTTTTTCTGTGGAGTTGTTGCATCACTCTTTTTTTTTTTGCTTTGCTCAGTAGTTAATTTGTTTGTTATAAAAGTTAGAATAAGATTAAACAAACTGCTAATGCTTTTATGTAGCTTAATGAGAAGAAAATGTTTCTGAGGGATTAAAACCACTACAGAAGTTTAAAAGGGGGGGGGGGGGGAGAAAAAATTAAAGTCCACAGCAGACTCAGGAATTTGTTCCACTTATTAATTGAAAACAAAAGCAAGTCACTTTGGTTCCACTGTCCCCAGAATGTCCTCCTTGCATTGTTCCAGATCTCTTTCATTTGGTCCCCAGAGGTTTCCCTCCTCTGTGCTTTCAGCTGAATTTATTTAGGTTACTTTGGAGTCCCTGTCCTGCAGCCGCGAGGCAGGCAGCCCTCACTGGGAGTGAAGTTGCAGGGTCAGCGCTGGAGCTGCCTGAAGCCCTCGTGTTAATCAGTTGAGCCTGAGACGTAGGAAGGACCCACAGAGCAAGTTCCTGAACATTTCCTAGCGTTAATTAATGTCCGTGCAGTAACTCGAAGCTCCTCGGGTGATCTTTCACTGTGTTTGGGGTATCTGGTGTGGGACCTGCCAGCTGGGAATAGCCGTGTGGAGTGTCAGAGAGAAAATCGGGTGCTAAAACCAGTGATGGGATGGATGAGGGCACACAGAAGCTCTGCCTGGTGGTCAGAGGGAACCTCGCGGGCTCTGGTTGGTGCCCGGTGCCTCTGGGCCTGGCACTCGCTGCTCTTTCAGTCCTCTCTGGGGCTCTGTTTCCCAAATCTCTGCTCTGTCCCCAGCTGATCCGTAGGGTCCCTTCCAACCCAAGCCATTTGGTGACTCTGTGATGAGGGGTTTGGGCATGCTGCGAGGTGTCGAGCCCAGCTTGGGCCTTGCAGCGCGTGAGGCTGTGGGCCCACAGTGGCCTGGTCATGGCGGGCTGGGCCTGGCTGCGGGCTGAGCCCGCTGTCCCCATTTTGGGATGAATCCTGCAATAACACAAGGCCACGGCAGGGCCTCTGGCCTCGTGGAGGCATTTATCCGTGATGGCTTTCCTGGAAGGATTTCTCCGGTTGACCTTTTGGAAAGGCTTGCAGCGAGGTTTTAACGAACGCAGCAATTGTGAAACGTGACGCTGCGATCCAAGAACTTTTTCAAGTCGTCTTAAATGGTTTTGTTTAGCGAGCGTGTTTAAGAACTGTAAACCAGACAGCTGTTAGGGAGCACCATCTCGAGCCGGGGAGTTACGGCCTGGTGCGGTGCGTGCGTGCGGGACAGGCCCCTGCCCTCAGCCTTTTCCAGCCAGAGGCATTTTAGTGGGGGAACCTCGCTGCTAAACCTATCTGACCAGCAAGTTTTTGTATCAAAGGGGGAAAAAAAGCAGCCTCAAGGATCGTTTTCTGTAGCATTGTCACAATGCTTGGTTATTTTTTTTCTTAACTGAACTTAACTTTCTTAACTCAGACCTATTCTGATTTTTACTTGTACTTGCGTTTGTGTGCTGGTGTGATTATTAACGGGTATAAATACACGTCTATAAACATATAAATACACATATAAAATTTCTTTATGTAGAAACTGGCTTGTGGATCACCTCACATCTTCTGAACTACTCATCACCTCAGGGTTATTAACTGAAGCTCCTCATCTGGCTGTAATTAGTGTTTGAATTAGGAAAGATGTTGCTGGAAGCCAGGTGGGCAGAGGGGAGCAGCTGGAGAGGCCTGGAGACCCCGAGCCAGGTCTGGAAGTTGGGGGGAGACATGGAAGGGAGGGTTGTGCACGGATAGGAGACCTCAAAAAGCAGAATTTGGAGTTGGTTTAAATATAAGCTCAGAGCCAGCCCTGAGGATGCTGGGGTTTCGTTGCCGCCTGTCACCAGTCTTTAATTTTTTAGCCCCAGAGTTTTGCTTTGGGTAAAAGTCACAGAACCTTTGTGTCTTAGGTTGGCCACCTGCAAAGGGAACGTTGCTTAGAGTTTTTTTGATATATATATGGTTGATAGATGTCTCTGTAAATGCTGACGGCATTTTCTTTCTCGTGCAGACATGTTGATGTGGCACCCCTAATTACTGCTGGTGTTGTTAAAATTTCTCCTTGGATGGAAGCACGACTCGTCTGGCTTCGTTTGCCTGTTAGACACCAGCTGTCATCTCCGAGTTGCGTTGGTGGAGGTGCCTCAGTGGGCATCCTGAGCCCCGCTGCTGTGGGGCAGCACTAGGTGGCACTCCGTCCCCAGCTTTAACGTTTCACCAGCTGAGCTGCAAGGAAAAACCACCAGCATCGTACGCTGGTGGCATGCCTCTAGCTTTAGGACGTTGTCTCTTTTCACCTTCATTCCATGGCAGAATTTGGTCAGGGCTGAAGAAGGCAGCGTTGCCACCTTTGAAGAGCTCTGCTTGTGGTGACTGTGTCATTTTATATAGAGTTTTAAGTGGCCTTATAAGGATTTGGCATTATTGTTTTGTCGTTGAGAGTGGTTTACTGAAACTGTATGCTTTGAAATTGCTAGGGCAGGTTTTAAAGAACACCTATTTAATAGTTTTCCTCCAGCTTTTAGCCATGTCCCTGTGTTTTTTATACAACTTTGAGCCCTTTGTGGATTCAGGGGTGGGATTTGCAAAAGTGGCTCCAGGGCATGGATCACACCTGGAGGTCACAGCACACGGGGACTGCAGGCAGGAAGATGTCAGTGTTCAGTGGGATGCATCTAGCTCTGGTTCTTACTGAGGTATGACTGTACTGCTGCAGGTGGTTTGTTTGTTGATTTCTTTGTTTGCTTTTTTGTTTCTTATACTTTGTTACTGCTGTGCCATTCCCCATCTTTCATCTCTAATTGCTGTGTGGAGTTCAGTGTATGATGAATTCACACTTCTGTTCCAAAGGACTGCAACCTCAGATTTCGTAAAGCTCGCTGCGTAAATCGTTTTTCAGACTGGAGAAATAATTCAGGTCTAGCAGTTATTCCTCAGAATAATAAAACTTCACAAAGGCCGTTCTCAGCGTGGGAGTTCCACATTCTGCAGAAAAAAAAATCTGTGATTACAATGAGAAAAAAATCCAAAAAACAAAGAACAGCTCTCCCCCCGATCCCATGCCACTTCAGGGTGTGACATCGTCCCTCTGCTCTCTGCAATAACGTGAGGTTATTTCTCAGCCATGATTTATTCCTCTGCATAACAGCTCCTTGTGTGGATGGGGGAATTGCATTCTAGGCTGCTTTACAAAACTTTTGGAGATAATCTTCTTTACTGAACAGTGTGCGTTGGTAATATGCAGAATAAAAAATGTTTGGATGTGGCGATTCAAGCTTCTCTTCCCAGTTGAGTGGAATTAACAAAACAGGAAGGATTATATATATATATATATATATTTTTTTTTTTTTCACCCTAAATTTAACACTGTGTTTTTGCTTGGTAGTACCAAGGGCTCTGTGGTTCCTGCAGCGTGCACAGTGTGCAGCCCTGCCTTGGGTTGGGATGTCCCCATCAGTCCCATCTCAGCTCCGTTGACCTTCCAGCAACAGGGCTAATCTTGCTGTTAAAGCTTAGGGGTAGGAAGAGGAATGGGATTTGGCAGCTGTAGAGCTGACACTTTTCCTTTGCAGCTTTTCACCTCCCACTGTTTGTTTTCAGGTTGGATTCTGGGTGTTTCAAGAAATGATGCTGGCAGATATTGGAATCCTGATTCATGGTGACATCTTCTTTTCAGGTCTGTTTATGATGGAGAGGAACACGGGCGTTTCATGGAGAAATTGGAAGCACGAATCAGAAACCACGATCGAGAGATTGAGAAAATGTGCAACTTCCATTACCAGGGCTTTGTGGACTCCATCACGGAGCTGCTGAAAGTGAGGGGAGAAGCTCAAAAACTGAAGGTAAGGGAAGTGTCTGAGCAGGGAACTTGGGCAAAGTGACCTCCGGAGGTCTCTGACAACCTCAAGTACCCTATGATTGACCCACTAAATGAATGCCTTCTTTTGTCCAGAGCATCTCTCCTCTCTGTTTGGGAAAAACAAAAACAAACCCAACAACAATCTTCATGCTTTCTTCCTGTAATGATCGGTTAGTCATTTGAAGTTTGGCAGTTATTTTGGCAAACTGGAATGCTGTGGTACATCAGAAGGACAAGGAAGATTAAAGCTAGGCCTGTTCTGCGTTAGTAAACACATGCTTTTCCTGGTACACCTTAGACCAATTTCTTACTCAAAAATAAGCTCTGCAGTGAGCACCATGTCTGCTGTAGCACCATCTACTCTGGTGCCCCATCTGACATCAAATCCTCGTTGCAGGGGGCACTGCATCTGAGTCAGGCCTCTAAAACAGTCTGATGCAGATCTGACTTGAGTCTTGAGATATTTTCCATGTTGTTGGCAAGCAAGGTGCTGCTATTTAAAAAGCAAGTGGACAGCACGGGGCCATAGGGGTTGGAATGGACCTCTGGGGAGCATCAGAACATTGTAAGGTGTTCAGAGCAAGCAGGGAAAGTTATGAAAAATGGAGATGCTTGGAATCACTAAGTACAGAAACACTGTGTTTAAAAACAAAAAAACTTCATTTGATTCTTTGTTCATCTCCAGGTATGGCTAGCTTAACTAGAAAGTAAAATGACTCGAGCAAGGAATGGGGAAGGTAGAATAGTTACAGCTAGGAGTGGGTTTTCCAGGTATTGTGGCCTTTAAATCTGTGCAGAAAGATGGGTGAAAAGTAGATTTTACCTATTTCTCGAAAGCAATGTGTTATCAGAGTGTGGTAAAAGCTGTTTGTAGGATTGGAGTGTAGATAAGTGGTGGGGAGGAAACCGAGCAGGTTTCTGGGGACAGAAAGGATCTCGAGCTTGGTGGTGTCCCTACACGTAGGGGCCAAGTGGGCTTGCACCTCAAGCTTGGCTGCTGTGCCTTAAAATATGAGTATTACCCAATTTGGGGCATATAAAGCAGCATAATGATGACTGGATGAGGTTAGAGATTGGAAAGCCTTCCTCATTTTCCTCCAGAGGTCAGATCAGAGGCAGAGCTGATGATGTGTGTGCCTTTTCCATTATTTGATGCAGCACCAAGGTGTGCCCTTGATTTAAAAACCAAAAGCAACCTCCCAGGACAATCAGTGAATGGCAGTTGTGTGGCACGCAAAAATGAGAAGTCTGTCTCCAAAGTCTGTGGAGAAGAACTGTTCTGGGCATCTGGAAGGTTTCTGGGATGTGCAATGGGAACTAGAGAAGATGAAGCCATAAATGAGGGAATTAAAGTCTCAGAAAAGCAAATTTCCTGGAAAAGAAGATCTATCTTCACTGTGCTTTTTCACACATTGGTTTATTTATTTGAAGCTACCTCTGGCATTTCCAAGCAGGCTTTTAGACTTGCACCCAGCCTTGATCCCACAAACCAGTATCTGCTTTCAGGAACACCTCTGTGGGGATGTTTCCTTCCATCAGAAGCACCCTTACTATAATGATATTTTCCATGGAATCCAGCAGTAGACTGTAGGATAAGGCCATTGGAAATACCATGAAAGAAGAAGTTTATTTATTATTTTATTTTTTTAAAGCCATTGTTTGTAGCCAAGAATTCCACATTGTTTGTCTGCAAGGGCTTGTTGCTGTTTCCCATTCCACAAGCAGTTACTTTGTTGGTGGCACACTGTGAAGTCCATCTGTACCCTCAGGATCTCTCTGGATTTCCACCACTATGTGAATCTATAAAACAGCACATGGGAAAAATATACACAGAAGCATATTTGAGAAATATTGAGCCCTCTTTGTACGGGTCTCCCCAGGGAATTATCTGTGGGTCCAGTGGTGAGAGTGAGTTTTGTTCCAGCTATTCATTCTGCATTTGATCTCGGCCTTTTTCTCAACAGAGCTGGACTTTGAATTTACGTGCAACCAGCTATAAAATAAATGTTCTCCATCTTGCATCTCCTCTGTGTATCTGTGGTTGTGTGCTTTTAGCTTTGGGACATAATATCATCTACAGAAATATCAACACTCATTGTTTTAACAGTGCACGTACTAAATAGGAGCTAAATACATCGTCTTCCCCAGCTGTACTTTCCCCTTTGTCCTGCAACACTTTATTTCAGGTGGTCCCAGGTCGAGCTGAGCCCTGATCAGGGCTGTGTGGCCAAACTTCCTGCTCTTGGCCTGCTGAGTGCTAGCAATGAATTGGAAAATGTATCTTCGTGCTCAGAAAATCAACTCCTTCCTAGTGCTGTTCTGCTCTAGGGAGCTTTGTGCTGCTTTCAGGGGATGCTGAGTCAACCTAAGATAGATTTGAGCGATAGATATCAATCAAAGGTTGTACAGTGGGACTGTTCAGCTTGGAAAACATGACTGGAGGTGTGAAAGGAACAGATCTCAGAGTCCAAGGGCTGGTGGCAACCTCAACAACCCCCTGATGTTAAGGGAGTTAGGCTTCAGCTGTGTAATTCCTGTTGGTTTTTGTCTGACCTGACATTTAGCCTTCCCTCCAGCTATTCCTGCTCTTCCTGCTCTAGGAAGCTCAAGTTAAATGATTAAAAACTTTTCTTTCAGGTCTACTACTTTTTGACCTCTCAGGCCCCAAAGAGAGATTATTCCTTGTTGTTTCTGCAGCAGTCTTCTGCAATGTGAAGGTTGTAGGAAAGTTCTCTCACCTTGCTGTCTGTAGGATCAGTAGCCCCAATCCATCCTAGGGGATCGTGCTTCCTAGGTGTCTCACCACTTTTACTTTGCTACCATGAAGTCTTTCCAGTGGGATTCTCTCTTTTTTTTTTTTTTTTTTTTCCTGTAACTGTTGTTTTCAAGCTGGGTCAGTCACCACTGAAGTGGGGTAGGAGGGTTATTTCAGGTGTGTTGTACAATTCTGTTCATGCTTACCCATCTGGTACTTGCACAGGTGCAGCACTGGATGACAGCATGGCACGGGCTGGCGTTCTGTTGGGCTCACTGCACTGACCAGCTCCTCTCTTGGAGATGCAGTCTGGTTGTTGGCAATTTCAGCAGCACAGAACAGGACAGCAGTGACCCCACAGTGGGTTCCTATAGGGATTAGATAAATGAAGAGGGGATGGTGATAATTAACTCAGCCCTCGGGTGCACCTCCAGATTGGGAAGTTTTGTCACTGGCTGGAAGGATGGCTTGACAGCCACCCTTCTTCTCTTAGGAAAAGGCCGTGGAGATCCACGGAGGTGGGTGCTGGATATGGGATGGGGCCGACACAGCCCCATGGGGTCACGCCGCTGCCCTTCGCATCCATTCCCAGGATTCCTCCCCAGTGCCCTTTGCTCTCCTCTCTCATCGCTCTGGCACTCTCTAAGTGATAGCAGGGAGATGGTTAAAACCCACCTACAAAAGCCCTGCTCAGCACCACTTGTTCCCCACAGAGGTGGCTGAATGAACAACTTGAGCACCCCGTGAGCCACTCGTGGATCCCCTCGTCTCATTCCTGTGTGCCCACCTGTTGTCTGTCCCCTCCCTTTGCTGTCTGTCTGTCTTAGATTATCAGATCTCCTCCTCTGAAAGGCTTCAGCGTGTCTTCTGAGAGTCTCTAGAAATAATCATCCATTTCTTTTCAATGTATGCGTGGAGATGTTGGGAACAAAACAAACACAGCCCTCTGCCCCCCGGAAGCTCAGTGTGCCAGGGTGGAATACAGCCTCACTTTTTGCTTGAGCTGGGATTGAGATGTAATTTTAATAGAAGGCTCGTACAGCCTCAGCATTATTTGAGGAGCAGTTTTAAATTACCCGACATGGATTCCTTTTTCCTGGTGGGATTTGCAGGATATAAGAAAATAAAATAATCTTTGGAAGAGATGCTACGCTCCTGCTTGTAAAATCTCAATACATCATGAAGGAAATGAGCAGTTTTTGCACAGGGCAAGCAGCCAGGAGAGCTGAAGCTACTGCAGAAGGGGGAGCAATCTGATGCAGATGCTGTGGTGGAGCCATGCATGGATGTCATGAGACGATTCCTCTTCCTGCATCATGGTAAGCTGCTGGCCAGCATCAGGGAGGGCTGAGAGCAGGATGCTCTGCTCCTGAAGCTGCACCAAGCTCTGCTGAGTTTTGGGCTGGTCTGGAAAATTGCTGCTGCCCAGCACCTTCCTATAGCAAGCATGAAGCAAACTGGATCCCAAATCAATTTTATTTATTGATGCAAAACTCCCCTCCTACTTGAAAGTTGTTGCCTTGTGTTGTGCTTAAAAACAAGAAAGCTGTTGTCTTCTGAATCCAATCTGAAGCTTGTCCTGCTTGTCTCTGCTGCTGTCCATGTTCTGCTGGGTAACTGGAGAACACTTTCCACAGCCACCTTTACTAGTGCTAAATCCATTCCAGTTCATGGCTGCTCTGCTTTGGAGGCAGCCAGAGAGCTCTGCAGCTCCTGAAGCTGCAGCCACGGGGAAGGCTCAGCTGGCTGCTGGCTGCAGGGCTTTCATGTGGAGAAATTGGGACAGTTTGGAAGCACTGAGCAACTCTTACAGGCAACAGAGGTCTTCGTTGGAGCTGTGGGATCTTATGCTCTTGAATATCCTTAGAGAGCTCCCTACTGCAGTTCATGCTGTTGTCCAAGCTCTGTTTCTGGTACTGTGTATAGAATGAGCAGAACTCCTCCAAGCACACATGAATCGGTTCATAAAATTTGATGGTGCCGGTTGGAATCCAGCAGCAGCTTCCACGGAACGGAAGGCCCGAGGAAAACTGGAGAGCTCTGAGAGATCCTCCAAGGACAAGGCTGGAAGTGAACGTTTACAACTTTCACAGCTATAAAAAGAGGATTTTATGGGAGAAAAAAGGAGCTTTATGGCTTGTTAGTTTCACACTGACGTGAGGCACCTGAGCTCTGAGCAGTGGTTCTGTTCTATTTATCTTTCTAATGGGCTTTTTTTGTCAAGGGCCTGAAGGTGGGCACGTTGACTTGAAAGGTGGTGAATTTCTCCAGCCAGCCCAGCTGGTCTCTACAAGATGCTATCTCTGCTTGTAAACCTTCTCAAGTCTGAACTTGACTGAGTGTTCAGGAGAATTCCCAAAGTCATCTCGCCGCTTGTTGCCTAAACAGAGTGTGAGCTGCTTATTTTCCATCCCGATGAGTCTTAAACTGCTTTGTTCTCCCGTGTGTTTGCACTGAGTCAAACACTGAAGCTCTTTTTTATTGAAGGGACACAGGAGCCAGGAGGAGGCATCCAGTGGGTGATGCGTGTGAAGGTCTAAAAGAAAATATTTGAACTTTATAGGCAAAGCCCATGCTGAAGACCGTTTTTTTTCTTGCTGTGATATTAAGGAAATAAAACCTGATTATAACCTGTTTAGTGTTGAGTAGGGGAAATTTCCTTCCATGAGGTTCATGTCTTACCCTACCACTCACATAAAATAACGTTGAAAATGAGAACCCCTGAGGGCATTGCTACAGAATGGGTCCTGTCAATACTGCACTGTTTGGGGTGGCCATGGCAGCACTGTTCCCTCCTGTTCCCTGCTGCTTTTCTGCAGTAACAGGGAGGGAAATCCTGGCCTGGCACCCCGGGCATTTGCCATGTGCTGTTGGCATCCCGTGTGCCAGTATGGTGATGGCTATTAAACCACTAATAACTGCTTTACACCATGCAAGGGACCGCTGTGTGAAAGGCAGCATGATGGCATTGATGTGCAATTTCTTGTGAAAAACATTGCCCTGATTTACATGCAGATGTGCTCTTTCTCTCTTCTCCATCTCCCCCCAGAACCAAGTGACAGACACCAACCGGAAGCTGCAGAACGAAGGAAAAGAGGTGTGTGATGCGTTTGTTTATTGTCTTTTTAGCTTTTCCCTAACGTGGCTCTGCTTGCTGGTGGCAATCACACAGAGCATAAGGGATTGTGGAGCAATTTGCACCTCTTCTGTTTTTCTTCAGAGCTGCCCTGCCAGGCAGCCTGGCTTTGTTTAGCTGGGAGCACGCGCTGGCATCGGTGCTTCAGATGAGAAAATACCACGTTGGTCTGTGTCAGACCCATTACTGCAATAAAGATCAAAGAGAAATCTGCCCTGTGGGCAGGAGGTAATGCAGCTTCTCACCTGAACCAGATAAACACACCTGTTACCTTGAACGGGGGATTCACCCCTAGAAGTAGAGCAGCCTGGGGTTTCACAAATCCTTCTGGCCCTGTAGAGATAAATCAGGACCCTGGAGGACAGAGCTGTGCCCTGCTCCTTTCAGAGAACCAAACTTAAGAGTTCTGCTTGGCGTGTGATGGCCGATCCTTGTTTTGCCATCGTCCACGTGCACAGTTCTTTCTGCTGGAGACTGAGTGTCTAAAAACCATGCTTAGTTTGGGATGTTGAGAGCTCCCTGGGGCTGCATGCTGCCTTTCAGAAGACCTGGGAAAGGGAGAGGGAGGATGGAAGAGATGAATAAAATGGGAAGGGGAAATCATTTTTGGACTTCACAGGACGTGGTGTTTTGATGGCTTTGGTTTTGCTGCCTGCTTCTTGAAATGAGCCAGGGGAATGCTGCTGCTGCCTGTGCTCAGCAGGCTGTGTGCTCACCCTGCTGCTTGGACGTCGTGGCATGTGCCAAGTAGTTCATATCCTCTCTACATCTGCTTACTGTTCTCATTGAGCCTTTTTTTTTTTTTTCCTTTCCAAAGCTGATAATAGCGATGGAAGAGCTGAAGCAGTGCCGACTGCAGCAGAGAAACATTTCAGCCACAGTCGATAAGCTGACGCTGTGTCTTCCCGGTGAGGAACCTGACATTGCTCCTGATTTGTTCAGATCTCTTTGCTCTATGCTTCTGTCACAACCTCTGTGTTTGTTTTTTCTTTCCAGTCCTGGAGATGTACAGCAAACTGCGAGAACAAATGAAATCCAAAAGGTAAATGTTGCATGGCCTGATGTTCGTGCTGGAGGAGGTGGAAAGCACCCCTTGGGTGCTGGTTGAACTCAACAAAGAGGTTCTCAAAACTCAGGAATTCAGTCAGCCTTCCCACGTTACCTTCTCTGGTTTCTGGCTGGTGTCTTCGTGGCTCAGCCTCCCGTGGTGCAGAGCAGGGCTGGGTTGCAGCAGGCTCTGATTTCATCCTGGTAGACTTTCTAATGAAGATGGATGTTCCCTACTTATTTTTTTTTTTCCCCCCATGGAAGCTCACCGTTGTGGTGGGCATCCCAAATCAATGCATGGCTCAGGACTTCTGCATTATTAACTAAATGGCATCCTGTGGGTGCCATCATACAGCACTGATCTGATCTGAGAGGATCCAGGGAACGGGAGCCAAAGGGCTGAGACACATTGAGCAGGGCGGTGGGAGCATGCAGCTTATTTTGTGCTAGGAATCGTTGCTCAGAAGAGTGAGCTGAACTAAACTGGCTCTGCGGCTCAGAAATCACGAGCTATAAATCCAGGGATTTTCTCAGCCCACATCTGTTGTTGAGGAATTAAAGCCTGGCCCAGGCTATTTGCGTGGCCGGGGTCCTGGGGGCCGGTTTGTTTAAGCAGCACGGGAGTTTGGATGCACATCATGGCCCCGGGGGTGGCAAATTGGGCAAAGAGCAGCTGCTGCGAGGGGGAGGGCAGTGGAAAATGTGGTGGGCTCCAGCTGAATGCCACACGGGGAGCACGATGGGGCCCGCTGCCCGCTCCGTGCCTGCCATCCATCATGCACACAATGCAGAAGGGAGCAGATGTTTTGAACAAGGCGATAACTAATTGGATGGGCGGGATGTTACACTTCCCCTCCTGCCCCTGCTGATCTCTGCGGTCCGTGGTCCCCAGGAGCCTTGGGTCAGTCGATAAGCATCGCTCCTGGAAGCGGGGCTGGCCAGAGAGGTGATGGGGAGCTGCTGAGCTGTGCACAAAGCTCTTTCTCCCATTTTCTGGATGGCTCAGCACAGGGCAGGCAGGCTGCAGCTGGTCCAACTGTTTTCATTCTGTTCGTGGGAACAGCGAGGGGTTGATCCGCTGACAGATGTGGGATGGGGAGCTGGAGCTGATCACAGCACTGTGAACTTCTGAAGGGAATCCACGTGCTGCTGGGTTCCCTCATTCTGGGTAGTGTTTCCAGGGTCTGCTTCTAAGAATTGCATCTCTTTTCTTCCCCTTGTTGGACTGGTTCATTTTGAAACAAACAGAAGCTGAAAGCCACATTTGAGGAATATCTGAACCCTTTTTTTTTTTTCCTCCTTTCGTTGTCTGGATTGGATGGCTTCATTCACCAAACACAGCACAACATGTTAAATATTTTGTGTCTGCACCCGGTCTCACTTATACATCATTCCATGGTGGCCAGCGAGGGGCTTGGTTCTGGTGTGAGCCTCAGGTGTGGAGTGCACAGCCTGAGAGGAGCAATAGGGTTTGCATTCTGGGTGAATAAACTCACCTCTTCCAAGGCAGACAAAGTGAATTTTGTGCTGTTTGCTGCGTGATGTTCATAAAGTGAACGCAGGCCGTTGCCAAACTCGGAACCCATGGCCATTAAGTGGAGCTGGAAATGGGGAACAAAGCACAGTCCCAACCCAGAGGAGTGACCATGCTACCAGGGATGGAGAAGGGATGGAGAGAAACGTTTCATCTTCCATTGTCCAGAGCTGAAGGAAGTGACAGAGCTTTCTTCTCAAGCTGCTGGGACACAGAGTGCTGCTCATTGAGAAGTGATGAGAAGCGACGCCTCTGGCTGGCGAGCGTTCCTGTTTTCTGTTGCATTGGTTCCATGGGGTGCGGAGCCAGGAGGAGCGGAGCCCATGGGTGTCCAACCTTTCAGCTTGCCTGGGCCACATTGACTGAAAAGGAGTTGTCTTGGGCTGCATATAAAATATATAGTTAAAGTAACTTCTGTTGCTTATATACATTTTAAAATATTTTTTATTAAAACATAAAAGCAACAAAACCACAGAACTAGTGGGATTGTTGACCTTGTTTTTGTGAAGCTAATGCACCAGGCTGGTTCGGTGGGAGTGGCTGCAGTTCTCAGTGAGTTCTCAAGGAGCTGGTCAGAGATTTTTGATGAAATTTCACTCTTCCCATGCTTCGTCCTTGGCAACAGTTGATCCCAAATGTACGTACTGCCAGCACGCGATGCCGTGGGTAAGGTGTGATGGTGAAGCAGGGGATGTTCCTCTGGTGAGACAGAGCTTATGGAAGTCTAGGAGGGAGACAGGATGAAATTTTTCTTTGAGTTGAATGTCTGATTGCAACTCTGTGCATTGCATTTGAAAACTTGCAGGTAATGTATTTCCATTGACTAAAAGTTGCAAATACACCAAAAAATTGATTTTTTTTTTTTGTAATCTTGAAACCTATCCTCACATTCCTTTAGCAGAACAGAAAGTAAGGCTGCATGTTTTTCACTGCCCGTGGTGTTTAGCCAATGCATCATAGAATTATTTGCCACAGTTTGAGTTAGCGCTGCACGGCGCCCGTCCCGTGTCCTGGCTGCGGCTCGGGCAGTGCTCGTTGCCTCTTGGCTCTGCACATCTCAGTGCTGAAATTTGCTCTGCCCTGACATGTTCTGGGCTTTGGTTTTGACAGGCAAGTGGGGACCCCATCAATGAACACCCGCTGTTCCTGCAGGCCATGTTTTAGCTGCATCTTGTTCAACAAACAATGCCTTAAAATACAACAAACTCCCAATGTGTGTTGATTCCTCCGGTTTAATTTCTGCCTTTCTGTGCACTCTGAAGTTCCCCTAAGACAGGAGTGCATTTTATTGCAAATAGCTTCTTGTACCTCACCCGAGTGCAAACGCTGACCAGGTTACAGGGTTGATCTGTTTGACTGCAGTGTTCTTAACAGGCCAGGCAAGTTTGGGTTAAAATAACTTCCCTTCGGGACTGCTCGGAGTTTAGGCAAGAATTAGTGTGAATGGGGATGTGAGCATCAGGCTATTGCAGTGGCACCTCGACATTTCTTAGGGCCTTCAGGGTGTGGCAGGCACTTGTGGCCAGGGCTAACCATGGGCAGAGTCAGCTCAAGTTGCCTGGATTCACCTGGGAGGGGGCTGTGGCCTGGTGTTACACTTAAATCTGTTTTGTAGGCGCTGCTGATGCCTCCTGGGCACTCAGCACCCATTCAGGGTGGCCCCCATATCCCAGTGAATGGGCAGATGTTATGGAATGCCTACCTGAGGCTATTGAGAAGAATGGTTTGCTTTGAATAGTTTCCCATTTAGCATCCTCTGTCAGGTTATTCAGGCTTTTTAAATTTATTTTTCATGACTGTTAGCTGTTCATTCTTCTACCGGTGGCAATCACGCACTTGTGCAGAAAGGCACAATAAAGTCCATGGTACCTTGCCCAGGGCCACTGCTGGGCATGACCAAGATATAACAGCATGCATTGTGCATGAAGGAAGAAGCATTCGGGATTCTTGCAAATTAAGGTTTCATCTTAAAATTTTAAGGGATATTCCTTTTATGGTGGGGAAATAAGTTGCTGCCAGCACTGCAGAGGTCCTGCCCAGCAGTGGTCCAACAGGAGCTGGAGGAGAAGAAGGGACCTTGCAGGAGAAGCATCCTTTGTGGGGTCACACTGGGATTGTTTTCACCTCTAAGTAAAAATGTGCTTTGGGTGGAAAGTAGTTCTTAAGGGTGCTCAGCAGCATTTGAACAGCTGGAAGGGAGGTGGGGTCTGGCTGCACAGCAAAGAAATCTGAGAGCTCTCCTGTCCAGGACACAACGGAATGACAAGTCTGCACGCTAGGAGCACATATTGCAGAACAACTTGTCAACCTTTGTTATGGTGCATTCCCATCTCCATCCTTCTGTCTGAATCCAGCAGGAGACAGAGCTGAGGCTGCTGCAGCCCCACAGCCCGGGTCTGAGCAGCAGGGAGGGGAGCGTGCTCCCAGCAGGCACACACAGCCCCTGTGCAATGCACACCCAGAGCACAGCTGGCTGCCCTGACAGCTGCGTGCCCCTCACAGCAGCCCCTGCTCTGTGGGGTGCTCTGGAGACCCCCCCCCTTTTTTTTTTTGGGGAGGTCCTGGGGACAGTGGGGCCTGGTGCAGCAGAGCAAGCAGGTGGCTGAGAGCTGCTGGCGAGCTCAGCTGGTGCAGGTGCCTCGTTACCCAGCTGGTCCTCATCAGTGCATCAGCACTGAGCTGTGACTGTCACAGGGTGCCTCTGCTCCTCTGTTTCAAAAGGAAAAGGGAGCTGCCATGCAAAGATCCACCTTCCTTTGTACAGAGCTGAAATTCTCAGATCTACTGCATAATTTGCACTTAATGCACGTTTTTGAGAGGAAGTGGGATGGGAATAGCTGCTCTACTCCTGCATCCTCTCTGCTGGCTTCCCCCAGGCACTACCCTGCGCTGAAGACCCTGGAGCACCTGGAGCACACCTACCTGCCCCAGGTGAGCCACTACCGCTTCTGCAAGGTCATGGTGGACAACATCCCAAAGCTGCGCGAGGAGATCAAGGAAGTGTCCATGTCAGACCTCAAGGATTTCCTGGAGAGCATCCGTAAGCACTCGGACAAGATTGGGGAGACGGCGATGAAGCAGGTAAGGGCTCGTTCTGTTTGGAGGAGGAGGAGGAGGAAGGTGCTTCACAGCCCCCTTAAGCTCAGTTCCATGCCATGTTCTGTGCTATGTTCTATCTTTTCAATGCCAAGGCAGTAAAGGCTTCACAATAGCTTTATTTTAAGAAGTGAAACAATGGCTCTGTTCTGTGGTTGCCGTGGAGCTTCTAATTTTTATGTCATTGAAAACTGGTGGTTTGGTTTTTGCCCTCATCTTCTCCCACCTGTGCTTTGCCATAGGCTCCTTAAACTGATTTTTGGATGTTGGCTGAACTTCTGTTGTGAGTTGCTTGTGCTTGCCTAGCAGTTGGTGTCTGTAAAAGATGAACCTGATGACTTGAATGTGTATTAAAATGGAATTGCCTTTCCAAGCCTTCCTTAATATTCTAGTTTTGCTTTTTGATACGGGTTTTCTTATTGCACCTGGAGAGCATTGCTCATTGTGTCTGTTAAATTTTGTTACTTTGATAAAACTCAGCTCCACTGGTAATGATGTGAGATGTTCCTCTGGTAGTGACTGGCTGATTGCACTTGTTGATTTATGGGGAGGACTTCAGCCAAAACTTACACAAGGTGATAAAATCGTGCTGTTATGTTTATGGCTGGGAGTATACAGGCAGGTTCAATTTTCTGACTTACAAACTCTGTTCTTTCTGTAAAATGAACTAGCTTGAGGATTTCCTGATTTCATTTTCTGTTGTATTGTTGCCTTCTCGATCTCTTGCAGTGTTTTGGGAAAACAAACTCTTAGGTTGTGCTAAAGAGCTGTGGAGATCATTGAATGGTAGAATGACTTCAGCTGGACGGGATGCCCCATTCTGCTCCTTAGGGTTCAGCCAACATTTCTGTTGGTTGTTGCATTAAATCAAACTGAGTTCTGACCTGGACGTCCTGCTGTGGAGCCAGACACCCATGGTGGCACCGTCTGGGCAGCCTGCAGGCGTTGCTGTGCTGAATTTACCTGGTACAATGGCTTCTAGAAAAGCTGTTTGCAAAACAAAAAGCTGCTGTTCGTTAAGACATCCAAGCTTTTAAACAAATTATCCTTTGGTTTCTGTGGCTCTAAATGGAAAGAAACAAGCTTAATTTGTCTTTTGGAGCCCAATTAGTGCGGCAAATGCACCACTTTAAGTAAATAAATAACTCTTTATATCCTATTAAGGATATTCACCAACTGTAGAGGCATAAGAGGATGCAGATGTGTCCTCGTGTTGGCTCTTCCAGCTTTGTCGGGGTGAGGCTGGGTGCTTGCACCTCCCAGCACCGTGGCTGAGCTCGGTCACAGACGCACATCCAGCAGTGTTCCCTTGGCTGCTCAGGCAGACCAAGTCTGGGAATTTCCCCCATCATTTTGAAGAAAAACAGCAGGAGGCTTGAAATAAGGGTGGGAAAAGTTGGGTCTTTGTTCTGTGAGTGAGAGACCTGTGGAGCTCCTGACTTTGTACAGCTTCAAGGAGAAACAGAAGCCCTTTGGATGGGTTCCTGGGGGGGCTGCTCCTGTCCTGGTGGGACAGCAGGGAGAAGAGTTGGGGAAGGAACACCATTTGCTTACCCTGCTCACGTCCTCCTTGGTGGGGCTTGGTGCTGGGTTTTGCAGCACTGCATTGCCAGAACTCCTGGGCTGAGCCAGCGAGCGGTCATGCCTCTGTGTGAAGTCTCCAGGGAGCGTTTTCTTTCCTCCCATGGCAGCTCTCTGGCTTCTTTTTCCATTCTGATTTTCAGGTGTTAGACACTTTCTCTACACTTACCCCATTGTCCCTCATTGCTTACTGGCACCGCTAATGTTTTCAGCTTTCCTTGAGTTCATTATTTGTTGTGCAGCTCCAGAGAGCCTCGTGACCAGGGCTGTGGTCCCTGCTTCGACCCTGGCTGAGCAGTCTGCTCCTCCTTTCAGTGAGTTTCTGCCTTACAGCCTTGCAGGAGTCCTTTATTTTCTTACCACCTTCTGCTGAGTTCCACCTACTTTGGACCTGAAGGATTTCTAAACCAAGGTCTGGAGCAGTATGAATTTTCCTTTTACTTGTTGGTGCTGCCAGTATTTCTGTTATTGGTACTGTTACATTAACAGGTAAATACCCAATTCAATGCTGTAAGTCATGTTCAGATGGGCTCACTTGGCCGCCTCAGGGCAGAGGAACCTCATGAGGTTCAACAAGAGCAAATGCAGGGTCCTACAGCTGGGGAGGAGCAACCACGTGCATGAATAGAGGCTGGGGGCTGAGCTGCTGGAAGGGAGCTCTGCAGAGAAGGATCTGCGTGGGCTGGTTGACCATGAGCCAGCAGTGTGTCCTTGTGGCCAAGAAGGCCAATGGTACCCTGGGCTGTGTTACAAAGAACGTGGCCAGCAGGTCAGGGGAGGTTTGTGAGGTCACATCTGGAGCACTGGGTCCAGTTCTGGGCTCCCCAGTTCCAGGCAGACACAGAACTGCTGGAGGGAGTCCTGCAGAGGGCTGTAAAGATAATCAGGGCCTGGAGCATCTCCCTTATGGGGGAAGGCTGAGAGCCCCGGGGCTGTTCAGCCTGGAGAAGAGAAGGCTGAGGGGGATCTGATCAGTGCTGATCAATATCTGAAGGGTGGGTGTCAAGTGGATGGGGCCAGCGTCAGGACAAGGGATAGCAGGCGCCAACTGGAGCCCAGGGAGTTCCCTCTGAACACGAGGAAGAACTGCTGTGCTGTGAGGGTGGCAGAGCCCAGAGAGGTCTCCTGCTCTGGAGATATTCAGGACCTGCCTGGATGCTTTCCTCTGCACCCTACCGTAGGGAACTGCTCTAGCAGGGGGTTGGACTGGGGGATCTCCAGAGGTCCCTTCCAACCCCTGCGATTCTGTAAATACACCACATTCAGTTACACACTCAGAGTTGGAAGTGATGCTGGAATTCCAGCAATGTGCTGGGCTTGTTCCTGCAGAAAGCGTCGCGGGCTGACTGGAGGGCGAGACGCAGCGAGGAGCCGGGGCTTTCGGAGCCTCCCGTCGCGTGGGGTCACGTCACGGCGTTTTGCTGAGAGCGAAGGGCACGGCTTCCCCAGCTGCAGTTACCAGCATGGCCCTTGCGTCGCCGGCCCCGTTGCCTTGCTCCGTTGGCCATGATTGATGGCCAGAGCAGAGCTGAGTGCAGCTGGCAGGAGGCCTGGAGAGCCGGGGAATGGCGATTGGCAGCCGGATGCATTCGGTTCGAATTAGCATCCTAGAAATCCTTTTTAAAATTGTTTGATTTCACCAGCGGGAATGGAATAAGGGGGTTGATACAATGGAGAGAGGAAACGGTGTTTTTGAACATTGCAAATCTGAGGCTGACGATGACAGGAGCTGAACGTTTCATCTTGTGATCAGCACAGTGATGTGTCACGGAGCGCTCGGAGCCGGGGACGGGGAGCTCGCCGGCCCCGCTCTTCCATGGGAGACCCAATGGGGTGAAGTCAAGTGGGGCACTCCGGGATCGGCCGCACGCAGGAGCAGCGTGTGAGAAACCTGGTATCCTCCATGCACAGCTCATGGGTTCTCAGGGACTCCTTTCCTCATTTTTTTTTTTTTCAGTCTTGAGTTTTATTACTTATGGTTCCGGGGGGACCTGCTGCATTCCAAATATCGTGCTTCGTTCCAAATGTTGTGCTGGATTCCGCGGTGCTTGGGCTGCTCTGTGCATTTGAACTTGTTTTGGACTTTGGCCCTGGGAACCTATGTCTATGTTTTGGTTTTGTTGTTTCATTTTTTTTTTTTAAGGTCTGAGTTCTGGGCTCGCCAGGAATGAATTACATCTTATTAACGCTTGCTGATAGCCGGTACGTGGTTTTATCATCTAGCTTAGTGCCTGAAATACGCCAGGCACGTGGGGGAGGTCCCTTAGAGTGGTGCTGCATGCAGAGAGCCGAGGGTGGGCAGCAAGTGGGGGCCAAGAACAACCAATCCCAAAGCCATTAGTGGATGAGTGTTGTCAGGACAGCCAAAACGTCCCGCGTGCTTTCGGAGGGATGGAGGCAAACCAGTGTTTTATAGCCCCAGTGGGATGCACAGTCAAAGCTGGTGTTTGATAGGTGGTGATCTGGAATCACAGAATCGTTTGAGTTGGAAGGGACCTCTAAAGGGCATCTGGTCCCACTCCCCTGCAGTGCCTGGGGACACCCACAGCTTGGTCAGGGTGCTCAGAGCCCCCCAGCCTGACCTTGAATGTCTCCAGGGATAAACTTACCTAGGGTGAGCTTCTATGGGCTGGTGTTCCAGCCCTGCTTTTTAAGATGATATTTCCTCTTCTTGGCAACAGGAATTGCACCCCATCTGCTCTGTACTGGGGACTTCTTTGCCCCCCCAGTGTTTGGACAAAGGTGACCAAAGAGCACCTGGGTGTGTGCAGCTCTCACCGTGCTGATGGGACTTTCTCTGACATAGAAACATTCAGTAGCACAGGATCAAAACACAGCTGGCCTTACAAAGAAAAAACGTGCAAGAGGAAGGAGGAGGTTTTATTTCTCACTGTCTCTTGGGCTGGAGATGACAGCTGCTGATGGACATTCCCTGTGAGTGCAGACTGCAGAGCCATGGTGGGGCTGCTGAGCACCCAGCTGTGTGCTTCAGTGGTTTAGCAACGTCTGGATTCACATTTAACTCTGACCTCGAGCTGCCTGCCTTTGTGGTGATTGCTCTGGGGCTGTGAGTTCCTCTGCAGGGTTTGCTCTGTGCTGCTGTTGGTTCTTAATACTGACAGCGAGCCTTGCTGTGCATTTCTGCTGGCAGTGCTGAGAAGCAGCTGTTTGCTGATGACAAGTCCTGACAATCCTGTTACTGGTCTGTCATTTTGAATACGTTGATATTGTAACAAAAATGCTCCCATGTAGTTTTTCTAAAGATTTAATTGAAAGACAGATTTTATCTTTTAAAAAAGCTGCCATTTCACTCTGGCAGAGTGAATCATAGAGTCCTTGAGGTTGGAGAAGACCTCCAAGGTCATCTGATCCAACTGTGAAGTTCCTCCTGTTCACCTCTTCCAGGACAGGGGGGGTGGAGGGCTGAAGGGTCCACGATTCCAGGCCTTGGAGGACACGACCCAGCTTCAGGCTGATGGATGTGGCTGCAGCAGCACGTGAGGATGGAGGGGAGGTGTGGGTGGGATGGAATGCAGTGCAGAGCTTGGTCCCCTAAAGGTTCTGCATCACTGGAGTGCACCTTGGCAGCGCAGCACGCTTGGCTGGTGAAGCCAGAGACACACGGAGAGGGTGGTGGCACGTGTCCCATGGTCCCATGCAGGGGACCACAGCTCGGGAACCTGCCCTGCGCACAAAGCTCTGCTGCTGCAGGTTGCTTTAACAACAGCCAAAAGTCAAGGGAGTGTTTGGTCAAACACTTTATACGAGATAATGGTGGTAAGGAGGGACGTGGCATGTGGCAATCCCAGCCGTGTTGGGCAATCCTGTCCCTGTTCTCCCCTTTAAACACAAACACGTGCACTGCCCCGAGCCACGTGCACGGAGCGGGTCCCTGCGTGGTGGGGGACAGAAGGGCCTTTTGATGGCCTCCCCCCAGGAAAGCAATTTGTGTTGTGTTCTTAATTATCCCCATCTCTGAAATTTGGTAACTTTATGTCATCTTCTGCGGTGCATATGGAAATTGTTTTTGCTTTGGATGCGTGTTTTGGAGTGAATTAAATGGCACTGTGTTTCTGTGGATGGGTCTGCTGCTGCGTGTCAGCCTCTGGCAGGGGTGATGCTCTCCAGAGGTCCCACGTGGGCCTGGTTCAACATTCAGGATCCGCAGCCACGTGGGCTGGTTCTGGCCTGAGGTCACTGTGGCACGTGGAAGATCCCTGCACCCGTCTGCTCCTGGGGGATGGCGTTTTGACAACGTGGCTGGGGGCACCCAAAAGCACCCCTGGGTCTGAGCCTCCATCCATTTAAGCAGTGTCTCTTGTTCCAAGGGTTTTAGTTAGCAAGCACAACAAGTAGAATAACATTTTTAATAAAAGCAAGGAAAATTTATAGTCTTGAATGCAGGAAGGGGATCTTTTGGGGCAGGTCAGGCTGTGGCTGGGTGCAGGGAGACTATTTACACAGCAGCAGGCAGGATGAGCACATAGCATTTTCCCCTTCCAGGCAAGTTTGTAAAGCAGAAACTTATTTTCTAGCAGAATTCTGTAATGAGACTTTCCTAATCTTTGCTGCTATTGCTTGTCTAGTTGTTGTATTAAAGTATTATGAACGGAAATGTGTCTTCTAGGGCTGTTTAGATTGGAAGCCTGATGCTCTCAGCTTGCAGGTTTTGGGGAGGAGGCTCATAACACAGCCAGGGTGGGTGCAGCGGGCGAAGCAGCAGGGAAATGGGATGCTGTGGTCTGCTGGAGAAGTGCTGGACGTTCTCTGCTTGCTGAAAAGAGGGTCACCATCGAACCTGCAGCAGCTCTGAGGTGCTCTGAGATGCCTTGATGGAAGCGGTGTTTGTCAGGAGCTTCTGATGCGCTGCTTGCACCCAGCCTCTCCCATCCTCCACCTGGGCAAGGGATGGATAAATGGCAGTGAATGCTGTAAGTCACTCATCCTCAGCATCTTTGAAAACTGACTTGAGACAACTGACAAAGATTTGTTTTCCCCTAGGTTACAATCACAGACAAATGTTTAATAACTTGCTGTGTTTTCATTCAGATGGGACACTGAGAACTGTTTTTTTAACAGCACGTTGCAGACCATCTCCGTGCTGCCTGAACCAATCACTTGGCACTTAATGTGAAAGCTTCTTAGGGAAAACTGTGTTGAAGTGTCTGCATTTGTCAGCCAAGTCCCCGTGTTCCTCTTGATGTGGAGGTGACTGAACGGCTCCGAGGATGACGTGAGAGCTTTCCAAAGGGCTGGGGACAGTCACTGCCTGGCTGCCGCCGTGCCCTGTGTGAGGCTCTTCTGCCTGTGCCCCCCATGTTCATAGAATCATTCAAGCTGGAAAAGACCTCTCAGACCATCTAGTCCAACCATCCACCTACCACCAATATTGCCCACTAAACCATGCCCCTTAGTGCCACATTCAGATGTTTCTTGAGCACCTCCAGGGACGGTGACTCCACCGCCTCCCTGGGCAGCTGTGCCAGTGCCTGACCACTCTTTTGGAGAAGTTTTCCTAATATCCATCTTGCAGGTGTGGTATTGGGGACTGTGTCCTTCCTCTGCCTGTGGCCTCCAGCCTGCTGCCCCAACTTCCCAGCTCCATTTAGCTGGGCACACGTGAGTTTGTCACAATCCTTTGTCCCCAGCTCTGTGTGCTCAGCACTGAGCTCCCCTGCAGCAACCGAAGCGGTACCCAGCAAGCTCACGGCTGGAGGATGCTCTGCTGCTTGCAGAAGGGACAAAAACTGAGGATGAAGAAGGAATAGATGCAAATGGTTTTGAGAACTGGAAAAACTTTTTTTTTGGAGTGTATCTGGGAGCAAATTGCCCAGCCAGGAACTTGAGGTTAAACGTGATCCCTTGACTTCCCAACACGCGTGGGAATGCCTGATGGGTCCGGGTTCAGGATGTGGGGTTGGGGCAGCTGGGGCTGCTGCTAATGGGAAAAGCAGATGGAGGCGGTGATGGGGGTTGTTGGAGGGGTGGACTGGAGGCCAGCAGCACACGTGGGCCATGCTGGGGAGGTGGTGATAGGGATATTTGCAGATGTAAGCATGTTTCTGTTCCCCGGTGCACTTTGTTTGAGGTCTTTGTAGTGCCTGGTGCTCTAACTCTCCTCCTTCCCACATCACATAATGTGGGTGCAAATGTGCTTATTATCATAAAAGAACTTTTTATTTGAACGTTTCTTGGCTTTCTGTGGAAGCTTTCTCTGTTTACTTAAGAGGAATTCTGTACCTTTAAAATTTATACCCTATAGGAACTTTATTAATAAATGGGTATTCCTCTAAATTCTTTTTATGACCTCAAAAATGAAACTGCTAAATCACGGCCCTCTTTTGTTTCAGCATCTGCATGAGTAACGGCCACGGGGACCGCGCTGTCCCCAGCAGCACACCCAGTGTGGTCTGTGGACAGGGCTGCATCATAAAACCCAAAGTTGAGCTATGGGGCAGAAGGGCTTTCTGTGGGGCTGCCTTTGAAACGCTGGAAATTCAGAGATGTTTCTTGAAGTGAGCCCTTGGTCTCCCAGCTGTCGTGGTGCACGGTGAGAGGGCAGTGCCAAGGGGAGGTGGCAGCATCTCGGGCTCGTTTTGAGCCCATTGGTGGTTGTCAGGATGCTGCTGCCTGGGTGAGAAATCCTTCAGCTTCCGTTTAGATGCAATGCAGCGTAGCTGCTAATAAACCTTCTCAGTTAACGGATTTTTCCTTATTTTTACATTCCTTGAGTGGTTTTGGTCGTGGGTTCCGGTGCTGGTTGGATCTCTGTGTGTCTGCAGCCGGTGACACTCCTGTACGTTGCAGTGCACATGGTGGAGGAGCCAACGAGGTTTTGGGAGCCTGGATATTCCTGGGCATCCCATTCCCAAGGCTGCATCCAAGGCTGCAAACCCCTTTGTGAAGGTGGCAAACCACGAGTGCACACGGTGCAACGCTTTGCTCCAGGTAAGGCATTATGTCAAGATCAGACTGCCAGCGCTGCTGGGCACCGTGACCCTTCAATTCCGGCAAAGTTCTTGAAAACATCCACGGGCAGTGTAGTTTGGAGCGTGGCTCTCCATTCAGGTGAGCAGAACTGCATTTGTAGGATCACAGAAGGACTTGAGTTGGAAGGGACCCCAAGGATCATCAGGTTCCAGCCCCCTGCTGCAGGCAGGATCCAGCCTCCAGGTCTGGTACCAGCTCAGGCTGCCCAGGGCTCCATCCAGGGTGGCCTTGAGCACCTCCAGGGATGGGGCATCCACAGCTCTCTGGGCAACACTGGGGCTGCTCACCAGCAGGCCCCACCTTGTGCAAAGGTTTAATGGCTTTAACCCCTTTGATAACTGTCTTTGTGCAGCAGAGGCACATGGGCTCTGTTTCCCTCCGAGTGCTGCTCCTGTACAAACTGCAAACAGGTGTCTGCAGAAATCACTGAGCGAAATCCATCAGCAACCCAAGACTTCCTTTGTTCTAATTTTAATTTTTTTAAAAAACACAAAGTTCTGCTGACAGGCTCAGGTCGTTTAAGCCTCTCAACATGTTCTTCTGATTCACATATATAGCAAATTTGTTCCAGCTTTCATCTGGGGATGAGAAT
Source organism: Penelope pileata (assembly GCA_013396635.1). Classification (NCBI taxonomy): domain Eukaryota; kingdom Metazoa; phylum Chordata; class Aves; order Galliformes; family Cracidae; genus Penelope; species Penelope pileata. Next base: position 237,184 of record WBMW01000420.1, on the reverse strand, counting down.
ACACCTAAGTGACCCCAGGGCTCTGTGCCTGCCCCATCTCTGCCCTCGGTCTGATAATGGCACTGCTGAAGTATTGCAAAGGGTTGTTTTTTTTTTTTTTTTTGTGAGAAGTCCCAATCTGTTTTAGGGAAGAGGACTGCCCTCTGCAGCAGGAGATGATAGAGCTGCTGTAGGGCCTTAGCCCTGCAGGATGGAGGCACTGCTGATATCTGCTGCTGAGAGCAGCATGGAAAACAGAGGGGTCATTCTGTGATTCCATGGTCACAGATCAGCAGCTGGAGAGGATCTAGCTTTGATTCTGTTGATACGTTTGAGGAGGTTTGCTGACTTCCATCGGTGGAAGATGCAGCATGTAGGAGCTACATTTTTTTTTTTTTTTTTTTCTGCTGGAAGTAGTTATTTAAGCATGGTTCTTCTATCACTGCAAGTAGGATAGATAGAAATAAATCATGCCAGGGCTCCTGGAGTAAGGCTTGTGATGATGTTCAGTTGGCACTAAGCCTGAAGTTTCAGGGGAGAGGGAGTGTGACTGAGCACCCTTCTTCATGGCACAACTCCATGCACCTTTCCCCCAACACTTCCAGCTCATGCATGGGGAGCAGCCTGTGTGGGAGCCCTCCTTCCTTGGGAGGGCAGAAATGGGCTGAGGGCGCACAGACCAGGTGCACGTGTCCTGGGGACACCTGGCTCACAACAGAGGTTGCAGCTCTGGGTTAATTCATGCCTGGGGATGCAGTTGCTCTGAATACAGGCTGGTGTTTCATAACTGTTGTGCGAGCTTCCCGACGTTCCCTCCTGCATCTGATGTTTGTCTGAGTGTGCTGTGGGTTCTGGCCTCAGACTTTCCCCCATTTGTAGCTTCTGCCATCACTGAGAATTCATAGTGGGAAACCCGCAGCAGTAGTTTCATCTGAGAGACAGAATAAATTCTTTGGCTCAGCAATTGCTTTAACATGGAGAAAGCTCTGCTTTGCCTCCCTCTGTTCCTTCTGGGGCTTCCCAGCCAGCAGCTGTTGGGATGTGCAGTGCGTGGCCTTGGCCTTAAGGTTGTGGTGGGGTCATTGGATGCTCCACGGCCACTGGCTTGGTTGGGCCAGCACAGCTCCTCCCCGGTGTGGGAGGGAGGAACTATAGGAGGGGAGCAAGGGGCAGGTGGTCCATGCATGGACCCCGATGTCTGCTCTGTAGTTACTCCTAGGGGGTGGAGTTGTGCTTAGTTTCATCTTTGACCCCTGTTGGGAAGCCTTTGGAAAAAGCTTTGGAAGGCACTGGGAGAGCCTCTGTGCAAGGTGTCCTGCTGAAACCCTCATCAAAGGGAGCGATCCCTGGGTGCCCAGTCCTCCCCGTCTTCATGGCACCGGGTGACAGCAGTGCCTTGGTGGGCAGAAGCAGTGTGGCAGGTGGTGGCATCTGGGATTGGGGAAAACCATAGAACCGCAGAATGGTTGGGTTGGAAGGGACCTTACAGCCTCCCCAGTCCCAACCCCTGCTGTGGGCTGGGTGCCCCCCAGCTCAGGCTGCCCAGGGCCCACCCATGGCCTTTGGCACCTCCAGGGATGGGGCACCCACAGTTCTGGGCAGTGCCAGGGCCTCACTGTTTTCTAGGAATTCCCTCCTAACATCTAACCTAAGCGTCCCCTCTTCTAATTTTAAACCGTTCCCCTCTGTCCTATTGCTCTCAGTTGTTCTCCTCCTGTTTATCAGCTCCCTGTAAGGACTGGAAGGCTGCAGTGAGGTCTCCTGGAGCCTTCTCCTCCCCAGGCTGCACACCCCCAGCTCTCAGCTGGCCCCATAGCAGAGGTGCTCCAACCTCTGAGCGTCCTCATGGCCTCGTGACCTGCTCCAACAGCTCCCAGCTCCGGTGGTGAGGGCTGAGCCATACACCAAGGTGCAAACACTGCAGCCCTCCGTGCCTCCCGGGGGGGCTGCAGATGCTCCACCTCTGTGCTCACCTTTCTCATCCCCTCTTTGTGCTGTTTGCAGTCCTGTTAGCTCATAAAACAAAAGCCCTGGGGTTCTCCTTCCAAGCAGACAGCAGTACAAACCACCACCCCGTCCCGCTCGAGGAGCCGCGCTCGCAGCTCCGACCCCACAACCTTTCCTCCGGTTGGCAGGGTGCTGGCGTTGACAGTCGGAGTGGTTCAGCCAGAGTTGAAAGAGAATCGCTGGAGGAGCAGCGGGCTGCTCTGGGTTGCTCAGCAGGACCCCCTCGAGGCAGAGCTTTGGATCTGCTGCGCGTTTCAAAGCATCTGTGTTCAGCTCGCTGTGATGCTGATTAAAACAGAGAGCTCCGGGGTGAGGCCCCGCCGCTGCCTCTGCCAAGGGACACGCGAGGGAATGCCGTGCTGCAGCATCGGGTCCTGGAGGTCCTGGAAGGGGAAAGCCTTTCTGGGGCATTCCTCCTGCGTGGTGCACACACACAAGCGCTTATGGGTCCTGCGTGAGCCCTCTGCTCATATGGTATTTTCATTTCAAGCCTTTTCATTTTCAAACCCATATGGAAATAATAGTTCTTCCCCTCCACCCCCATCATGTACCTTCAAGTTCGGGTTTCCACGGAGCAGATGTAACGAAGTGAGAGGATGACTGCAGGCAGGTACAGCCAGGCCGTGCTGGTGGGGTGGGCGTCAGCCCCGGGGGGGGGGGGCTGCAGCTCTGCTGCAGGTGGGTGGGGATGTTGGAGATGTGGCACTTGGGGACAGGGCTCAGTGGGCATGGTGGGGGTGGGCTGGGCTTGGGGGTCAGAGAGGTCTTTTCCAACCTTAATTCTTTGATTTAGTGAACATGGAGATACTTCTGCTGATGGACACCTTTGTGTTCCTGGTTTTAAGCAACTTCATCGTTCTGCTGTAGGCAGACTCTGTTCTGCAGTGCTCCCAGCAGGAGAGGGCTGGGCCCGTCTGTGAGGAGCCTCCAGCCCCCCCCACCGCCGTGTCCTCTCCTGGCAGCAGGGCTGTGTTCTCCCCAGGTGTGTTGTGCTCGCCCCTAGCTCAGAACGCAGCCAGGTCAATTCTCCGTGCACCCAGAGGCAACTTCAGTTCACATTCCCTGATCCTCAGTGCTCCCTTTCCTTCCTACAGCATCACAAATTGTTGTGCAGAAAGAAAACAACCCCGCTGTTGGGTTTTGGTCCAGCCCAGCTGGCGCTGAGCTGCATGCAGGATCTCGTGCTCTGCACGCCGGGCAGTTTGCATGCTCTCCTCCCTGGGCTCAGCATCGCTGAGCGTGGTCGCACAGGAATGGTGCAGGTTGCCTCCAGATCACTGCTGGGGCTGCAGAAGTCACCCACGATCCGTAGGGTGCCCGTGGGGACAGGCTCTGGCGCGGCAGCTGGTGCAGGGAGGCTGATTCCCTTGCATGAAACCGCTGATGTCTCAGCCCCGTGATCCCAGAGCCAATTCCCATCTCCATGGTGAAGCAGCTGCGCTGTTCAACTCGAGCATCTCCTGCCAGAGGTGGGACAGAGTCTCTGGAGGGTCGGGGTACCAAGGTGTGTGCAGGGGATGCTCCATTGGGGTTGGTGCTGCTGCTGCTCCTCTTCAGCCCCTGCTGGGAGTTACCAGGAGCACATTGCCCCAAAAAAGCTATAGATGCTTTTTGTTCCTTGAGGCGTTTTCCTTATAAAAACGCTGGCAAGTGGGATGACATCAGTGAATCATTGAAATATTAATGGGCACATTTGTAGGGAAAGGGAATTCATCTCCTCTGGATCAAAGAAATTTGTCGGGTATTAATTTTTATGTATTTACAAGTTCAGATGTTTTCTAAACGTCGTCGTCTTGTGCTGTTAGCAGGGAATGTTTTTAATAAGCCTCTGTTTGTTACAAAGCTGGCAGCAGGGTTTGCTGTTTTCCCTCAGAGCTGGTGGCATTGCCTTGAAGCCAGTTGAGCTCTGGCCTCGGGGTTGAGTTAACCCCTTGGTGGCTGGCAGGGTTGCACCCATGCCAGCTGGGTGATATCTGGGAGCACTTGGCACAGGCTGCACGAAATCTGGTTTCGTTCTCGAGAGCCCAAGATTTGACATGCAATTAAAAGGCTATGAGCTTTGCTAGCTCTTATAAATTTCTTTTGCAAGCGTGCCTGTTAAAGTCCACTTTTATTAGCCACCTGTGCACGCTTTACTTTTAAATAGGGATGTTGGCCCTGTAAACCTGACTTTTTAAAATGTAATGTATCAGATGTTATTGAAGTATCTTTACAGCGCTGCGCTGTTGTTGCAGCTGCAGCTTTGATAGCTTACATTTGCAGCTACTGCAGGCCTGATGCTGTGTGTGGGGGCAAGCATGCACGCACAGAAACACGTTTTGTGATATTCCCAGGGAAGCATCTACCACAAAAGCTGGACAGGGCCTGGTGTTAGAGGCAAGAAACTGTTCCCTGAGCTTCAGATACCGCTTGCAGGTCCAGAGAGTTGAGGCAGCCTTCAGCCTGGAGCTTGCAACCAAACCTCCAAAATGCTGCATTCCTGTTTATTGCAGCTGAACTAAGCTGGTCTTCAGAGAGCATCGGGTGATCCAGATTGGAAGGGACTTCCGAGGTCTCTTGTCGAACCTCCTGCTTAAAACAGGTCGCACATTTAGTCTGTACCATGTGTCTCCAGGTTTTATCTTGACATCCTCTGAGGATGGAGAACACAGAGTTTCTGGGGAATCTGTCCCGCTGCTTGGCTGTCCTCGTTGGGAAGAAGTGTTTTGTTGCTTACTGCAAGGACTTGTTTTGTTTCCATCTGTTCTAAGCCTTCCTCCCACTCAACACCGTGAAGAGCCTGCCTGCACCCCTTGCTGACCCAGCTGTAGGGACTGAAGGTGACTCTTGGGACCCCGTAACCCTTCTCTCCGTGCAGCCAGGTCTGACTCCCACGGGACACATGCTCCTGTGTTTTCTCTGTTCTTGGTGGGATCTTTTTTGGGGCTGTACCTCGTTTTGTGCTTTTGGCAGACAAATGATTCTGACAACCTGTAGGCTCTGGTTTTGGGTGCTTGGGTGGAAGACTTGGCTGGAAGACAATGTAGCTGTGAACGACTTCTCATGGTGCATGAGCCTTACCCAGGGCAGATGCCGTGCTTTGTGCTGCTCGGATGATGCTCGTGGTTGATGATCAAGAAAGGTTTAGATGTGGTACTAAGGGACATGATTTAATGGGCAATATCAGTGGTAGGTGGATGGTTGGACTAGATGATCTTAGAGGTCTTTTTCCAACCTTAATGATTCTGTGTTTCCGTGTGAAGCCCCAGGACGTTATGGCGAAGCATGGAGGGACTCACAGCAAAAGCCTTGGGGATGTTACCTTGACAGCAGTGCTGGAGGTCACGCTGCCATCCCGTGAGCTTTGTGTGCTGGGCCTCAGATGGGGAGATCCTGGCGTGATATCATCGTCCTGGAATGCAAACTCACCCGACGCAGCGAGACTTGGATCAGCTCTCCCGCGAGCGCGAACAATAAAGCTGCTCTCCCGCAGAGGGATGATGGGGTTTATGGGGGGTGCACGTGGCCCAGGTCTGGCTCGTGCTTGCCAGTTTTATAGAAATCTCTGAAGTGTGAGAGCACTCCCAGGTGTCCTGAGGCTCTGAGGCTCGTTCTGAAACTGACTGTGGGACGATGGCCAACCACTGGACACCACGCTGGGGACGGTCCTGAAAGCCCATTTCATTACAGAAGCCCAGCTAGCTCTGGTCTGCATCAGCTTCAGCTGCTGCCCACGAGTTGTGTGGCACTTGGCAATGTCTGCAAGGAGCTGCACTGGCCATAATTTCTTGAAATACAATTTTATGCTGTGCTTTTCTAAAAAAAAAAAATAAGTAAAAATGGACACCACTACTTTGCAGTCAGCTCGATCTTTTTGTCTTTTAAGAGCACAGTGGCTCCTGGCTAAATAGGGCTTACGGGGTTTTGCTGTCTTAGTTGTGACTCCCCAGTTTGATTCATGTCTTTTCTTGCTTCATTTTTTGGTGTTTTTCTTCAGAACTGAAGATTCTGGGTGTCATGCACCAGTAACAACACCCACTCGTGTGATGTGGTTTTTAAATACTAATAATTTCCTCCTAGGCAGAGACCTCATGTACCGAGCATCAACCAGGCTGGAGAAAATTAGCTTTTCTGCCTTATAAACCCCTGTGAGCAGTTGTTGCTGATAGAAATGTTGACAGACCCCCTTGCTTGGCGGTCTGCGTGGTGCCACTGGAATGAAATGTCAATAGTCTGTGCATGGGTGGGACAGCTTGTATACAGCTGAGCCTCGCAGTCTTTATCACAAACAAACAAGTCTTTGGAATTGTTCCGTGATTTTCATTTTTTTTTTTAAGTATTTATTTGCTTTTCTCCCTTTTAAGCCAAATCCTCGTCATTTACTGCTTCCTGGACTTGATGATTTCTGATCGACGTCAAAAACGAAATATAAAAAGAAAGCCCCGTGTAGATTAAGCTGCTGAAACGCCTCAAAGGCATTGTTTATAGGTCTGTGCTCGTTCTTTGCTGAGAGAAAGTGAGTCCTTTAATGTCTTCCACATTTCACAAATCTCTCCGGCCTGGATGCCGAGCGCGTTTGAAGATGCTTTTTGGTGCTTTTAGGGACAGGCTGAATGAAATGTTGGCAGACGGGGCTGCAGCTCTGCCTCTTAAGGTAAGTGTAACATGTCTGAGAGGTTCAAGATCAACGCTGTTGGGATCTGAAGACCTTCCAGCCACCGAGTGATGAAGAGCAGTGCTGTGGATGAGTTAAGCTCCAGGAAGAGCTGGTTGCTGGGGGGGAATGGAGGGTGAGATAGACCAGGCCGTGGAGCTTGGGCAGGCTCCAAGGACAGCAGCACTGGCTGAAGCCACGGGACGTGTTCTGGTTCCACTTTGCCTCACAGAGCTCTGCTGTTGCGTGCAGGTCGCTGGTGCTGCGGTCCCAACCCTCCACCGCCTCTGCGTGCTACGGGAAACAGCTTGGCAGTCCTTGGTGTGTCCCGTGGCTGGAGACTTCTTGGTCCTCTCAGCCCTGTCTCTACAAGCCATCTTATTGCTGGAGCACGGAGCACGATTCGTGTTCCTGGCCCCTTCTGTTGGATTTCCAAGTGAGTGGTGGTTGAAGCAGTGTGGACCTTCTCCAAAGAGCCTTGGGAGTGCTGCCCCATGCCTTACTGGCTGCTGTGTGCCTTGTAAGAAGACCACTCTAGTAGTTAGGTAGCTCTCCTACAGCCAATGAAGATGCTCTTTCAGAACAGCTTCTTGGCCGCTGTCCCTTTGTCTTTTCTCCTTGCAAGAGGCCGGTCTGTGCGGGGCATGGCGGCATGCTCCGTGGTCAATGGAGCTGGTGCTGCCCAGACCTGCAGGTTGGGCCACAAGGCCTTTGCCCTTGTACCACTTGGCTGTTGGCTAGCCCTGTGGGATGGCTGGGCTTTGGCCAGGGTCTTCTGCTGGCAAAGCAAATGAGGTGCTGCTGATATGGGTCTCCTGGCTGACCCTCCTCCTTCCAGTTGTTGGGTGCTGTGCTGCGTGTTAGCGTTGGCTGTTCTTATGGACGGCAACGTGAATCCAGTGCTGCTTCCCTTTTGTATCTGTCTAGTTCTCTTTTTAATGACTTGTGTTGACAGTTAGGGGAGGTTGGTTTGTGGGAAAGCCTGGTCAGTTCCAAGTGTTTAACGGCACAGACCTGTGTGAAGTGAAAGTAGCTGCTTGTGCACCATCAACTCCGGAGTAGGTAACCTTTGGTTTTTTGAGGTTAACATTGGACTTTTTTGTTTCCTGTTTGACCTCATGGTTCTTTATACATTGGAGATCAGGGAAAGAGTTGGAAGAGAAGTGGCAGGCGATAAATTTTACGTCTTTAACCATAAGTTGGATACCCATGCACTGGTTTTGCTCCTCTGGGTTTCTGATTCTAGGAATGCTGAAGAAGGATTCCTTAAAGGGTGAGTGTGTCGTTAGCGTGCGTTGGTTCTGCTTTGGTGCACGTGGGTCCCTGTTGCCATTGGAGTATGTGTTGCTCCTGGTGGGGACTGGTTTCTCTACAGGCATTGTCGGGGAAGCAGGAGAAAATTGCCCAGATGGAGGCAAGTTCTGTAATGGGCAGTGAATAAGTAGTGATTTCTTCTGTTGGTTTGAATTCCAAAGATGCTCAGAAAGGCTGGGTGGTCTGTTGGGCCGTGCGCTGGGGGACTCTTGACCCCCAGCACTCTCTTAGCTCGAACACTTTGCTGCCATCCAGGAACTCAGAAGGATGCAGCGAGTGGATGTGCAGGTGAGGAGCTGCAGCAATTTGTGTTTGTAACATCTCTGAAGTCAGTGCTGGCAGTGGTGGTGGAGGCTGTGTAAGGACTGAGGTGTCTGTTGACACCAAAATTAGAAAGACAGCTCATACGTTGTATCTATCACTTAAAATATTTACGTACAAATGTGTATTAACTCCTGATGGCACTTCCTCCAGTGCATGAATCACACAAGAGCTGATCTAAGGATTCTTGAGCTAAGGAACCTGTGGGCTCAGGTTCTTTCTCTGCAGGACAAATGTTTTATGAAATACATGTGTTGCCACTAAAACTAGAAATGATCCAAGTGAGAAGTATTCAACTTTACAGCAGTCTTTCAACTTGAGTCTAAATGCTGTAAATTTTTCAAGTTTCAGGGAACTTCCAGTCCACTAAAAAAAAAAAAAAAAAAAGGTTTTATTTTTAACTGGTGACCGCTTTACGGTATAACAGAATAAAAATCTGGGGGAAGGCAGCGTGCAGGGGTCTGGGACCGTGGCTGGATTCTGTGAAATGTTGAATAGCAGCTTGGGGAGAGGAGTTGGTGGTAATTGCCTTTTTGGAATTTCGGATTTCTGGGTAGTTTTGTGTAAATGTGACAGTTGTACATACAAGTTCAGCCTTGTAACATCAGTGTCTGGTCAGTGGATGGGGGAGTAGGGACTGGAGAGGTGAGGCATTCCACAGCTAATTGCCAGCCTTGGCGTTGACCTGGATCCGAAATAAAATCCCTTTGAAATGAAGAAATCCTTCCTGACTCATTTGCCTTGAGCAGAAGCGTGAAGGCGCTGCTGGGACGGAGTGGCTCGGAGTTGCTGTACCCACCAAGGGGTCATTTCAGATTATTAACACTCCTAGTCATGAAATTTGGGATTTTCATCAGTCCTAATAACCCCATAATGTTTCTTTTTTGCGTTCTAGAAATCACCGGCCTGAAATCCCCTCATTAAGAAATTCCACCTGAACAAATCTGCCTCGTGCACAGAAATACAGGTGTTGGCAAAGCCAAAGGAGCCCGGCGTTGGCGATGGGGCTCCGCGTGGTTTTCCCAGGGAGATGCTCTGGTGCTTTTTCCTGTGCTGAACGAGAACGATCGGACAGATCTTCAGCACAGCAAGTAAACAGGGTCCTGCCACGCGCTGCTGGAAGCCTTCAAAGTCTGTGCAGAGTGTTAGAGGGGATCCAGGCAGAGTGCTGCAGTGAAAGGACGCGGCGTGGGTTTTGCTTTGGAGAGAGAATTCAATCTCTGAGCGTACCCAATTCGTCAGGCTTCCAGGGCTGGTTTTGTGCAGGTAGCCAGATGCTGATTGCTGCTGACTTCTGATCCCGTAAAACCTCCGTCAGACAGCTGGAAACAATTGAAAGCAAGTCCATGTTCTTTTGTTTAAGCAGACAAAGCCTATTGTGTGCTGTAGCAGCGCCTGAAAGACGGTTTCTGCTGCACTGCACCGAGGGACAGAGGGCTGAGCACTTCACTTGAAAAATTGCATTCCCAGACAAAGAAGGAGCCATTGAAACAAATGGGAAGTGTAAGTTGGAATTGTTCGCTTGTAGGCAGGGGACAGAGCCTGCAAGGTTTTGCTGAAGTTTGCATCCAATGGGGAGTACTTGAGTAGGTATTGGAAGTGCAGCTCTCTGAAGGAAGTGCTTTGGGGCATCAGGGCCACCCTTTGGATGCCTGCCTGGAAGGAAGGCTCCGGGTTCATGGGTGCAGGGTGTCCTCCCTAAGGGATTAGGATGAGATGTAGCATGCTAAACATCAGCAGCACGTTTATCTTTCCTCTGTAGGGAGCAGAGCAGACGCCAATCAGAGCCTCCCATTTGCTGAGCCACCTTCTGGAACCTTTTAAAAAGAACAGAAAGATTAACAGTAAAAAGCACGCCTGCATTTTTGCCCTCTCGGTGTCCTCTCTCATGCACAGAGCTGATTTGCTTGCAGCAGTTTTGTGCTCTTCCCTTTTTGCCCCGCACCCCTGCAGGATTTGTGGAATCACTGAGGTTGGAAGAGACCTCTAGGATCCCCAATCCAACCCCAATCCATCCCACCATGCCCACTGAGCCATGTCCCCAAGTGCCACATCTCCATGGTTCCTGAACCCCTCCAGGGACGGGGACTCCACCACTCCATGGGCAGCTGTGCCAGTGCCTGTTCCAATTCACCTCTTCCTGAGCATGGAATTTTTTGGAAGTCCTTTGCAACCCTCCCAAAGCTCTTGTCCTTGCCATGATTCATTCCTACATCGATCTTGAACTGTGCCCACGTACTGATTCTTCTGTACCTAGACTCCTTGGTTTTGTGTAGCATCGTATTTACAATCTCTTCCAAGAAATACCTATTGATTTAAA
>WBMW01000420.1:167104-226601 GCA_013396635.1 Penelope pileata | reverse complement strand
AAATACATATTAGTTAAAAAAAAAAAAAAAAAAAAAAAAAAAAAAAAAAGAAAAGAAAAAAGCCATTACTTCATCAACTTGATGCTTGTCACTTCTACTCGATTCTTCAACTCATGGCGAATTTGAGGCTTAGGGTGTGAAAAATGCCATTTCTCCAGAAATTTTCGTTTGCAGTGGGATTTAACTGTAGGAGAAATGCTGTAATGGAGCTGTACTGGAGGCTGTAATGGAGCTGTGCTGCCAGGGCTTGGCTGTGGAAGGGGCTGTGGGAGAGCAGAGCACGGCACTGCTGCTGTGTGTTATTAACTCGGTGTGTGCACGCTCTGGTTTTCGAAGGGCAGAGCTGCACTTCCAGCCTTTTGCTCTCGTGCTCTGGCTTTGCTAGTCCCAGCGTTTGACAGGCTGATCTGAGGCTTTAGCTGTTGGAAACCACTTCAATGGCTCCTGTGGGCTGTGAAGATTATCTAAGTAGGGGCCCAAGGAGCTCTCACACTCCAGCAATCAATCCCTTATGGACGGCTTCTCCATGACCGAGGACTGAAGGCTTTCCTCGGCCGCCTTCTCAGGCTGAACCAAATCATTTTTTTTTTTTCTTTTAACCATTGTTCCTTTTCAGTTAAGGGCATAGCTGAGGGCACTGGGGATGGGAAACCTGAGAGCTGTGTTGGAGGCAAACAGGAGCTTTGTGCTAGAGCCGTGCTGCAGCTGGTGGACCCGACTGCCCTGCTGGTAGCTTGCACCCTTCTGAGGGTCACTCTTATCTTGGGTTCTCTTCCTCTCCTGTGTGAGAGCTGCCAGCAGCTTCTCTGTTCTTACCCAGACTTCTCGAGGAGCTTTGACCTTGGCTGCAGCCATTTGGATGTTGCAGAATGAGGGGAGAGCGGTGCCAAATCGAGCCAAAGGTCCCTTCATTGCCGCTTCCACCAGCCAGAAGCTTCGCATTAAGATAAGCTGCGGGATCCGTTGTTTGTTGTATTAAAATAAATGCTTATCAGGCAGCTGCTTTGGAGCTGTTAAGTGCAGAGATGACACGGAGTGCCGAGGGGAGGTCGTGCTTGCTGTTAGCAGCAGCTTGTGAGGGAGGAAGGGGGGAGCATCTGCAGTGGGAAGGGCTCTTGTGCAGAGTGCAGGGTATGGACTGGGCAATAAAAGGGCTCCTGTGCCTCTCCAGACACCTGCGGGGCTGCTGCAAGGGATTCAGCCACGTTTAGCTTGCTTCTGGGAATCCTTAAAGCAAGAGATTCATGGTGGGTACCCAGGGAGAAGTGCTGCAGCTGGAGCCAAAGGCTGCGGGATGAGTTCCATCAGCCACGAGACTGCAATCCGTCAGGAGCTGTCTCACTGGCTCCGATACTTGCCAAATTCCTCATTTATTTTGTTTTCATTCCTCTCTACTAATTCCATTAGAGCCTGGTGCTTAATTTCTGAAGTAGGTGATTTAATCTTCCTTCCACTTTCCCCTGGCTTTGGCATGTCTCGTGTATCTCCTCTGCGATCTCTGGAGCTGTAACTCATCATTTCCAGATTTTTTGAAGAGCGGAGGCTGACTGCTTTCCATTTGGATGGTGAAGAGGAAAAAAGATGATTACAGGACCATTTTTATACAATCAGTCTCAAATTGGGGTCACTAAGTGGTGAGGGGTGGCCTTGGACAGTGCCTGGGTCAATCTGCTCCAGGACTGCCCCATGGACAGATGTGTGTTTATGTTGGTGTCTTAATTTCTTGTATTTGAGGAGCTCTGACCTATGGAAAATGATTGTGCTCTTCCCCTGCCCTGGGCACTCTCTCTAAACCTACAATGCCGACACCTTTAGTACAACTGAACTTGTAGGTATTGACTTACATATCCCAAATTCATTGGTTGTAGGTATTGACTCACGTATCCCAAATTCAATGGTTGTAGGTATTGACTCGTGTATCCCAAGTTCATTGGTTGTAGGTATTGACTCACGTATCCCAAGTTCATTGGTTGTAGGTATTGACTCACGTACCCCAAGTTCACCTCTCCCATTAATTTGTTTTATTCTGAACTGTTTCCGAGCCCCAAGGGAGCTGTTGGGGATTGCTCTGCCCTTCAGCAGGCTGCGGTCCTCCAAGGAGCAGCGCTCAGGAAGCACTGTTTGGTGCTTTCCTTCCCAGGAGCAGAGGTTTGGAGGGAGGGAGGAGGTTAAGAAGTGCAGTCTTTGCCCCTGCTATCAGACAGTGAGGTCGTGATGGCTGGGAGCAGATTGGAGGATGGCATCCGCCGGCCACCCAGGCTGCATCCCGATAGCGTCAACTGGATGGGGCTTGGAGAACTCTGCAGCTCGATGTGGAGGGAGCTTTGAGCCATTTCATTTTTTATTCTTAAATAACAAGGTGGGGGGTGGGAGGGAGGATGACATCCTCTATTTGGGATTTCGTTCTGGCTGCTCCTAGGGCTGAGGCTATAAAACAATAGCACCCGGGAAGGCTTCTCCCTTCTGCGCGGTCCTTTTGAAAGCTGAGGCTTTTAGGAGTTTAACATTATGAATACCTTGGGCTCAGTGGCATATGCAGAACAAATGTGAATCAAACACAAAAATAATTCCTTCAAGAATTTTATTTATTGATGTGGTAGCGCAATACTACACTGTTTACAATAGAGAGTTAAGTGGGATTTTGGGTTTGCTGGGAAGTTGACAGCTTGCGGTCCCAAGCAAAATTTCTGCCTTTTGTGGGATGAAAGAATAAAAGCTATGTTCTTGAAATGGTTATTTATAAATGATTTGAAAGTTTGTTCCCTTTCCAGGCAGGGGAGAGCCTGCCAGGACTGCGGTTACTGCAATGGTGAAATTTTGGATGTGAAAAAAATCACAGAAGTCTGTTTGCATTAGAATAACAAGATAAAGAACCTCATGGAGGCTCGCGGGGACTCAAATGAAATGCAGTTGTGAACAGATTTCTCTCGCTGCCTTTCTCACGGGTAAAGCCTTGGGAAGCCAGGGGGGATCTGGAAGCAGGAGCTGGGCTGGGGGATCGCTGCCGGCAACGCGCTCGGGATGCTTGGCCTCCCTCGGAGGTGGGACGTGCAACTGTGCAGCACTGGCACGCGGGGGCCAGGGCTGAGATCTGTGCCCCAAAGGAGATAATAAACAAGTAGTGGATTCTTTTCATGCTGTCAGATGCTTTTGGCGTAGCAACAGTGCAAATTTGGTGGAGAAACAGGGCTGCTGAGCAGTGGTTGCTGCCTTCTTTGTAAGACCAAGCGCAGCGAGTGATTGCGCTGTAGGAAATCAGTGCACCGCAATCACATCCAGAATAGATCCCCAACACCTGATGTGTCCCCTTCCTGCATGGCTGTGATAAACCCCTGTACCTGCTCTGGGATGGGTGACATCGACCTCCCCTTCTGCTCATGATGCAATGCAAGGAAACCAAAGTCCCAGGGTGTGTATGAAGGTGTTGGCACCTGCATGGACGGTGATCCATGATAACATGGGCATACTTGGTGTCCACCAAACATCTTCCCATCAATTAAACCTTATGGAAAAGGATCCAGTGGGTCGTGGTGCCTTACAGAGCAGGTTATTGGCAGTAAATGGTTTTATGGAGGCCGTGTTTTGATGGTGGGGTGGTTGGACTAGATGATCATGGAGGTCTCTTCCAACCTTGATGATTCTATGATATTGTCCGGCTCTGGAAGGAGTAGGTGGCCTGCTCCAGGTGTTCAGGCTGCAAGAGGCAAGTTTTTTCTCTTAAGATGAATTCCTTCTGTATTTAGTACGTCCCATGTACTAATTCTTCAAGGTGCTGTGGTTTGCATTCCTACTGCTAACAGCCGAGGGCTGCGTCCCGCAGAATGGGAACGCACTCGTCGTGTGGCAGAGATCTGTGCCCAAGATAGTGCCGGGCAGTGAAATCCCATGGCCCTGGGCAGAATCCTCACCAGCTTTTGGAGCCCGTGGAAAGAAAATTTGTCCAAGAGTTTGGACTTGGCAGAGAGGTCGCAGCTTTGGATGAATGCCCTTGGTTTGTTTTTTTTTTTCCTAAAGAGTTGGTAGTTATGCCCTCTTAGAGGGTGGTATGATTATTTAGAGCTTTTTCTTGTAGGTGCTCTCAGAAGGCTCAGTTGTGATTTAAGAGCAATTTTGCAAAGCGGATAAAGGCTAAACTGAAGTGCATCTTGTCCTCAGCACTTGGCAGCCCCAGGAGGTGACCTGGGCCCTGGAGATGTGGCCTGTCTGGGCTGGAAGCTCGTCACCTCAGTGGGACAGAGGGGACACGAGGTGTGGTGGTGGTGTCACTGTTCCTGGAGGGTGATCCTTCCTCCTGGTGGCTTCCAGGGCAGCCTGAGCTGTGTTTGTCCCCAGTGCTGATCAGGGTTTGGTAGGATGCCATAACTACCTGGGAAAGCAAGCTGCCAGCCCAGCTTGGCTGCTTCCTACACTTCAGACTATTTCTTCTTGGATCTATTTCATTGTAAGCCATGAGGCTGCTATAAAATATTCTGGAGTAGGGAAAACACTACCTAAAAAGATGAGGAAAGGGCTGAGATTGGGTCCTGTGCATGCCACTGCCCTCTCCTGGGGAGTGTTTGCTCTCAGCTGTGTGCTGCACACACTCAAATCTTGCACAAATTGCTACCAAATATTGTGACCGTAGACCTGAAGTCTTATTTTGGGGCATTTCCTGTCTCCTTGCTGCCTTCATCTCTTTGGGGAGCATGACCTGTGCTGAGAGGGCTTCATGGTGGCAGATGCAGTGGGGATATCCAGCACCTGGGTGTGTGCTTGGGTGCCCAGACCACTGTGTTATCCCAGCATCACCCATGGCTTACACAAAGCCACTCGGTGTGTCCCTTGGGTCCCCTCCCACTGGTGCAGCCCATCGTGTCCTTGGTGCCACGCATCCGAGGGCTGTGAGGAGCGAGCAGCAGAGCAGGCAGCGCGGCTTCTCTGTGGCATGGCTTTGGTTTAAGTTGTGCAAGAATGCAGCGCTGTCAGATGCCAACTCTTTGTTTACTTCTTTAGAGATGTAACATAATGAGCTTGTTTACAAGGCTTCAGATAGACCAGAAGGAACCCATGTGATTATTTGGAGAACATAATCTCTCAAACCATTGCTTATACAACTGACTGGGGTAGCTTTTTCACCCTGACTTTCCTTTTATTTTCTTTTTTCTTTTAAAGAAAAGAAGCTTTAGTCTTCCAGTCCCGAAGAATAATTGCATTGTCTCGTCATTTGTTGTTGATTCGCTATAAATTCTTGTGGACTGTTTTAAGTGTGTAATTTGTGGTAATGACTCTGTGTTGTGGTGGGCATGGTAAGGCAGTGGTAACAGCACATGTGGTCACTGGCAAGGAGGTGAGCAACCTGCAAATGGGTCAGCAGTCTGGGCAAGGCTTGGAGAAAAGAGCTTTGTGCAGGTTTAAGCAGCTGGGAACAGAGGTGTTGTATTATTTTTTTGTCCCCAGTTGAAAGGTTGAAGTGCATAACAATTCAGAAAACCGTTTCCCGTAATTTTGCCTCTTGTCACGGTGTTGGATAATGCATGAAAAGAAGCCTAGCTGTTGTTTGTACAGGAATATATTGAATTTCTTATCGAAGACATAACTCTTGGGATATGCTGCGTGCAGTAATCACTTCTTCAGCTCCCACAATTTCTCTGCCTAGCAACCCAATCCAATGTTGGATGCTCCAGTAGAATCTGCAAAAATTCTTGTAAAAATTAAATGTAGTATAATCCTCTCAAGTACAGTAAGGAAATTCTGAGCCCTGACATTCTCTTGTCTCCTAACTTGTGTCTGTGCAGCTGGATTTCCCAGTCATCCACTCCTGTCTGAAATCCTTTTAGAGTTTTTTTAGACTCAATTTTACATAATGGAGATGTCTGCGGCGTGTCACCTGCTGTCTTCTTGTTGTTAACACTCTTCTCAAGGAGGTGGTTGAGTCAGCGTCCCTGGAGGTGTTTGAGATACGTCTGGATGTGGAACTGAGGGACGTGGTTTAGTGGGTAATCTTGGTGGTAGGTGGATGGTTGGACTAGGTGATCTTGGAGGTCTTTTCCAACCTTGATGTTTCTGTGATTCTAAGGCAGCACCTCTTCTCCCTGCTCCTGGCAGGGATCACTGCTGTGTGTCTTCATGAGGGATCTGCTCTTTGCTTACCCTACCTTGCCTGTTTTCATCAACAACTTGAATGCAGGACTTGAAGATACACTGAGTAGGATTGCAGAAGACCCTAAACAGGGAGGAGCTGTTGACTCCCACGAGGGTGGAGAGGTCTTCCAGGGAAGTCTTGAGTTGGGCAATTGCCAACTGCATGGAGTTTATCCAGAGTAAGGTACAGTAAGGAAATTCTGAGCCTTGTCGTTCTCGTCTCCTAACTTGTGTCCGTGCAGCTGGGTTTCCCAGTCATCCACTCCTGTCTGAAATCCTTTTAGAGTTTTTTTAGACTCAATTTTACATAATGGGTGCAGATTGGGCACCACAGTGTAAGACAGGNCCTGGCTCTGTGTACAGACTGGGAATGAGGGGCTGGAGATGAGCCCCAAGGAGAGGAATCTGGGGGCCTCCAGCACTGGGTGCACACTGGGCACCACAGTGTAAGACAGACATAAAACTATTGGAGAGTGTTCAAAGGAGGGCTCCAAAGTTGGGGAAGGGTCTGGAGGGCAAGAGGTGTAAGGAGCAGCTGAGGTCCCTTGGTTTGTTGGGCCCAGAGCAGAGGAGGCTGAGGGGAGGCCTCATGGCGGCCTGCAGCTCCCTCATGGCGGCCCACAGCTCCTCACAGGGAACGGATGGGCAGCGCTGAGCTCTGTTCTCTGGGGACAGTGACAGGGCCCAAGGGAACAGCATGGAGCTGTCAGGGGAGGGTCAGGTGGGGGTGAGGAGAAGGCTCTGCCCCAGAGGTGTGGGCATGGCACTGCTGCCCAGGGCAGTGGGCACGGCCCCACGCTGCCGGAGCTCAGGGAGCGTTGGGACACCGCTCTCAGCCATTGGGGTTGGGTTTGGGTGAGGCTGTGTGGAGCCAGGAGCTGGGCTCTATGATCCCTTTGGTTCCCTTCCAGCTCAGGACATTCTGTGATTCCACCTTGTGCAGGTGGGATGGAGTCGGTCATCTCCAGAGGTCCCCCCTGAGCTCAGTGATCCAGCAGTTCATGTGTTTTTGATTTGTGTGGCAGTGTCGTGGCAGTTTGTCCCTCTGCCACTGGGCAGTGGGTGCAGTTACCCCCCTGGCTCATGGTGCAGAGGGCTGGGCTCGCAGGTGAAGATGCTGCCATAGGGCTGGCAGCTGCTGCTTGGGCCAACGCTGCTGTGAAATGTGGCTGTTGGGAGGCACCGACACGCTCTTGCCCGTTGTTGACTTGCACTCTGTTTATCTCCTTCTTGTGGCTTTTAAAAATATCATCATCTCACTGAATTGTCCAGCTCTCCTTCTCCCTCATTCTGTTCTTGTTTCAGTTCTCATGGGAGGAAGCTGGAAAGCCAATCTTTTGACTTTTTATCAAATTACTTCACTGATGCTTGTTTATTTCTCTTGATTTTTGTTTATTTGTTAACGTTTGCCTATTGCAACTGCCTCTTAAATACAGAAAACTTCTCTAAGCCTTCAAATTCCTAATTGGTGGCAGGGCTGAGCTGCTCAAAAACCCTTGTTCCAAGGCAGCTGGCTGGTGTCCCGACAGCAGTGCAGAAATTGACTTCAGAACAGTTGAAATTATTGAGAGAGACTTCCCTGGTATTTCTGAAACGAGAGCACTGTTGTTTTTTTTGGTTTTGCTTAGGTGATGGGAGAATCAGGATGAGCGTTCACGGTCTGCTCCTGTGTCATTTCTGTTCTGAACTTGCAAGGTTATAAACCAGAAATATTCAGAGAGCCTGGGAAAAAATGCAGTCTGGGTTACTGCAATATGTGCTGATTCAGCAGGGGTGAGAGGCGGGTGGTGAGCAGAGACGCCCTAGAAGGGTGGAAGGGTGCTCTGCATCAGGCCCTGAACTGCAGGGTCAGGACAGCCCCTGTCCTGGGAGCTGGGCTGTGTTTCCTCCAAAGCCACACGTGGTGGGAGATGCTGAGATGGAGGAGGAGGCAGTGGGGAGGTTGAACCCAATTAGCTATATGAACGCTGCTTGGCTGTTCCAACTTCTTTTTTAGGAGCTGATGTCTGTTTTTAATAATCACCCTTATTGCATAACGGTAAATGTTTTCCTGTTTTGATGTCTATTAAAATTATAAATTACAGGGACTGACCTGGCGCAGCAGCTTGTGCAGAGACTACGAACCAATTTCCAATTTTCAGTTACGTAACTGTACGTATTTATAGGTGAAATCGTTAAGCCTTTCTGGGCTCCCGTGTTCTCGGTGGGGTTTGCCAAGGAGAAGCAAGGAGAGGTGGCAGACTGGGGAACGCAGTTTGTGTTTAGTAAGGGAAAGGTCAAGAAAAGACTGTCGAAAAGAGGCCAGAACAGAAGAAACCACGATGGAGCAAAATAAAATGAGAGAGCAGGAAGGCTGCCTTATGTTTTTAGGCAGCCGTTGCCAAACCCCAACGTCTGTATCTCTCTTGGCTACCAACAAAGGTATCTGTGTTGTAAATGAAAAACATCTACGCTGTCATTCTGTTTGTCTTGGAAGAGCAGTCCAAGAAAGGTTTGTTACTGTGCCGTGTTGCACCCTACCGTGTCTGATGACTTTTAGTAGCTCAGACCTTTTACCTCCAGCTTGGAAAGCAAGTCTCTCCGCTGCTTTCCTGGGAATTTTAACCATTGTATTCCTGATTTTCCCCTGTCTTTGCAGCACTTTCTTCTTGCACCTTACACCTTTTAATATTCTTACTGCAGACTTGCAGTGAGAACTCAATTTCTTGGCATCAGAATCATAACCTCCTTGGAGCAGGACCAGGCAGCTGTTAGTATTTGCTGCAGAAATGTCGGTGTGACTTTCTGCAGAGATGTCGCAGCGTTTTTTGCTGCTACTTTTCATTATCCAGCAATCACTGGAGGAGACGCAGAGTACTCGCAGTTCTCCCACTGGCTCTGGAGTGGGGCTGTGCCCTTTTGCAAAAGAAAGCAGTTTTCCAGATGCCTCCAGCTACATCTGCAGGACCTCAGTCTCTGAGCAGGTTCATAGAGCATTGCCCCAACTCAAGAACTGCTGAAGTGGTGCAGAGTTTGCATCGTGGGCTTGGAAATGGACTTGGGAAAGCAGAGCACGAGTGAGACCATGAGGACTGTCTTACAGGGGAGACCTGGCAGCCTGGCACGATGCTACAGAAGGAATATCCTGCTGCTCTTCGTGCCCAACCTGTAATGACCATGGTGTTGTCATCTTACCGAGGGAGATCTGTGGCTTGAGCATTTGTTGGGAACCTGGTGTGTGGGTGATGACAGCTGCAGGGGGTTACACTGGAGGGACTTTCAGAGTTTAAAACAGCTTTGACAAAAATGTGTGGCCAGAGAGAAGGCCGTCGTGTCCTCCTGCAGCCTCGCTGCTCAGCATTTGTCCTTTTTAGTATTCCAAAAGGATAAAAAAAGAAGCTGTTCATTTAATTTCCTTCCTTTGAAGAGCCAAAAACAACAGTGTAAAACCAGACACTCGTCAGGGAAGAAGTCTTTTCAACCCCTCGCCCCCCTCTAGGAAAGACGTGATTGTTGACATTTTCCTTTGGGGTTCTGCTGCTAACCTAGCTAATCCTAAACAAGAGCAAAATTAGCAAATTAACCTCAGGACATGTTACCCACATGTGTCTCACCATTGGGAAATGGGAGGCGTTCCCTGCAGAAGTGCTGTTGGGAGAGCAGCAGGCGCAGGCACCCAGCTGGGGGGAAGCTGCTCTTTGCTCGCAGGCTGGCAGCGATAAGCTGTCGGGAGGCACACGGCAAGTTCTCCACCAAGCGTTCCCCAGTGCTTTCTCTGATGGTTTTTGCTTTTTCTATCCTCAGGGCATCCTTTGTGACCCCTCTTCGCAATGCCACAGCTTCTCCCTGGAAGCTGCAGCCACGGCATCCTGCCCATCCGGCTTTGAGAGCGTTTCTGCCCGTGGCCCATCTGCTGGGGGTGCTGCCCGATGGCTCTGGTTTTAAATCGAGCCTTTGGTTGAAAACACTGAGACTTTTGGAAACGAGCAAACGGATCTGGGCGATGTGATGGAAGGTTTGGGAGAAGGGAAAAACGTCTGTAGTGTCGAGTGTGTGTTTAAGGACATTTAGGGGTGTTTAAGTGCTCGGTATATAAATTATTTGCTTTTTTCTCTCTGTTTTGGGGACTTAAGAATGATAGGGGAGGAGGAAAGAACAGCGTATAACTATAGAATTGCGAACAGGAATAACTAGGCAGGAATAATCTCAGTACTGAGCAGTGTTAAAGAGCAGTGTCAAGGCTCTGCTTGAATGCAGAGCATTTTTTGAGGTCTCAGAGAAAAGAAAACCTGGTAAGACTCTTCTCTAGCAAGTCTGTTTGCAACATTTCTGCAGTGAGCAATGGCATCGACCCTACACCGGGGTAGGTAGGGTGGCGTGGGTGGTCTTTGAGAAGAATGCTTTCCCCCAGTGCCTTGAAGATTTTCTTTAGAGCTTTCTGACCCTGGGTGCTTTGCAGGGCTGCTGCCTCCGTGCACTTGGGGCTTCAGAGCAACCCCTGCAGAAGTTGGAAGGCCCTGCCATGGGAAAACATTAATTCAGCCTTTCCAGAAGTCACTTCTACAGAATGAGTAGCTGATAGTGTGAACACGAGTCCTCTCTGATTTCTGAGAAGGAGTCACCGTTGTCCAGAAATCAAACGAGTGTCTGAATCATATGGGATCAGCTGGAAAGGGTTCAGCTGAGCAAATAACGCTTCTGTATAAAGCAGAGTGCAGTAACTCGCCGAGGATTGGAAAAACATGTCAGTTACCAAGAAAAATACTGCTGCATCCATATTAATTTTTCATTTTCAGTTAGAAGAGAAACCGTAAGTCACCATTAAACTTGGGTTTCCAAACTTTATGTTCTTTTTAATGTCCTGATACAACAAACCGTGGCTATTTAGGAAAGTGCTTCAGCATGCTTGAGTCACCTTTAGGGGAAATTAGGCACATGCTTAAAGCTGAGTTTGCTCCGAAGCACGTTGCTAGTGCCAAGTTCCAGCATCCCCCATTACGAAGGTTTGCTGGAAAATAGCTTAAATTTGGCATTAGGTTTAAATTTTGTTTTAGAAAACAGTAAGGGTACAGCAGAAATATTTCCAGTGTGTTCTTAAAATGTGGAAGGATATCGTTTTATGGAGAGCTTTTATGGCATTGTCTGCAGCCTGAGAAAGTCCAGAGCAGTAAAATCACAAGCGAGCAGCGTTGGTGGAGCTCACCAGCAGTCGGATTTTTATAATTCTTCGTGTCAGTCTGAACATAATATATAGAGTGCACGCAGTGTGATTTTAAAAACAAGGTCCCTCGCAGCTTTAAATAATTATTTGAAGTACAAAATATAGAATGTCTTTCTTCCATCTTCCTTGTTCAGTGCACGCTGGTGTTCGCCCTCCCTGGGAGGGCAGCAGTGGGGCAGGGCACGTTGCAGGCTCTCCTGTTGCTCCTCTTGCCCAAAATTGAAGTGTTTCAGTTTCCCTAGTGGGAGTTTTTTTTTGTTTTCATGTTTTTTTTTCCCCACTTAGAAGCAAAACAGCTGTTCTGTTATGGGGAGGTGTTTACAGGAGCGCTGCATGGGAGATGCTGGGGCTCTAATTTGAGCTGTCACAAGATGCCAAGGGCTCTTGTGAAGGAGCAGCGAGAGCCTCAAGGTCCTCAGCTTGAACATGGAAACGCGAGAGAAGTGCTGAGAAGCTCTGAGGGGAAGGGAAACACGAGCAGTTTTGCTGTTTGGGGAGGTGCTGAGCGTGGCACACAGCAGCCAAGCACTCGCACATCGCTCATTCTCGGGGCTATGCCTCTCGGAAGAGCATCTCTCCAGGTTGCACTTGAATTTTCTGTTTCTTCCCGTGTCTGTCCATTCCTCTTTCTGTACATAGGAGCCTTTTCCAGGAGGTGCTGAGGACTTGCTTGTCTGCATCTGTCTCAGAAGCATTGCTGCCTATTAATCATCATCCTGTGGAATGCATAAGCTGAGATCCTGCTTCATCGTGCCACGACGGGGGTGTTTACCAAACCCAAATGTCAGGGCTTTGCTCACTCTTTCCAGTCTCTGCTGCCTCTGGCTATGAAGCAAGGAGAGAGACAGTAGCCTTGATGTGAAGGAGCAGCAAGGTGTTCAGCAGATTTTTGGCTCTCCGCTTCTTTGGAGCCTGCTTGGCTGTTTTTTTGTTTTTAGTCAAAAGGTTTGTGGCTTTCATTTTGCCTTTTTTTAGCTGTTAGTCCATTCCAGGCATTTGCCTGAACTCAGTTTGACGTTGCTGCCATTAGCACATGTTCCTGTGTTCCCCTTTGCTCAGGAGCTTGGTATTCAGATGGGACGGGCGCGTTCCTCTCGCCCTTTGCCCAGACAGTGCGTAGGCAGCTGCGTGCTTTTCTCCCCTCCCTGTGACAGTTGTCAAGCAGCAGTGGGAAGGCTTTCTGCCCCATAAAGCAAAGTGTCCTCTAAACCTCAAGCATCTCTGCTCCTCTGAGCTTTGCTAACACGACGGAGGTGCAGCAGGACCATTCCTTGAGCCCACCAACCTAGGAGCGTTTCTGAAAGGAATCACAGAACCATTAAGGTTGGAGAAGACCTCTAAGACCAATAAGTCCAACCCATCCCACCGTGCCACTGAGCCATGTCCCCAAGTGCCACATCTCCATGGTTCTTGAGCGCTTCCAGGGATGGGACTCCACCATTCCAATGCTTGACCACTCTTTCAGAGAAGAAATTTTGCTTGATGTCCAGCCTTGAGGCTGTGGGCTGTGTCCTCTTCTCGTGGGGTGATGGGATGCTTGGGCAGATCAGCCTTCATCCAGGAGTTGTGCTCTGCTTTGAGACTGCCTGGAATTAACCTATTGGTTTTTTTTTTTTTTTTTTTTTGCAAACAGAAGGAGACAAATGGAAGTCTGAGCGTGCTTCCCTTTGTGTGTTCTGGGGAAGGGCTTTGCCTTCTGCCCGGTCCTGGAGCTGTAAGGAGCTCTCATGTGAAGCAGTTTATGGGACTGCAGAGATGAGAAAGCTGCCGCCCAATATCTACATCAGATTGCAATAAATTTTTATTACTTCTCCTATTTCTCACTTCTGAAGTTGGGAACAAATACAACTTGATATAAATTATGTTCCTAAAGGAGACTGAGCTTCCTACTTGGCTATTTATAGATGTCTCTTTCTTCATGCATATGGATAGCAGCTTTATTTCCTCATCTTCAGCTTCTGTTTGATCTCATGGGTGCTCCTTGTGCGTCTTCAAGGAGCATGGCTCAATAATTTATCCCCTCAAAACTGAGAACAGAAAGTTTATAATGATTTCTGGAGTATCTTGGGTTCAGTTGTACGGGGTGTTTCAGAAGTTCACCTGTAGGTCTGCATGGAAGACTACTGCTATCTGGTTTTGTCTTCATCTTTAAAAGACGTTAAAAAGCAGAAAGCTGATCATGGAAGGCTAAGAATAATCCTGTTTATATTGGGGCCAAATGGGAATGATGCCTTTGGACTTCAAGGTGAGCTTCTCTGTGCTACCCATAGAGACCGGTTCTGAGATTCCTGTTATCCTCAGGGCACTTCACCCCTCTGTATCCACCAGCACAGCGTGAGGTTTTGTCAGGCCTTTGTTTTTCAGCAAATCCAACAAAACCAACCCGGATCTGGTTTGCGTCTCCCCAGCCATAGTGATGGAGGCTGGGTGACGGACAGCTGCGGTGCAGCACAGCTTAGCTTGGACCAGAAGAAGGTGCCACAAGGAGTGACCATGGCAGTAGTTGGGTTTGAACAGAAGCTTTGGTTTTGGGTAACTCTGGTTCTGCCTGTGACTGCAGTGGTGTTCTGGTAGGAAGCAGCCAGGGGGCTGAGCCTGCAATGCCTCATCAGTGTGCTTGGGAAGGGTTGTGAAATGCTTCCCTACCCAGTGACTGCTATCGTCACCTCCCAGGCATTGAAACTTCCCCACACGTCTCGGTTTTGGCCAGACTGAACTCTTGCAGGAGGCATCGCTTGGCTCCCCGTGGTAGGGGAGGTCTCCTGATGGCTGTTGGGTCAATTCTGAGGCGGTTTTACAACTTTGAGCTTTTCTGGATTATTGTCTCTTTCTAAAGGAGACAGTTACTTCTGTCAGCAGCTGTAGGGTCGCCTTCCAGAGTATATTTGGGCAGTGCTTGAAGTCTTCTGTCTTCAGATAAGTGGTGTAAGTGATGGCAAAAGCTGTCCTTGTGTAGGTCAGAAATGACCCTGGGGGTTTGATTTCTTTCATTAAGATAATTCCTTAGCTGTGTGGTAGAGGAGGTCACGGCCTTTCTTCTGCTTGGAAGAGGTAGATTAACTGTAGTTCAGTCCAAGGAAGTTCTGTCACTGTCAATGATGTATGGGTTTGGGTAAGTCTTCAGGCTGCTGGTGAGATGAAGTTCTGCCTGTGTTAATAAAAGCTGTGTTGTGGGGGCTGGAGGTGTGTTCTGCACACTGAGACACAGGGGTCTTTGGAGGAGGGAATGTCTTAACACGGTTCTGTGTCGGTTCATTGCTTTGGTGACTTTTTGGTTTTCATGGTTCCTTCAAGATATTCCCCTTTGCTGAGAAGAGGGGTGAAAACTTGAACGGTTTGATCTAAAATTGAAACATTTTGCAGAGCCTAATTAAACAAACTCATGATTATTACGTAAAACCCTGTCCCAGGCCTTCAAACAACTTTTCAAATGCCGGCTTCACTTGCGAGCCGTGCCTAATCGCCCCTTGGATGGAGCAACGAACGATGGGCGTCGAAAGGCAGCGGCTCGGCGAGGGGATCCAGCGACCACAAGTGTTGAAATCTGCAGGGACCACGGGGAGGGCTTTGATCAGAACGCAGCCTGGGCTTCCATGGCTTGGGCCATGACCAAGAGCGCTGAGCTAGCAGCGGTGAAGGAAGGTTTTGGAGAGACTTCAGAGGTTCCAGCGGCAGTGTCGCAGCCTGTAATCTCCACAGAGATTGGGCTCGGTGTAATTAACAACATAGCGATGTAATCCACGTCGGGACAGACCCTTCCCTCTCCTTCTGAGACCCTCTGGGCTCTTTCTGCCCTTCAGTCAGCATCGTTTCTTCCAAACTGTCGAGCAAGAGGAGAAAGAGGATGAGATGAGGCTGGTGGGACGTGGAAGGGACTTGGAGCTCTCCGGGTGGAAGACGCTGACACACGCCTTGATTGCTACCAAGGATGGGGTGGAAATGGAGCTGCAGAATTGGAGGGAACTAAGACATTTCAACTGTCCCGTGAAAAAGCAAGTAACAAAGTGCTTTGTAGGACCCAACCAACAGTTGGAAGAATTGGGTATATAAATGTGGTGATCCAGTCTTGATTGTAATTTGTCAGGCGCTGGAATTAAGCCTCTAAATGCCGTGCTGCTTTAGTGAGACTCACCCCTGTGTTATGTAATCCACATCACAATTTAAGAACTGCCAGCAAGGCTTGCTGGACTCTCAGGCCCTTGGACCTGCTGCTGCCTTTAACATTGGTTAATACAACACTTGAGTGGGCTGTCAGTGGGATTAGCAGTGGATGAACATGGGAAGAGTAAAGGATTGCTGAAGAAATCATTTTATTCTTGGTTCTGGACCAGGGCACATGAAGATGGAGAAGCAGCCAGGAGTGGGACACCCTACGAGGAGAGAAGCCGAAGCAGGAGGTGGGGGACAGCCCTATGCTGAGCGTGTCCTCTGGGAAGAGGGGCCATGACCCCCACAGATGGGGCCGGTCAGTTGCCCTGAGCACAGCTTTAGGTGAATTTTCTTCTGGTGCAGCTCCGTGGTTGTGAGATTCCTTCACATCCTCATCTGAGAAATATTTCCGTGCCAGCAAACTTTGCTGACCTTGGGTGTAAGGGAAGCAGGAGTGTGGCACGGTGCCTCCAGCACCAGATGCTGCCCTTGGGTAGGTGGTGAGCTGGTTCTCTCCCTCAATGTTTTGAGAATGTAAAAAGTCATTCTTGTAATTGGCCTTCAAAATTCTGGAACAGATACTCAGGTTTTTAGGCTCTAAAACGTTAGTGCTCAGTGTGTGACGGGCTTGGGTCCAGTGGCTGTGCTGTGCCCGCTGGTCCCAGAGGTTGCATTATCCACGTGAGCTTTGTATGCTGCTGCAGAGAGGCACATTTAATTAATACTGAAGCAATTATCTTGACAAGTCCAACTCCAGACAGCATTTTCCCAGTTACTGTGTGGCAGCCAGATGGTAATGCAGAGTGTTGCTGAGGGCTTGGCTTGCCACTCCTGGGGTTGCTGGCAGGTAGTCAGTATATTTTTTCCCATTTGGAGGCTTGGATTTCAGTGTTCTGGGAATTCGGCCTACAGGGATGTCCAGTAGATGTTTCAGTGTGCATAGAAGAGTTTTTTTGTTCCTGCTAGGAAATATTTCTTACTGGTGCCAAATACCAGAATGCAAAATAAAAATATACGTGCGATGGGGTCGGTCTGGCAACAGATGGAAAGCTGAACCAGGGAGGAAGCTTTCTAGAATTTAATGTAGGCACTCAAGATTTGGTAAAACACGCTGTGGTGGGGACCTGGTTGCTGCCCTCAACAAATTGCTGATTCTTTTGGCCACCTCATGCCGTGCCCAAGCTGATGGCGGTGGGCTCCATAGGTGGGTCTGGTGCTCCTGAGGCTTTCTGCTGCTCGAAGCCAGGAGTAATGAGCAGCACATGGGGAGTGAGGGCTTGGCCTGCCAACATCCCTCACCCTGTGAGCACGTTGCAGCTCATGTGTTAGGTTTGTTTTTATGTTGGCGCGTTGACTTTTGGTGAAGGATGGCTTGTGTGGACCTAGTGACGAGTTCCTGCAGTGTTGTATCTGTGGTGGCAGAAGATGTTGGAGCAAATTGTGGAGGTTGTTGTAGGTGGAAAAGCCAAAGGAAACTCATCCAGCACCAGAGTTAGCTTGGGGGTCATGGATGTTAGTGCAGTGTAGAGTGAGAGTTGGTGGTAGTGATCGGCGAACGCTGGATGTGAAATCTGCTGGGTGGTGAGCCTGGTTTAAATAGAAGCAGTGGAAAATACCCAATTTTCGGCTTAGCTTGTGAAACGAGAGCAAAGTATGGTGTTGGTTTGTTTTGGTTTTTGTCTTTTCCTCCTATTGTCTTTTCCCCCTTCCCTATAGTGAGATTTTAATGTCGGACTCCAACGAGAGTCAGAGTTGAGGCAGTGCTCAGGAACAGCTCTGCCTTGCTGCAGGTGCCCTGGATGCCTTCCTCTCCTGGCTTTCCAGTCTTTAACTCCTTTTTAGCATCTGTGACTCTATGAATCTTTGGCAAGGTAAGGTAGGGAGGGGGCCTCCCCCCAGACAAATTCCTTACATGTCAGAGAAGCGATCCAGAGAGCTTGGGCTGTCCAACATGATCCAGTGGGTGTGCGCAGGGATCTGAAGGCACACAGCCACCTGCAGAGCTTGTTGTGGCTGGAAGCACTTGGTTACAACGTCAGTTCCTGGCTTAGAGTCACTGAATCATTAAGATTGGAGAACACCTCTGGGATCCCCAAGCCCAGCCCATCCCCCCATGCCCACTGGGCCATGTCCCCAAGTGCCACATCCCCATGGTTCTGGAGCACCTCCAGGGATGGGGAGCCCACCACTCCCTGGGCAGCTGTGCCAGTGCCTGACCACTCTTTCAGAGAAGAAATGTTTCCTAATATCCAGCCTGACCCTCCCCTAAATCCTAAAGGTGCCGGGTCTAGATAAGAGGAGATCAGATGAGATAGCCACAAGGTATTTTTTGGTTGAGTTAAAAATTGCATCTGGCAGAGCAGCCTTTGGTGGGGGCAGCCCCATTAACTACAGGTCAGTCATTTTGTTCCACATTTTATGCATTTTTTTTTTTTTTTGGGTTTTTTCTTCCTGTCTCCCCTCTTAATTTGTGCTTTAAATCACAGATCCCAGTGGCTGTGGTCACATACACAGGGTCTGGGGAAACGAGTGAAATAAAACTGGAGATGTGTCATAAAGGATCCCTCTGCGAGAGCTGGGCTGAATGGTTGCAGTTCATCCATCTCTTCTTGGTTGATGCTCCCTGGAGGAAAACCGTGCCTCTGAAATCACCAAAAATATGAGTGAAATGTATGGTTGTAGACTCCTGGCTCTCGTAGCGTAGTGCAAGAGTAAGATACTGCATTTTAAAGGATGCTGCACATTTGTTTTCTGCTTTCTTCGTTCCGTGTACTGGTAAGCGTGTAATGGAGATGGAAACCAACCTTCCTGGCTCCTGGGATTGTGAGGCAGCAGGCAGCTTTACCTCCTGCTTCTGGGTGCTGCTTCATCAGTGCCATTTTTCTATGCACGTGTTTTTAAAATCATAGAATTACGGAATGGTTCGGTTGGAAGGGACCTTAAAACCCACCCAGCCCCAGCCCTCAGGAAATGAGGCACCACAGATGTCAGTTGACCAAAATGACTCCCTAAAAGGTTATCCTCAGTTTGGTAATGAGCTATATACAAATGAAACTCAATGTGTTTGGTGTCTGTGTGTCTAACTGTACCCGGGATCCCACCACCCAGCACCGGTTTCTGTAGATGGATGGGACGTTGGCCAGCAGTAGGCTGATGTTGTTCTCTGTATTCAGAGGCAGCCACCGAGGTGCTTTACATGGCCCAGAAATCTGAGAACTTGTCTTTTGACC
The DNA here is from genome assembly GCA_013396635.1 of Penelope pileata. Classification (NCBI taxonomy): domain Eukaryota; kingdom Metazoa; phylum Chordata; class Aves; order Galliformes; family Cracidae; genus Penelope; species Penelope pileata. The sequence goes on along the minus strand of WBMW01000420.1, from coordinate 207,902 downwards.
ACTAATGACCTGCTGGTGCTCATTGCTTTAATTTGTGTCTTCCTACATTGCCACTGGAATGATCTCCGAGGTCTTTTCCAACCTTAATGATTCTGTGGAACGTTTGTTTTCTGGCTGGCAGCTCAGGTTGCTTGGCACATGGAGGTTCCCTCTTCTCGTTGCCTTCCCAAGGAAATCAACCTGAAATGGAAACACCTTCATTCGTTCTGCAATAGGCTTCGACATCCCCAGTACCCAAAGTGGCTCGGGTGGCCTTGGTGTAAGGGTGAGCCTCTTTTTTGTGGTGTCTCACATCGTTTCTGTGCAATCACTCAGTTTTCAGCCCTTGGACCGCGTGGTGCAGATTTCCAGGGTAAGGTTTTGTATTCAGGGGGCTTGTTGCAGACATAAAGGAACCCCTTGCAGAGAGGTAAGCTCGCTCCGGAGAGCCCTGTGCTTCATATTTGCTTTTTAGTGCTGTTACTAAAGGTTTTATTTATTGGCTGCGAGGCTGAAGCTACTGATGTCAGTGTAGCCCAGTGAGCAGGGAATGGGGATAATTACCAGGAAACTATTATGTGGCCTTGAGCAAAACTGCTCACCCTTCTTGGCTGCTCGTGCTGCAAATCTTGCAAGGAGACCTCATTCCTCACCGAGTCTGAAAGGGGGAAATGGCAGAGTAAGTGCTTTCCCGTATGGAGCTGAGCACTCGTGTGTCAGAGGGGCTCTGGAGCTGCACGTGGCTCAGGGACCCTTCTGGGCCTCCAGGCTGTCTTTTTTGTTTTCTCCCCAGTTCATTATTATTTATTTTTTTTCTAGAAAACCGTGCTGAAGATTTAATTGCAGAGACTGCTATCTGATAACGTTGCCCTGGGTGTGATGTATTCAGCACTTAGCTCAGCATCTTCTTCTTGCTTCCGTAACACAACTGCCAAACACCCAAAGAAGTGGTGTTCAGCTCTCTGGGGTTTTTGCAACTTCAGAATTGTTTCTTTTCGACATCTTTATCGTCTCAGCTTGTAGGCTGTGGGTGCATCCACACTGTGCCCAGCTTTGCATGTCTGCTCTGGTTCCCCCCGTGCTGTTTCCCAGGTGTGAGAATGCCTTCAGCCCCCCTTGCTCCATCCTTGGTGGTGTGATGTTTCCTCTGCAGGGTTTGGGATTCCAGGTGGGTGGTGAGGAGGTGATGGGTTTGGGGTGCTGGGTCCCCACCAATCAGTACCTCACTGAATGAGATATTGAAGTGAGCTGTTGGTGCTTGGTGTATCCGGTGTCTTGGAAGAGCACAAAAAATTGAAACCAAACTAAAATCCAGTCCCAATAAACAGAAACAAACAAACAAACCCTCATCTGAATATAGGGTCTCTGTCAGATGAATATGAGTTCTTTTACGAGACAGTTCTTGCTTTGTTGATTGCCTTTTGTTGATCTCTGCAACTCCAAACCTTATCTGGTAGGTGCTTCTTGTGAGTATGACTTCATTTCTAGCTGCAGTTTGGAGGCTGTTTTATAGCCTGTTTGCATGCTGTCATCTCTTCTTGCTCTTCTTTTGTGACACGTAAGAGGATTTCTGTTTTATTTACTGCAAGGAGAAATTCCTAAGGTGCAGTGTGACCTTAAAGTCTCAGTGCAACATTCAGCTTTCTCCTAGGGCAGCCTTAAAGAACAAATCAGCATCACCACTCCCATCCAAACACCTCAAACCCCTTCAACTGAAACATGTTCCTGCACTGTCACTGTTAGGAATTAGGGCCTGCTGGATTTGTAGACCTCTGTTTTAATCTCACAACCAATATGAGACTGATCTGTGAATGCTTGATTTCGTCCAACAGGTTTTCTTCTTCCACTTGTCCTTTATTTTCTTTTTAGTTGTAGGTGGTAACTTGTAGGTCTACTTCCACTTATAACTAAAAACGGTGCTAGAAAAATAATCCCCTTGCCATCTTAGGAGGAATAACATACGAGAATATAGAAATAAAATTCAATGAAAACTTTGAAAGCTGTCCAGGACACGAAGAAGGGTTCGTTTCTTTGAAGATGTGGGAAATTACAGCTCAGTTGGAAACCTCAGTGAAAACCAATTGGAACGGATTGTTTAATAGAAGTACCGACCGAATGTGAGCTCCGGGTCAGGTCAGTGGTGGCTGCTGAAAATTGTGCACTGGGGGAGAGTGGGCTGGGTTGGAGGCATTGCTTTAGCCTGGTTCTGGTGGGGTCTTTGTTTGTGTCACATCAATACATCAGAATCGTAGAATGGCTTGAGTTGGAAGGGGCCTTTGACGGTCATTGGTCCAACTGTTGGTTTTGGTGTGCAAAGTGTGTTCCCAGCACATGCCTGAGAGCCTGAGAGAATTATCCATGAGGCAGAGGTGTGTGATTTGGGGGATTTGGAGATGTCCTGTAAGTCAGAGGTGCAGAAGGCAGCAGAGTGAGCAAGGAAGGGGAAAAACTGAATTTGTGTTTTCCCGTGGTGTGTGCTTCCCACAGGTCTTGAGCTGTCTGAAAACCAGGAGCACATTTCCAAAAATGATCTATTGCAGTTGTATTTTCACAGTGACTCTTTAATGATGAATACAGATTTGTTTAATTCCCCTATTTGTGTTGGTCTGGAGTCTCCTGAGGCTGAATAAAGTCTTTCCGTGGTGTTCTGTTGGGTGTAGGCTTGGTGGTGTTTGGTACTTTTGTGCCTTCTGTATAAGGGCACAGGATTGCGTGGTTCCCCCCTGAGAGGGGGGATTTAGATTGGATATAAGGAAAAAGTTTTTTACAGTAAGGGTGGTGAAGCACTGCAGAGGTTGCCCAGAGGAGAGGAGTGGTGAAAGCCCCATCCCTGGAGACGTTCAGGGTTGGGCTGGACCCAGCTCTGAGCTCCTGATGGAGCTGTGGGTGTCCCTGTTCCTTGCAGGGGAGTGGGACCAGGTGGCCTGGAGTTGGAAGGGACGTCTAAAATGATTCTGTGATTCTAGGTTATTCGTGGTGTTGTTGAACAGAAGTGGGACAATTTGAACTTTTTTTGGGGTTAGGAAACAGGATTTACAATAAGATGCTCGAAGAACTTAAATCTTTAATTTACCAAAGAAGAGGATTGCAATGTCAGCTTCTCTGGGTATCTGTTAGAAAAGATGGATAGCAGCTCCTGCTTTAATACAAACAACCAAAGGCTTGGTTACAGGTTGCCCAGAGAAGCTGTGGATGCCCCTTCCCTTCAAGTGTTCAAGGCCAGGCTGGATGGGGCTTTGGGCAACCTGGTCTGGGGGGAGGGGTCCTTGCCCATGGCAGGGGGGTTGGGACAAGATGATCTCGAAGGTCCCTTCCAACCTGAACCATTCTGTGATTCTGTCATTGGTAAGGTGCAGGGGTGTGAAGGTCAAAGCTGGGTAAACGCACGGGAGTGGAGGTGAGGAGCTGCTGGAACCATCACGGCTTGTGGTGGACATTGCATCATCCCAGGGAAACCTGGAACATCAGAATGACTCGTTTCTTCCAAAAGCCCTCAGTTCCAGCTCAACCACAACTGCTGACCTTGAAGTAGGCACTAATTAGCGGACGGCTCCTCGTCTGTGTTGTTCAAGGTGTCAGACCACGGGACTGCTGGGATCTCGTAGGCCTATAGGAATAATAGATTCATGCTGCATGCTTTTCTTCTTGTGACAAAGAGCATATTAAAAAAAAAAAAGGAAGAGTTTAAAGAAAAAAAGTTGAACACAGCTCAGGGAGCCAAGGACTTTGGTGTTCCGATTTTGACTCCGATAACGCTCGTTGTGTGGCCAGGGGCAGGTTGTTAATCCCTGGGAGCCCGGGTGTGCCAGTGGGTCCCACTGGGATAACTGCACTCACCTAATGGGCTGGCCTGGTTTTAACATGCTGTTAATGGAAACGTGCAATAATTATAAGCTTTTAATGGCTATTTGGTTGATGACAAAGGAGAAAATTTGTATTTAGACAAGATGCCCAGTTTCCAGACCTACTTCGTTTAACTCCTGGGAGATGTTTTGACTCTTCAAACGAGGATTTTTCTTGACTTGGGGCCACCGCTGTGGTACTCGGTCCCGCCAAGTTCAATGTTCTTCTGGATGGAATAAAACGTGTTTATGGATTTTGATGAAACTTGAAAATTCTTGGATTGTTAAACTCGCTGTGTTACGGGAAAATGAATCAGGTTCTGACTCATGGAGGAGGACTGACCTCGGGGCAGAGGGGAGACGTTTGGGTTCCTGGGAAAGTCTTTCTTTGGTCTTCTATGACATTTAGTTCTGCCTGTTGAATTATTGCCTGTTATCAAATGATGCAGAAAAGGTTGAGATGTGATCCTGCTGCCCCTCTTTGTATTTTTGCTCCTTGTTACTATATACACAATTTTTTTTACTCTCCAATCCAGCCATTTCTAGGCTTTGATGTTGGCTGCTTGTTCAGTCCCTAGCCGGGTGTTTGAGCAGCTCAGAGGACATCACTTCCAATTCTCATTTAACATGAACTTTTCCTATAGGTTGCATTTTACATTTAAATGTTCACAAATCTGCAGGGTCAACAAGGGAAGCCCAGGCAGTGCTCAGTGGGTGTTAGTCCTCTCCAGATACATTTGTTCAAGGTAGAGAAACAAGCCAAGCTACAATGTTGTTAATTTTCTCATCCAGTAAACTTTGATAATCTGGCATTTCTGCAATGCTAACTGAATGTTTTAAAATATTACCAGACACAGCTGTTAGGAGAAACCCCTTTCTTGCTCCTTCCTCGCTTGGGTCTGTGTGTCTTGTTCATCTTTGATGTGTGGGGATGTGCTAAGGGGTCCCCACATCCCCTACGGAGCTTGGAAGCCCGTTTTGTCCCTTCCCAGTTGGGTCACGCCATGCTCTGCTCTTGGTGACTTTGCACAGGGCTGCGTGCTCCTCCAGCACTTGCTACTTTTTTTTTTTTGGATATTTGACCTTTTGAGGTTTGTTACCTGGGGATGCCATTTCCATCTTACTCAGAAGTTCAAATTCCGTCCAAGTTCATGGTCTGGAGTTGTGTGAGTGCTTTAATTCGGTGCCCCTGGCAGCTTTTGGTGCCTCTTCCACTCTTCAGGGCTTTTGGTTTCCTGTCTGCTCACTCTGTCTTCTGTGCTTTGCTGTTGTTTCCTCTCTTTTAATGTTTGTTCCCTTCATTTCCTAAGGATTGCAGATACAATCAGTGGAAAATAATTGCCAGGATATTCTTCAGTCTTCTGCTCTCTCCAAATATTAAGGTACTTTGTACTTGGTATGTCTGTCCTTTTAATAACTCTTTGATAATAACATGGACCTAATTTCTAGCCTTCCTCTGGCTCTCTTTGAAATACTAACCTAGGAAGGGGAGGCCCTTGGCTCAGCACTTACAGCCCGCTAACCATTGCTGCGGCAGAAGAAATCGATCAGGCTCTGTCTCCCAATGGAAAAACTCCAAATTTTCTACTCTGGTCATCTGTGGTATGAGGCCAGAGCAGTTCTTCACCAGCCCTCTTGAATTTGGGCACTGGAACTAAACCTGGTATGTTAGGGGAAGTTAGGACAGCATTTCCAGGGTGATATTCTAAGTTATGCTCTCTGCTGGAATAAAAAGGGCTCGCTTTCCTGCCTGCCTCTTTTCTGATAGCAGAGCAAGGGGATGAGCGTTCTGCATGTCTGTGGTACGGTCGCCTTGCTTAGCAGTGCAGAACTGAGATACTATGGAGCAAATTTTCTTCCAGTTCTGCATTTTTACAGCGGAAGAAAAGGAAAATAACCCCATTCTTTTGCTAGAGGAACAATCCTTTGGAATATTTTACTCCTGATGTGCTTAAAAAAGGAAGCTGCTGATAATTGCAACTGGCCATTGATTTCTTCATGCATCCTCTTGCTTCCCGTCTCACTTATCTGTACATCCTAACACAAGTTTCTTGTCTGTCGGCCTCAATTTTTCTGTTTCTTCCATTTGTCACGTTCCTATTTTCTTTTTAGCTCCCCTAACTTCTGTCTGGCCAGGTTGCCTTTTAACTGCTACGGCTGCCTTTATCCACTGTGGCTTTTGGGGCATCTAGTTAAAATGTTCTTAAACACTTTTCAGTTAGCCTTCACGTTTTTCTGATTACCTTCTTTTTTCCCAACTGATTTGGCTGATAATTGTTGTCAGATTGATGAAACTGGCCCTTTTAAAAAGTGGATATACGTGTATATGTGTACATGTGTATGAGTGTACTATTGGTAGAGGTAATGCATTTTATTCCTAAATTAGATCATTTTTTGGTTGCATAGAAACATGTGTGATGGTGACTTACATTCCAGCTATCAAAAAGTGGGATAAAACACCTCTCCCTGTGAGAAATTCTCATGTTGTCTCATTCCAGATGGAGACCAGCACAGGAATGCTGATTTAAGGACTTGTTGGCATTTAGCAAGTGGTGTTTCCCTACCCCCAGAGGTTCTCCAGCTCCTCGCTGCCTGACCAGCCTCAGCTCTGCTGGGTTTGCAGCGTGCTCCAACCCATCGCCACTGCAATGGGAAAGTGGAAATTCCACGTGAGCAAGCTGGAAAAGGGAAGGAAAGCACAAGTTACCGCGGTGTAACTGAAGGCTGGTGTGGGTTGAGCAAGGTTGCTTGGGGATCTTTGTTATCTTCAGGGCAACGTGAAAGCAAACTGAGCTGAGGTTAAAATCTGCAGTGATGGGAAAAGTGGTGCAAGAGGACCAGATCCAACAGCAACCCATGGTACAAGGACAAGTGGGGCTCCTGAGGTCCCGCGCCGAGCGTCTTTCCGGAGCCTCCATGGTGGACAACCCTTGGGTTGGATCAAGCCCACGGCACGGGGACGTGGCGAGAGGCTCTGGGGGGAGGGCTGTCCCACGTTACCCCTCCGCTGACCTTCAGCTCGAGCTGGATGGCAGTGATCAGCGCTGCAAATGTCAGGGATCAGCAGTCGGGCTCCAGCTGCGGCTGGTTAATTACCCGTTCACACAATGCCTTGTGAGGGGTCATCTGTTTCCAGTTTCATCCTAAACAGAAGTAAATGTTGAGAACATATTTTTCTACATCCAGTTTCACTTGTTGTGGATACTTGAAATAGTTTGCAACCCACATCTTTTGGTTTTCGAGGAGGGCTTTTGGCCAGAGAACCCGGCGACCATTTGAGAATTTTTTTTTTTAAGAAGTGCCCCGGAGGTTGCATTGTAGGGACTTTCCTTATGCAAAACATAAAAGTGCTGTTTTTTCAAATTATAACCATATTTTTCATTAAAATCAGTTGGAGTCTCAATAAACAATCGACTCCGAAAATTTTCCAAATCTTTGCTGCGGCGCTGTTTCTATTTTTAATTATTATTTTTTAAAAACGTGTTTTTCTTGAAATCGCGGCTCGGCTCATAATTTAAAGAAGCCATCTAGTAAATCAGGAAAAAAATGCCACGAGTATATAGCTCTTTATTACAATATAATTAAAACCTACTGGAGATTTCCATGGAAGAATGCTTCTGGAGGAGCATCCAGTGGTTCCTGCCTTATCGTGGGAGCTGCTCTTTGTTACCGACTCTCCTCAAAGCCCCCTCCAGCGTGTTTGTGCATTTGTTTTGTATCAGTTGAGAGCTGTGATCATGCAGAGATGGTGAAAACTCTGCAAAGTAGCTGGGAGGCACCGAGATGTTCCTGGACATCAAGGCACAGTTTCTGTGCTGCATCAGCCTTGGGATTGCCGTTGTTGGTCCTTACTCCGTGCCTTGCTGCCCGGTGCAAGATTGGTTTGCTAAGAGGAAGGGAAAACAAAAAACCAAGAAAGACAAAATTAAACCAAACCGACCCCCCCCAAAAGACAACCAACAATTAAAAAACAAAACAAATAAATAAATAATAAAAACCACCAAAAATAATAATAAAAAAAAAAACAACATGGAGAACAACAAGCTCTAGTTTTGTTTCAGAAGTTGTTATATCTGCTTTATGCTGAGCAAGCAAAGATCTCTGTGATGGGACAAGGGGGAATGGTTTTAAGCTGAAGGAGGGAAGGTTGAGATTAGACATCAGGGGGAAGTTCTTCACTGAGAGAGTGGTGAGGGGCTGGCACAGGCTGCCCAGAGTGGTTGTGGATGCCCCGACCCTGGAGGTGTCCAAGACCAGGTTGGATGGGGCCCTGGGCACCCTGATCCAGTACCAGATCTGGAGGTTGGTGGCCCTGCCTGTGGCAGGGGGGTTGGAACCTGATGATCCTTGGGGTCCCTTCCAACCCAGCCCATTCTGTGATTCTATGATCTCATTGCAAGATATTTTGGGTTAAGTTCTTCTGTTGCAGTCTACTGCAAGCTGGAGTTTGAAGGGTGTCAGAGCTTATTCTAGAATTGTTGAGAAATCCCGAGTGTCCGAGGGAAGCTCTCCTTTCCAGGCTGGCCACCTCGACCCGGGCAGCCTGATGTGATGGTGGCAACCCTGTCCACAGCAAAGGGTTGGAAGTGGATGATATTTAAGGTCCCTTCCAACCTAAGCCATTCCATGGTCCTGTGACCTGCAGGTTTTCTGCAAGCAAGGTGCTTGGAATGGACCAAGCACCAATGGACCAATGGCTGCGTGGGAGGGCCTGCTGCTGGGGGTCAGCTGGAGCCAGCAAGTGAGCTTTTGGATTTATTCCTTTTCTCCTTCTGAATGCCAAAAGCCCTCTCGAAGCTGTGACCAGTGGTGGTCGTGCTCCTATGCACAGAGCTGCCCACAGGGCATCCTCCCCATGTGGGGAGTGCTCCTTGCCTCTGGAGGGAAGAGAGAGGGCAGGATGGGTTTGTTGAGGAGCTTCCACGTTGCTTGAGGCTTTTTAGCTTCTAGTGAGCAATCCGAGTTGTCAGTGCTGGTGGGGTTAAGCCATGTGAGGACTTGGCTTTTTGCCCGTTCCAGGGGCCTTTCTTTCTAGGACTGGTTTGGAAGTCATATAAAATGTCTGTTTTCTTTTGAGATGGTCTGATGGAGTGTGTCCAGAGGGTCTGAGCACAGTCCTGGGAGTGACTGAGGGAGCTGGGATGGGTCAGTGTGGAGTAGAGGGGGCTCAGGGGGAGACCTCATTGCCCCCTACAGCTCCATGAAAGGAGGTGGTGAGGTGGGGGTCGGCCTCTGCTCCCAGGGAACAGCGATAGGAGGAGAGGGGTTGGCCTCAAGTTGTGCCAGGGGAGGGTCAGGTTGGATGTTAGGAACAATTTATTGTGGAATAGTGGTCAGACACTGACACAGCTGCCCAAGGAATGAGGGGGTCACTGTCCCTGGAGGTGCTCAAGAGCCGTGGAGACGTGGCACTTGAGGACATGGCTCAGTGGCATGGTGGGATGGGCTGGGGTTGGGCTTGGGGATCTGAGAGCTCTTCTCCAATCTTAATGATTCTGTGAATGAGGCTTGTGGCAGTGTTAGTGGTCTCAGTTCACTGTCCCACGCTGACTACGGGGCTGAGTGTTGGTCTGCCAGGTTTACCCCTACAGCAGGGCCAACACTGGGGTCACTCAGAGCTGCTCGCTCTTGGCAGTTTTTTCCCAAAACACAAAAGCTTTTTTGCTGCTTTGCTTAATAAGTCTGAGTGTCCCTAAAACCATCGCGGTGGGCTCTGAGGTTGAGTGGTCCTCTCTCCTTTGCAGACGTTTGCTGTGTTGAGCTGAAACCAAAGGGCATTTGCAGTGAGGAAGAAAGGAAAAGAAGGGTTTTTTTTGTCAAGTGAAGAAGATCTGTTACCTTGGATCAAGAAACTTTTTGTGTGATGTTTCTCCAGCCTATTGCAGTGCTATGGCATTGGGTTTCTTCTGGATGGCACTTCCATAAATATGTTAAACCCTAACAAATCTGTGTTTCTTATTCCTAGGAGCAGACCCTCCTGAGTAACTGGGCTGTGTTTGTTGCCTGGCCACCAGCTCAGAAGGGCTGAGCTTGGGGGACGCCAGCAATAGCTCATCGTTCTCCGTGTCTGATGTCATTCTTCTCCAGCTCTCTTTCTGCTGATCTCCCAGGGCTCCTGGGAACTCGGCTGCGGTGCTCAGCAGATGCAGCACTTGCAGATAAGGGTGTGAAATTTCCACTTGATGTCAACAGGTTTTCATCTTTCTGGAGGGACACGAATGGCAAAGCAGGATTCTTGCTGTGAGCCCTCCACTGGGTGCAAGGTGTTTCCCCTCGCGTTTAGGTCTCCGCTCAAGAGCAACACCTTAATCTGCTTACTAAATGCCTGTGCTAATTAACGGTGTCTATTACCCTGTGAATGGTGCCGGTCCAGTGTAATCAGTTTCAGCTTTTTGGTAAGGACTGAGCACTCTTCGTGTTAGGAAATTTTTGGGATCTGCCCAAATACGCTGTGCTTAACTTCCCCCACCTCCTAACACTGCCTTGCTGGCGGCCAGGAGGTCTGTAGGAATTTGTGGTCTTCCTGGAGCCTTCTTACCCCCTGGGTTAAGTAAAGCATCATAACTATTGAAGTATCACTGGCACCCGTTGCTGCCTCTGGCTATAGATGCATGAAAGGAGTTTTGCTGTTGTGCTCAGTGTTAGGAGGGCAGTTGCTTTTCTTTGCTGCTCCTGCTGAGCAGTGTTATCTTCCTCCTGGCCCTGTAAGTTGTGGGCACTGCAGATTTTCAGCAGACCTCCCACAGGCTGGCTGCTGTGTCAGAGCCGCTGAAATGCCTTTCTTGGTGGCTCTTTCAGAAGATGAATGGTGTTCTGCAGTTTGTGAGCAAGTTTGGTGATTCCTCAGGCTCTGCCTTAACTTCTTTCCATTTTCAGCCTATGTTCCTTCTATTGTTTTTCCTCTAAAGCCTTTACACGGGGCAGGCTTGACAAAATCAGGAATGAAATCTCTGCCGAAAACCCTACAGAAGAACAGAGATCCATTTTGCTTAAAGGGCTTGGGAGGAACCTGAGTTGGCTTCTCTGATGAGATTGGGATCTCTTTCACCACATCTTCATTTCTTCTTGCTGAATTCTTGCTGGGGAGACTGAACCATCTGCTCAGACCATCATGGTGCTCTCTACTCGTTTCACGTTTTTCTTGTTGACTTCTGTAGAGGATGAGCATCCATCAAGAGAACTAGAGCTTGTCATTCTCTTATGGGGAAGGGCAATGGCATTGTTAAAGCTGAATAGGAACTCTTTGGTATGAAGAGCCTCCAAAGATAAATGCTAATTTATTCTGTCTCCTAAGGCAGTCATAACCCAGGAGTCCCTTTTAAATCAGAAGATGCAAAGACTGTTTTATCTTTGGTAACCCCTTCCAGAAGACCTGCCAGGCTGGTACATGAGCCACGGCTCATCTGGGTCTGGGATTAACATCTCCAGCCACTTGTTTTTGTGGCTTCATGGTAGAGCAGGAGAACTGATCTTGAAAGATGTGGGTCCTAGGACTCTTTAGTTAGTAGGGCTGGACATTGTGAACGGCTGTTGTCACCTTTACTAGGGGAGGGAGGAATGAAAAGAGTTCTTTATATTGCTGTAGAGGAAGCAGATTGATCCCAGATACGGTGGCTTCAGGATTGTGGGAAAATAGGCTTTGTTTATGGCAGCAAATTGCGAGTTGCTTCATCGGTCATCCCATGAAAGGTTGGCTTGGGGCATGGGAACAGCTTTGGTCATGGACCAGATATAATGGGTCCCCCATGGCGTTCCTCCTGCTTCAGGATCTGGTCTTAATCCAGACCCATGGAACTTGTTTACCAAAGTCAGTCAGGGCTTGGGTTCAGCAGAGGGTGCTGCCCTGTGGAGTCCAGATGCCCTATGGAACTTGTTCCCTGCTTACCCGCAATTAGGCAAATATTACTATGGAAGTTTCCCTGTAAAGCAGCTCAGGCCATGTTGACCGCATTGCCCTCATAAATTAGTGCTTTTTCAGGTTGTCACAAAGCCATTTTTCCAGGTATCCCAATGTGTGCTGGGATGTTACATTGGCCATCTTTGTGCTGGGATTCCCAGTGTCCTGGGTGATGCTCAGCTGTTCCCGCTGAACAAGCTCGCTGGGGTTGAGGGGACATGGATGGGTCCCCATGGTCCTTTCTTCTGGCACACACTCACCTGTGAGCTCCTTCCTTACACTGCTCTGCTCAAGACTTTCCCAAATTCTTTCAGCTTTCAGTACAACATCCCTTCATCGTGCTCAGACATTGCCTCATTTCCTCAGCTCAGCGCCTCGGTCCCTCCTGATGGAGACACTTCTTGGAGAAAGCAGAGCTTATTCTGGTGGTCTGCTTGTCTTCCTGAACTGCAGCTACTGTTCCTGGCTTTTTTTTTTCCCTTGTTTTTCTTCTTTTTTCCTCTCTCCCAGACCGTGTTGATGTGTGATGTGTGGGTTCACGTAGCACCACTTAAAATTTCCATTTGTTCGCAGCATCTCTCTCTCACAGTTTTATTCCTCAGCGCTGGCAGCAGCCATGGTCAGCTCAACGTGTGCTAAATGAGGCTGCAGCAGCTCCTCTCGAGGAGGCTTTATTGATAACTTCCCACAGTAGCACCTCATAAGCAGAAGGGCTCGTTTTCCTTCTGGTTCAGATTTCGCCGTTGGAATAGAGCTTTGCTCCCCCAGTTAGGAGCAGGGCCAGCTCCGTCTCGACACCGCGCTCTGGTTGGGTGGCCAACCCTACCCAACAGGCACCGACTTCTCCTGCTCTGTCTGCCCTTGGAGGAGGCTTAGTGTCTGCGTCCCTTGCTTTTGTAGCAGGAGCTTAATCCCTTGTAGCATTCAGTGGTGGATTTTTCCTTGCCCTCAAGCACCAGGAGTTGCATCTTTCCATAAGCAGCCGTGCACAGCCCAAACCAGCCCTGCTGGACGTGGATGTGGTGGAACCGGGGGGCACGCAGCCCGCTTATCTCCTGCTCAGCCCCAGCACCAGGTGTGGCTTTGCATGGTGTGCAGAACACAGAAACTGTTAGTTTTAAAAATTGCATCCAGTGCTATCAAAACTTCGAGGTTTTCAATAATTATTTGGTCTTTCCAGTTGCTCATGGATTGGCCTGTGTTACTTTTTGAGTGAATTGCATGAATTTTTTTTTGACCGTGTCCATATTCAGGGCATTGACTGCAGGGGATGCTGCCCTCCGGGCTCGGGGAGCAGCGTGTGGCCAACCATGGGGAATCCTCTGCGGGCAGGGAGCTGGGAATCCTGCCTGCAAAGCACGGCTCTGCTGTGTGACGTCCTGGCGTGGGAAGCCCTTTGCTGGAGCACGTTTGGGAGACTGCCTTGAGCACCAAAAATAACGACTGGGAAGAAGAACTGCCTTTGAAATGTTTGAGGTGAAGGTTTCTCTGTTACAGTTCTGAGAAAGGTTTTTCTCTTTCTGACATGAATCTGTCTCTGGGGTCTAGACAGTGGGTTCCTACAGCCAAGCGCGGTGTTCTTGGGAAGGGTAAAACCTCAGAGGGACACAGTTACAGAGACTTTTATTATCTCACACATAAATATAATAACAGGGTGGAAAGGAAAATTCTGTGCCGTAGAAAGTCATTTTTGGCCATAGAAAAGATGCATCATCCTATAGACGAGCAGGCAGGCTTCTTTCTTGTCTTCCTCCCCTTCATCCCCACCAGCTGAAGGAATGTTCACACTTTCCATCCTTTTTTTATGTAGGTAACTGCCTGGAAAAGTCCTCACTTCTTGGAAGCCAAGGATGATTTTTTTTTTCTTTCTTATTTCAATAAGAAATGTTTTGCCCTGAATGGCGAAAAACTCAGACTTCCTCATCTGAGGAGTCAGAAACTTCTACTTGCAACCTGAAAATGCTGGTCCATTTCTCCTTCATCTGTCTAGGAGAAAAATCCATCCCTTTTGGCATTACTGATTCAGTGCTTGGTGGCAGCCCTTTGCTCTGGTGGGAAGGTCGGTTCCTGCCTTCCCCTCCTGCTGCTGGAGCTGAATGTTCTCTGCGATGCGTTCAGAGCTGCCCCTGAGCCTGCAGAGCCCACAGTGGCTGTTTCTTCAGGGCAACGCTTTTATTTTAATCGTGCAGCCTCACAGTTCAATAAATCATCAACGTAAAGTCAAGGAGGTTTGGGTTCGTGGTGGTTAGCTCATCAGCCCAGCCAGAAGTTGTGCTGCTGGGAATGGGTGCTCACAAAAAGAAATGGTTTGCATCAGAACCGTGGAAGGTCTGACCTGCCCATCTCCAGCGTGGAGCCTGTATGGAGCCTGTCAATAAATGCTTTAATTTTTGAGCCCTGGAACATCAGGAAGCGTTTGAAGCCTTCTACAGGGTTGCACGAGTTATGTCCTTCGTCTTTCCTCGCTCTCCTGAAGGTTCAATGAGCCATCTCTTTCCTGCTCCTTTTCTTTCCTCCCCAGAAGCAAGGTGAGAACCCCAGCCTGCTTTACAGGGAGGACTTGGAAAGCTTCTGTCTCGTGTGTCGTGCTTGCATCTTCACAAAGTGTACGTGAGAGGCTGCCCGAGGTACGTGTCCCAGCTCCAGGAGGAAAGCGGCCGCCAGGCTGTGCTGGGCGTGCTCCCGTAGCATGATGCTCACTTTTATGGCGTGTTTTTAAAGCGTTGCTGGAAAAAAGGAAAAGAATCAGACGTTTTACTAGCTGCACACTAAGCTGGCTTGGGGCTGAGCAGGACCTCAATTAGCGGAGCAGCGAGTGAAGTCAGTGTCTGCATCCTCTGGGACTTGGACGGAGTCGGAGTCTTTCACTTAATCATTTCTAACTAATTGCAGTAGTTCTACAAAGTCAATGCAAATCTGTGGGGTGTGCTTATAGAAATGAGTAGCATATTTTGCCTTCCAGTGTCTCGCACAGCAACTGTGCTCAGGCGTGTGTTTTTCCGCTCCTGTCAGACATGTAAGGCTGCTTTGAAAACCAGGCAGTGCTGTCAGCTCGCTGGTTGGTAGTGATGCATCGTGCAGGGATAACCACGTAGTTCTGGGGCTGCTCATAAAGGAGTTCAAACCTGGAGGGAGGGGATGTGTGCAGCCGTGGAGCTGCGAAGGTTTCTGATGCTCTCCTGAAGCATCAGGTTCCCATCCTTTAAATGGGACACGACGTGGGAAGCAGGGCCTGAGACTCGAAGGCAATAATGGATCTGGCCCTTGAGTGACCTGCAGGGCTTAGAATGAAATTCCATTTAATATTTCCATTTCTATTGAAGTACCTCCAAAGCATTTTAAGAACAACAGCATTAAGCGCTGGGGAGATGGGAGGATCTCTCTTTTCCACTTGACTTGGAAAGGGAAAAAAAGACGGCTTGGAATTTATTTGGAGGATGAGGAGGTTCCAGATCCTTGAGGATTTTCTGATTATTTGCAGCAGCCCTCTTTGCTTCCAACAAGACCTCGATGCTAGGTCGAAAAAGGATGGATTGTGTTCTTTGGGTTTGTGTCGTGTATTAAACAGTGACCTTCAGTGCCATTTTAGTGGACAGCCACCATAACCATCAAGTCAACGTAACCGTCATCGTGGTTTGTGCAGAGCTGAGGGATATTTAACGGTGCAGCAGGAGCTGGGATAGGAGACTCAGAAATCCAACTGTAAACTTCTTCCTCTGTGTTCTTACAGAATATCAGGTGTTAATATCGAGAGATATGGTTTAGCTATCCAAAACGTTGTGTCTTGCCATCTACTCGTGCAGTGCTTGTCCATGGAGCTGTGCTCTCCACTGGGGGTTGTTGAAGGGTGTATGGGTATCGACAGCAAAGGATTTTTGGGTGTGATTCTTCCTTGTATCCACCCTGGGAGCTCTGGGCAGCGCGGTCACATCCAGCACTGCTGCACGCGGGTGAGGGGGGATAATAGGAACAGGATAAGTGGTTTTGGGGGGTTGCCTGCTGGTTGCCTGTTGTCATTTTTCTTTCTCAACTGTCCCCTGATTGCATAAAAAAAATTCCAGCTCTGTGGTTCCGAGATGAATTTGACAGGCTGCTCTGTTTGAAGGGAACAAATATGTCTGTAACAATACCCAGGAGCTAGGATAAGCGTTCTCCTCTCTTCTCCCAGTAAGAAATTAAATTTAAATGATTGGGCATGACTTAGAAATTCAGTTGAGCTCCGATGCGTCGCCTTCCGTTGCACAAAGCTCTAACCCATAACTTTGTGGTTACTTTTTCCTTTTGGAAGACGCGTTTGAAGCTGGAATATTAGCACATTAATGCATATGCTGATCCTGTCTTGCAGAATGCATGTAGAATCCTGGATCAGCACAGAAAACCACTCGAGGACGAGGGCGGACGGGTGGCACGGTGTGAGGATGTGGGGGCTGAGCTGCTCCAGGCTGTGTCACCGTGTGCTCGTTCTGCAAACCCGTGTCTGGGGAATGGCAGCTCCATAGGGCACACTTCCCTCCACCAGTGGAGCTTTAGGTGCCTGGGGGTCACCAGCAGACAGAGGAGCTTTGGGTGTCTGGAGATAACCAGCAGACAGAGGAGCGTAGGGTGCTTGGAGATGCAATCGTTGGTTATTTTAAGGCAAGTAGGAATGCTGAGCAGGTAAATGCTAACAAATCTGATGAGCTGGAAATCAGCTGTAGGCTTAGAAGTCACCACAGCATTTGCAGCCATGCTGAAGATACGGTCCATGGAGATTTTTGGAAGAGCAGCATGTGCTGGCAGTGCTGTTTTTCCATTTGATCCATGCCCCTGTGTTGCAGTTGGTGACACCCTTTTGCCCCATATAAAGCGTTTGTGGTAGCGTTCCTATACGTGCACTGGTTGCATTTCTACCCCATGGGATGCTCAGCCCCATGTGCAGACCAGATTGGGATCTCAGGAGCTCCTGTAGTCCCAGGTCCTTGGAGGAAAACATCACCAATCAGCTGAGCTGCAGCACGGTGTCGTCCTGGCGTGGACCATCCCCATCCCCATCCCTTGGTCACCAACCTTGGCTGGGCTTTTGGGAGTACAGAATGCCCCTGGTGCTGCAGGAAAGCAAACGTGGTGGTTGTGTTGACTTCCAGTGACTTTTCCCTTGATCCTAAGTGATTCAGAGCTGCGTTGCTGCCTGTCTGTGCCCCTCAGCAGAGCTGTCCCTGCTGCCTGATGTGGTGCCAGTCGTTCTCTGGATCGTTCCCTCCTTGTGAAAGGCACTTGTGACCCCGTTAACTTCAGCTGGAGGCATAGGTTGGTGGAACCCCACTGAAGTTTGTCCTGCAGCTTCCGTTACCAACCTCATATTGGGGCTGAAGGAAGATGTCCTCCCCTATTTTCCTCTGTTTTTCATTGGCAGATGGAGTTACCTACAGAAGTGACGGGTCAGAGAATCATTAAGGTTGGAAAAGACCTCTGGGATCCCTAAGTCCAACCCCAACCCATCCCTCCATGCCCACTGAGCCACGTCCCCAAGTGCCACATCTCCACGGTTCTGGAGCACCTCCAGGGACGGTGACTCCCCCACTCCCCGGGCAGCTGTGCCAGTGCCTGACCACTCTTTGGGGAAGAAATTTCTCCTGATATCCAACCTGACCCTCCCCTGGTCAATAGGGTCTGACCAGTGGGGCCACACATGTGCCACTTGCTATGAGGGTACCAAGAGGACCTCCCAGCTCAACGGAGAGGCACTTTTTTTTTTTTAAAGGTATATAAATCAAAATTGGAAGGGGCTGGAGGGAAGGTGTGAGATTTTTCTTGTGTTTTTTTTCGAGAGTTATGTTTTTTATCCTTAATAGATTTATAATATGCAGGTCCCTTTATTTGTTTCTATAAAATTAACTAGTAAATTTAAAATGGAAAAAAGCTAGTAATAGGAACCAGGCTATCTTTGCCAACGCTGAAATGTTGCTGTATTTGTGAAAGGTAGACAAGGGCATTTTTCCTTCTGCCAGGTCTAGTGCCGGAGTGCCACATGTTGGAGGGTTATAAAACTTTTACTAACGAGAAGTTGGAGGAATGCTGACTTTCTAATTGCACTTTTTTTGTACAGGCTGCTGTTTATTTTGGTCTGTTAAAAATGTGATTGTAATTTTGAAGTCTGCAAGTTTTAAATGGAGGCGAGCAGCGCCTGGCAACGTGGGCAGGATACGGTCCCCGGTGGTCAGAGGCAGGGCTGGAGGGCTGGCAGCTGATGGCCCTCTGCTGAAGCTGGTTCTGACACCGTGGCAAAACTCCTGAGCGTTGAATCCTGCAAATTTCAGCACTCAGTCAATGGGATTTCTGTTTGCTTCTGTCGAGCAGGGATTGCTTTACCACCTCCATAAAGCAGGGACAGTGGGTTCCTGTCGGGAGCCCTGCTGGTGCCTTTGGATGACCCTCAGCCTGCACTGGCTCTTGCACGTTGCTGTAGGTATCATTTGCCTTACAGATCTCTCGAAAAGCAGGTTGTTAGGCAAGTGTAATTGAATTAAATGGATTAGCTCACTATAAACGCTCCAGCAGGGATTAAAGTGCTCAAGAGCTTTGTGGAAATTCAAGGGAGTCGCTTGATGTTTGAGGGATTAAAGCTTCTTTGTGCAGAGATGGGTAGTTTCCCATTCCAGATAATTTAAATGTGTGTTTCCCTCTCTCTCTCTTCTTTATTCTCACTGTCATCGTTTTTTTTTTGCTCTTGCTTCCATGCTGTTGGAAGTGTGGCAATGGTGAAACGGTTTGAAATTTCATTCTTTAAATCTAAACCATCATCAAGTGCTTCTTGAGGATAAGAAGTAATGCCCTGGAAACTGGGTGTTTTCTTCTCCTTCTTGAATATTTTTAAAAAAATGTATTGGAAGAGGGAGAAGCATGGTTAGGGCTTTGAGAAATGCCTTCAGGTTGGGCTCCTCTCTCACCCACCATATGTTGCTCTGAAGGAAATTTGTCACCGAAGCGTGCCAGTGACTTCAGTGAATTCAGCTGAAATCAGACAGAAAATGCTTTTCCAGCTGTCTGCAGGCAAGATGGGCTCATGTAATACATCAGCTCTTCTTGGCAGGTTCTTTGGCCAACCATTTCAATCCAGAGTGGTGGATTACTGTAATCCTTGTGAAGGATCCTAGTGAGAGCAGCCTGTTTGGAGAGCACGTAACCCTTGCGATGCCGTTAGTGTTGGTGGAGGATGTGAACGTCCCAGCTCCCGTTTAGGGTCTCTGCTCAGGGATTTCAGAGAGGAGTTAGCACACAGCTTTCAAGATATCCAGATCCCAGACAATCTGCGTTACGGCTGTGTTGTGGTGATTGCAGGCTTCTGGGCTGGGGATGTGTTTCGTTACCATAAATTTCTGAAATTCTGTTCACTTTTGGGCAACCAAGGACTCAACCATGGCTCTTCTTTTGTGCTGCACTGGTAGTGAGCAATTGCACTGTAAAGGCACAACGTGTAACATTAAAACATTGTTTGATGGAGAATGCATTTAATTTGTTAAAAGCTTTATGCCAAATTATGCTTTCTGCATTTATACACAGAGTTCATGAAAGACTACATAACAGGAACCAAAGATGCAAATTCAGATCTGATGAATGGCAGCGCTGAGCTTTTCCATCACTTGCTTTTTAGCAGGGATGTCGGGGACAGGCACGTTCTAAATGGGAGAAACACGCTTCAAACAACGCTGGTGACTCAAGGCTGGATGCAGTGTGTGCTGTCTGATGGAGCAGGCAGCAGAACGCCTTCTGTCTTCTGGCCGTGGCTGACTGCTTGCTTGAGATGGGAACGTCAGCCTTAATGAGGTCAACTACTCCCTAATGGGAATTTTTGGGTGATTGGACCAAACGTTATGTATTTTCTTAGCAAACTGATGGGTTCTTACTCCAAATCCTGGCCAGTGACTTGTGAAACAGCTGTAAAAGAGGTGGGGTTCTGCCCAGTGCCTGGGTATGTCTGATTTGTGCTCCATACTCATCTCGCTATCAGCACAGATGAGATCCTGGCTCTATGAGGGCAGTAACACAGTTTTCTTTGGGTTTTTTTGGTCTGTGACTGTGTGGGCTGAGCTCAGGTGTTGGTCACGTTGACCTGGGGTTCTGTGGGGAGATAGAAGACAGATAAAGGAAGAAGATAAGAGGATGTAGAACACTTTTTTCATGTCTCCACTTCTGGTTCTTGTCATACAAAAAAGTGTATGGGATTATGGCTGAGAGGGAAGCATTAGGGAAGTTCTCTGCAGTTTCCCCTGTAGCCTTTAGAGGGCAGATAATGTCCAGGAAATAGCAGGTTTGGGACTTCTATGAATTCTCTGTGAGCTTTAAAAGTTGGGGCACTGGATGTGTAATATATATTTTTTAACATATAGCTTTAATTCTTCAGTAACTGCTAGTGCTTTAAAAAATGATGTTATGGCAACTTAAAGAACCAAGACGAGACCAAGTTTTGATTTGTGTACATCAATTAACTGCCTTTCTAGTTTAAATGCTAAAAATTGGGGTGAAAGTAAAATATCACTTATCGATATTGCACGAAAAGTTTTGGGAATGCATTGTGGTAGAGGAGAATTGTCTAATATGTGGACTAGAAAATTGTTTGTTTTTTTTAACATAAAACCAAACAGAAAGCATTGGTTGAGTTTGGAGAGTGGATTTTATGGACAGTGTCGCTGTAAGATCAAGGTGTAACTTCTGAAATCTTGTCTGTAAATCCCCAAGGCTCGTGCCCAGCAGTCTTATCCTTGGCCAACCCTTGGTCAACAACTGCTTGGTGAAAAGTTGTTTGTCAATGGAATATTTTGGTGTGAGTTTAGCAGTGTCAGAGGAATCTGTGTGGAACGAAGGCAGCCAAATGAAGCAGCAACTCTTCTGTGAAGTGATCTTCAGTGAAACTTTTTGTATAGGATTTAGTACCCCTTATAGTCAACACGTTTGGAGAAGCAGCAGCTATTTAATTCTCTGATTAATTAAAACCAGAAATAACACAATGTTCTTCTTTCTTCTGCTACTGCCCTAAAGCTCGTGGATCATGGAGCAGATGATTATTCTTGAAAAAGCCATTTAGTCTTTGTGGCTCAGCCCTTTTGGCATCTGTTTTGTGGGTTTCTCATCAAAAAAAACCATAGGGGTTATTCCTAAACAGAATGAAGTATTCTTTGTTTCAGGAAGGATTTTTCTGTGTGTTTAGCCTTCCGGAGGTGGAGGTGCTGCTGCTGTCTGTCCCCTAAGAGGTATGAACTAGGTCATAGGGTGTTTCTCTGTTTTTTGGGTTCATTCTTTAACTCCTGTGATTCCTACCCTGCATTGCTGCCTGGCTTTTTGGTACATTGGTCTGTAGCTCTGAAGTTATCCCTCTACCACCTCCTGAAGCTGACAGCACTTTGGGTGAGGTCCTACTGAAGAAACATTTCTCTTTCATGAACAAAAGAACAGAACAGTAAGGCTCTTAGGGCTGTTGAGATGTCCTTTGGGGCATCAGGTTCTCCCCAGGCATGCCCAGCATTACAGAGCCCATCTGTAGCGTGCATGGTCTTGAGTTTGCAGCGATGCAGTGTCCCGTTAGGCTGTGCTCTGCGGTGCTTTGCTGGCTTCTGTCTTACAAAGGAAAGTTAGGAGAGAAGGTCTGTGCCTTATTCAGGCTGGTGGAAGGCTGCTGCTGCCTTGATACCGTTGGGGTTTGGCTGTGGACGCATTGTCCCAGGTTATTGGTTGGGTTGAGGATAGCATCCAGACTGTGAGTTACACTCAAAGGGTATCTGCTCTGTCCATCATCCAGGTCTAATTTAAGAGATTTGCAAGCTGTGGAAAAGCCAAAAGATGTTCAGTCCAGGGCTCAGGGCTTTATCCTTTCCTTTTGATGGGTCTCTGTGTGTTCCAGGGCAATCAGCCCCATCTTAGAGAAGTGCTTTGAATGTTGCCGGTTCCTCAGAATCTTGAGAAAACCAAAACCAGGCCGATAAGTGGAAACAAAAGCAGAATCTTGAAAGGAAACTTATCTCCACAGGGCTTGACAAGGCCCAGAGAGAGGGTGTGTGAAACAGCAGTCTGGGAACTCCCACAGAGAATGGGATAAAGGAGTTTAATCTGGGGCCAGGATAGGAGGGCCAACCCTCCTGTAGCTGTATAACTTTTTGAGGGTCAAGATAAATAAGTGCAGAGCAGAGCCCCAGGAGCTGATGAGCTGCAGTCCTGGTTCTCTATCCTGGCTGAGAAAGCTGCCCTTCCTCCTTTGCAATTCCTCACACACGTTCTGGGCTGTGGTTCCCATGCTGCACCCTCTCATACTCAGCCTTGGAGCTGCGAGGAGGCGAACCAGAGGTTGCAGTGAAGGTGGGAGTTGTTGCTCTTGCTTTCAGTCATAATTAAGGCTCATCAGGGAGAGAGATGCCTCTCCCGTGTTGGTGCATTTGCGTCAGAGTGAGACAAAGGAAGGACAAATTCACTTCAGAACTTTGTTTTGTTGGGCTCAGAGCAGAGGAGGCTGAGGGGAGGCCTCATGGCGGCCTACAGCTCCCTCATGGCAGCCTACAGCCCCCTCACAGGGAGTGGATGGGCAGCGCTGAGCTCTGCTCTCTGGGGACAGTGACAGGGCCTGAGGGAACAGCATGGAGCTGTCAGGGGAGGGTCAGGTGGGGGTGAGGAGAAGGCTCTGCCCCAGAGGTGTGGGCATGGCACTGCTGCCCAGGGCAGTGGGCACGGCCCCACGCTGCCGGAGCTCAGGGAGCATTGGGACACCGCTCTCAGCCATTGGGGTTGGGTGGTTCTATGTGGGGTCAGGGGTTGGGCTCTATGATCCCTGTGGATTCCTTCCAGCTTGGATATTCTCTGAGAAGGCAGCATCAGTGTGTGGCATACAGGATTGCAGTGGGATTTTGTCGGAGGGCGCAGGTGTGGGGCCGCGGTCCTTGATGTGTTTGGCATGCCTTGTACAACAGCCTTCCTCCTCCTGCTTTTAGGCCGCTTATCTAATTTTCAGCTTCTCCGCTCTGTGTAAATGTGATAAATACACTTTTTAATCGCATAACTTAGCTACTTTTGATGCCTGAGCGCAGATATCTTGTTCTTGAGGCTAGGTCGCACACAAGTGTAAATCAACACCTTGCTCAATAAAGGACTTTTTAAAAAATGGCTTTTTGACTTCAGTTGTGCAGCTGACCTGGTGGACTCGGTTGCCTGAGTCCTTTTATCAGTGCTAATGTGATAAAGTTCTCTTTACAGCTCCTAGGAAGGAGAGCACTGAAGTGCTGATCACTCCCTTCTCCCAGTACTGTGCTGCGGGAGCTCCCCCGGAGAGCAGTGGAGGTTTAATAGTTTTTAGATAAAAAGCTGAATTAACCGAGTTATTCTTTATAATGAACTCTGAGGGTATAAATAACGCTGACCTTGTCTTCTGGATAGGGAAAAGGAGCAGGAGGAGGGGATAGAGGGTAAAACATTGGGTCAAAACCAAAGGAAGAATCGCTCGTTCCCTATTGCACCCTGGATGCCAAAAAATTTCATCAGTGCAAAAGTGATATTTGGGAATATCACTGTTATGAGTGGGGTTTTAGCACGGGGTGGGCTGGGGTGGAACAGTTGTTTTTAGGGAAGGAAGAGCAGAGAAGCACAGTCTGTGTAGGGTGCTTGTTGGTGCAAACTCATCGAATGCTACATTTCCAAGTTTTTTAATGGCCAAGCTTCAAGTTTAAAAAAAAAAAAAATCACTTTTTTGGGCCTCATTTCCTGTGCTGACGGTGAACTTTGTCAGACAAACCTCTGACAAATTGTTTTCTGTGATAACCAGTTAACACCAAGGAAGCAGATAGGCAAAAGCTCTTATCATCTTGACAAGCGACCGGGCTTTAGTTAAAACTGAAAACAGAAGCTGTGTCAGCGTGTTGAGTTTACACCTTGCAATAATAATACACGCTTTTATCTGATCTGAGGGGGATTTTATAACTTTCAAATGGATCTCTGGCAGGGAGCCAGCTGCACTGTCATTTTTTATTAACTTTCTTTTTTCTTCCCCTGTAGCCAGTCTGCTTTTCGTAATATTGTTTAAGGAATATGTATCCCATTCCTAGGGATATCGTGAAACAATATTTTAACGTTGTGTCTCAGCCCATTAGAGGGGTCTATAAAACAATCACAGCAGCATACGTTCAGTAACTAATCAAAACCACCAAAGCTAACCACAGCGGTACTTCAACCCTGGTTAAATAATAAAACCTCTTTTGCTGTGCCTTATCTCCCATCTCATCAGGAAAGAGCTAATTAGATTCCTCTAAAAAGTAAATATTGTCAGTTCATTGGTGGGTGGAGGTGACGGGAGGTGAGACGCGCTCGCTGTCAACATTGGCAAACCGAGGCAGAAAACAAGACAAAGTCATAAAACCCCTATAAAAAACTGGTTGAGTTTTAAAGGAGCTCGTTCCCCGTGTAGGAGGTGCAACAACTTTCCCTTATGGTGTGTGGCTTCTGCAGACAGAGCCTGGGGGAGCTGCCTCGCTGCTCCAGCCCAGCCAGATGGGGTGGGTGTGGGTTTGGGGCTGGGTTCCCTCGGTTCCGAGCAGCCCGGTACCTGTGGATCATTGAGCTCCCAGTGGCTTGAGCCAACGCGTTTAATTTCTCCTGCAGCACACCTGGGCTGGGGGCTTGGTGTCTCACCTGAATTGCGATGACTGCTGAGCGTAGAGTTGCTGCTGGAAAACTCATGGCAGCAAAACTCAGTGCTGCAACTTCAGGATGGGCTGGCAGACATCAAGGACCAATATTTTGGATTCTTGTAGGACGGGCTTGAATGGCAAACCCCCAAAGCCGTGTAGTGTTAAGGTTGGGCACTTGGTGTAGGGGTGTGCAGACAGCGTAAAAGTGGACGGCTTGGGAGAAGCAAATGTAACGTGGGTAGAAATGCTTTTTTCCCCATTCTTTTGATCCTCTGTTTCCCAAGGGTTGGCAGCAACAGATCCGTTCTGCCAGCTGCGTTCAGCCAACACAGCCTGAGCAGCAGCTCCTGCGCTGTGATGGGCAGCGCTGCTCTGGGTGCAGCAGCAACGCCGAGTGACCTGAGCCTGTGGGTGCAGGGGGAAGGCTGTGTTTGCTTTTCTCTCAGCCAGCCTGGAAATAGGGTTTCTGTTCAGGAACTGAGCTGGGCCGTGGCTGCTGCCTGGCTGCCGTGCATGGGCCAGCGAGGGTGGCTGTGCTTGGAGGCAGCCCCAGCTACGTGAAGCAAACGCTTTGTGTGTTATTGCTAAATGTAACGCTAGCTACAAAAACACATTTGGTTTCTAAACTTTTTTATTATTATTGTCACGTTAAGCAGAGAGCCGAGAGATTGATAGCCTTGTATAATAGAGGCAATTTTACAGAATAATACAAAAACGCGCTTGCTTTCATGTAAACCACACCAAAAGGTAAGGGGATTTTTTGTTTTATTTTTGTCCCTGGAGGGCTCTTCTCCTCCCCCATGGCCCCAGGTTCCTGCGTTTTCGGGGGGCACGCTGGAGTGTCGCCCCTCCTTTGATGTGGTTCCTCAAGTGTGCCTCTTCATTGGGCTCCCTGCAGATGCCTTTATGTGAAACAGAACATTAAAATCCAAACGTGCCTGCTCCGCAGGTCGTTTTTCATCCTTTATGGGCAACGTCAAATACATTGCATAGTTGTGCTGCTGCACCCCGGCCCGGGTCTGGGACGTGCGGGGAACGAGACGGGGTCGGAGCGCAAGCTCCGCGCGGTTAAGCCCGAATTTCTCTTTAGTTGCTTCCTCTGGGCCTCTCCCCAGCTCTCTCTTTCTCTCAAGGTGAAACTGAAACCTCGGTGACTTCACCCAAGCCTGCCGAAGTTAGAGAAAATTTGATATTTCTCACTTATAGGTCACTTCAGTCCATATTGTTTCCTGCCAAGAGTGGGGGCAGGGGGAATGCCCCACTGTTAATGGAAAAGCAATTACTGGGTTTTCTGGCGCGTGCGTTGTGCGGCCCCGGTGTCGCACCTGGGCTACGGGCTCGGGGCAGGATGTGGGGACGGACCCAGTGCCCCAAAGGGAGGAGCTGGGTGCTCTGGGGCTGCTCGTGCTCATGGAAGGTAGTTCAGTCTTCGTTCAAATTGCTGGGAAGCTTCTTCTTGTAAAGCACTTTTTTCTTTCAAATTCCTAAAACTGAAATGGCTTTTGGTAGGCTGGAAAGCTCTGAAGGCAATGGGAGCATCTCTGGCTCCTTTTACACCCCTGGAGGTGGGATGCACACTTNCAGTATTTCCCTGGGCTTTAACTCTGTTTGAAATTCTTCTCTTGATAAACTTCAGTTCATGAATAACATTAAAACTATACAAAATGCAAAACGTGCCCTTTGAATTTGGGTGTTGAGCTCCTTGCGTTAGAGCAATGACTTTTTCCCAGACAGGCTTTCTTGGCTTTGGGGTTTTGGTTCAGATCCATTTTGTTGATCCATGGAAATGATGCGCTGCCCTGCACTCCTGTGAGCGTGGCTGGAGGAGTCATAGAACGGCTTGGGTTGGAAGGGACCTTAAAGATCATCCAGTTCCAACCCCGTTGTATTAATGAACTAATTCCTCTGGTTTGGAAAGGCTTTGGGAAGCTGTTTGGCAGCAAGGCACTGTGCCTCCTGGAGACATCTACAGGGTCCTCTGGTGGGACTAATCCTGAGCTCAGCCTAAAATGCTGACCATTGCGTGCTCAGGGCTTGGGCAGTGAAGGTCGAGGCCGGTGGCTGCATCCCTCTGCTTGTTAGTGCAGATTTTTCTTCTCCCATGACCGCTTTTCGTCCTGTGATCTTGCTACGCCCTGCTTAATGACCTGTTTAAAGCTCAGCGTTTCGTGTAAAACTTTGCATTTTCCCATTCTTTATTCTCTTCTTTCTGGAGGAAAAAAGATTACATAAATTTGCGAGGTTTTAATGAGCACGCTGGGCTTGCTTGTGGTGTAATTTACAGAGGATTCAGTGTTACAGCTTCATTACGCTGGGGTTGAGTAACTTATGTCACAAGTGGGTGTATCTGAGAGGGGAGCCGAGCTCGGGCCTCTTTGTTGTGTGGGCTTCAGAAGGACCAAGCGCTCACTCCCCTTTTTGAAGTCCTAATTCTCTTTCTGTGGTGTTGCAATGCCCTTCTATAGAGTTGTGCCTCTGAAGTTAGAGATTTCTAATGCAAAAAATACCACTTCTCCCCCATTGCTTCAAGTATTGACGTTGCTAGCAAAATTCATCTTGAGCAGCGCTAACGCAGACCTTTTCCTGTGGCTTTGTTGCAAAAATGCCTTTTGTTGAGACTCCTCCCTTCAGAGATCTTAACAAGCCTGCTTGGTAGTCCCCTTGCTGCTCTCCTACCAGCATTTGCAGGAACCTCAGCGATCCTACAGCCTTCCAACCACTAGAGGTCAAGATTGGGCTGTTGCACAACACAGCGTCGCTCCGTCCCTGCTGCAGCCGCAGCCCGTGGCAGATATCTGTCGACTTTTACCATTTACTGCCGTGTTCAGCAGTTGGGGTGAAGCAGGTCGTGTGTGCAAACACACGCAGGGTGGGCAGGGGCTTTGCCTTGCAGAGTGGCAGAGCCCAGTGGGTTTTGCAAGGATGGAGAGATCCGCACCGCGCTCGGTTTTAATATTCTTCAGATCTGGAAGCTGCCCAAGTGCTCTGTCCCTGGGGCGTTTCTTCCCAGGGAGGGGATTCAAAAGGGAGCTGAGCTGAGAGAGGCTGTCACATCAAAACTCACTCAGAAATTCTTTTTGTGGGGTGTTAATACTTGGAAGTGTCTGCAAGGAAATCGTTTTGAGGGTTTGTGCTCCAGATAGAGAACTCTCCTTCGTGGGGTTCAGGTAGCAAAAGGAATGGTGTCCCTTCTCCCTTCCAGAGCCAGGCTGCTCCCTTGGCACAGGGCAGGGCACGGTCCCCCCTTGGCACATCGTTTGTCTCTTGTTGTGTGGGAGCAATGGGACGCTTGGATGCAAGTTTGATTGGAATTGTAAGGGAATTAGGAAAAATCCAGTTCATATTAATAACTGAAAATAATATATTTGTTCATTTGTTGTTTTTTTAAACAGAAACTTGAGCTATCTAAAAGAACTTTTTCAGAGAGAGACATCTGGAGGGTTTCCACACACCTTGCTTTGTACATATAAAATTTTATAGAAAAATATGGGACAGATTCTATAAATCGTGCGTATAAATCCGTAGGAATTCCAGGTTTTCAGCGTGTTTGGTTTCTGCTAACAGCAGAGCATCAGCCCACATGTGCAGAGCCGCTGCGCTGCTGGCCGGGCCCTTTCCCCACATTTGGGACAGGATTTGGCACTTGGCAGCGTCTCTGCCATTCCCCCTCGTTGGGTTCCACTTTGAAGCTCGTGTTCAACTCTTGGGCAATTGGGACCGAGTGATTTTTCCTGTTAAATGTTGTGCTCAGGAGCAATAAGGAAGCCAAAAAGCTTCTGCAGTGACTCATGTGCACTGCCCTCTGTCTCAAAGACAACCCCAGGGCCAGGGGAGCCACGCTGGGGCCTCCTGCTTTGCTCCGTGGGCTTCTCGCAGGCCGAGCACCCTGGTGGAATACCTCGTCCAGATCGCTCTGTAAATCAGCAGCGCACAATTACCATCTCCTGGGGTACCACAAAAATGCTTTCAGGAACCTCTGGGGTCCAGATGTGGAATGTTTTGTGCTGACACGGGTTGAAAAGAGGAACGAATCCAACGGTTAAGTAGGTCCTTTAATTGAGCCTGTGACAGTCACCACATGGCCTACGGGCTAATATTTCTGCATCTGTGCTGTAAATAGATCAATATGGCAGCGTGATGGGTTTGGCATTTTGATTTGTGAAGAGTCAGAATCTTGTTTGTATTGTTGCATAATCCCTGGAATGGTTTTGAAATGAATCTTCTGTTTCTTTGGAATATCTGGGTTAGGAAAAACATAACATTTCAAAGTTCCATTAAGTGCGTGTTTTATTTTGTCTCATTTGTCGTATTTCATGACTGATTGCATCTTTTGGCCGAAAAATAAATCCGAGGATGCTATCATAAAGCTTGAAATCTGCTTTTTTTTTTTTTTTTTTTCTAGGCACAGCAGCAAAGAAACCTGGACAATATTGTATCGCAGCACCCCAGGATAAGCGGGGGGAAGAAGACCAAGAAAGAAGCCTGCGCAGGCTCAGATCTGGAGGTAAAGAACACTAGCCCCATGTCTGAGCAGGATTCGGGTATCCTGGATGTTGAAGATGAGGAGGAGGATGAAGAGGTAACTGGATACCATCAAACTCAGGCGATGGGGCAGCTGGGGGGTGATGAGCCGTGTCTTGGTGCTTGCCGTTAGCTCAGCGTTGATGCAGATGCAGAACAGACTGCGGAGCTGCTCAGAGTTGGGTCATTTTGCTCTGCTGGCCTTGCTGGCAGGCTCAGCAGAGGTGCTGAGCGTGGCAGCAGAGCAGAGCAGCCTTCTGTCCTCCAGCTCTGCGGGCTTTGCTTGGGGCTGCAGTTGGATGCCTGTCCCGAAGCCATCATTTAGAAGCAGATGAATTGCTGCACAGTGCTTGAGATATCGAGGCTCTTCTGTGGAATGTGTCTCGTGGGAGACGTGCCTTATGCTGGGAAGAGTTGCATTGGGGCAGAATTTTTGTAGATGCGGTTATAATTCCTTGATGTGTTTCCCTTTCTGTTGCTGGCTGTTTCTTTTACACAGTGATTTCTCATGGAATGGATTGAGTTGGAAGAGATCTTTAAAGGCCATCTGGTCCCACTCCCCTGCAACGATCAGGGACACCCACAGCTCCATCAGGAGCTCAGAGCCCCCCCCAGCCTGACCCTGAATGTCACTAAGGATGGGGCATCCACCACCTCCCTGCTCTCTGCACAACCTGTGCCGGTGCTTCACCACCCTTACTGTAAAAAACTTTGTTCTTACATCCAGTCTAAATCCCCTCTGTTTTAGTTTGAAACCATTTCCCCCTGCCGTGTCCCCACAGTCCCTGCTAAAGAATCCGTCCCCCTCTTTCTTGCAGCCCCCCTTTAGATTCTGAAAAGCCACTCTCAGGTCTCCCTGGAGCCTTCTCCAGGCTGCACAGCCCCAGCTCTCAGCCTGGCCTCGTAGGGAGGTGCTCCATCCCCTGGATCATTTTTGTGGTTCTCCTCTGGACGTGCTGAGGACTCCACCTCTGGGTGCAGTGCTCCAGGTGAGGTCTCACAGCACAGAGCAGAGGGGCAGGTTCCCTCCCTCACCCTCCTGGCCACGCTGCTGTTGGTGCAGCCCAGAATTCTGTTGGCTGTGTGGGCTGTGGGAGCACATTGCTGGCTGATGTCCAGCTGCCATCCAGCAGTACCTCCAGGTCCTTTTTGGCAGGGCTGTGCTCTATCCTTGCATCCCCCAGCTTGTATTGATCGTGGTGGTTGTCGTGACCCAGGTGCAGACCTTGCATTTGGATTTGTTGAACCTCTTGAGGTTCTCCTGGGCCCACTGCTTGAGCCTGTCCAGGTCTCTCTGGATGGCATCCCATCCCTTGGATGTGTCAACTGCACCGCACAGGTTGGTGTCATCCGCAAACAAGCTTTGTGCTATGAGCCCTGCCATGACTTATGTCTATCTGTCCTACTTGCACAGCAGGAAGAACCATGCATAAATAGTTATTTCCATCAGAAAAACAACTTCTTTCTCCTTCACGCTGCATCTTCCACCGATGGAAGTTGGGACACCTCCTCAAACATATCGTATACTTGATCGAGCTGTTGGCAACCCTGCCTGTGGCAGGAGGTTTGGAACTTGGTCCTTGAGGTCTCTTCCAACCCCAGCCATTCTGTGACATCAATAGAATCAAAATGAGCTCCTCCTCAGTAATGGCACCTTTCAGAGTGCCGCTGCCACGCGAACACTGCAGCCAGCGTTCCGTGCTTGGGCTCTGCCTTTCCCCACAGTGGTTCTGTTGGGTTCTTTCCTCTTCATCTTAGATCACCACTTCCTAACACAGTGAGATCAGGGCTGTGGCTTTGATCCTGCATGCTCTGCTGCTGCTGTGACGTTAACTTTTGCTCCCTTCCCAATTTGGTGTAGGATAAGCAAAGAAAAACAAGGGAGAAGGGTGTGCTTTTGGAAAGGAAGCTCTGATTGGGGTAGATTTATTTTGGTATTTCCTTGTTAAAAGTGTAAATCTGGTCTTTGAATAGTTCTTGTCCCATCTCATACTAAAAATCTACTCGCAGGGGACCACCAGGCTCTCAAAATTGGGATGCAATCGGGCGGAACTTGCTGTGCTATATACAAATTTAAAATCCAATTAGAACCGAAAGGTGTAAATATCAAGGAGGGGTGATGAAGGCCAAAGTTCGAGCAGCACGGTGCGAGAACCCCGAGATTCTGGAGCATCCCCCGAGCCCGGCGCTGCCCGGCGGCGGCTGCGGCCCGCGGCCGCTGTCCGTGGTGATGAAACGGGCGGGCGGGGCTTCCCCGGCTCCCGGCCCTCCGGGGCTTCTCCTTGGAAACAACACTGGTTTATTTTTAATTTTGCTTTGATTTTTTTTCTCTTTTATTCTTTTTTCTTATCTTTTCCTTTTTTCTTTTTTTTTCTTTTTCTTTTTACCTTATTTTTCTCCTTTTTCTTCTTATTTCTTGTCTTTTCCCTCTTTTCTCCCCAGTCTTCTTCACCTTCCTCCTCCCCAGTCTTATTCTTGCTTCCCTCAATTGTCTTCGTCTTCCTCCTCCCCCGTCGTCTTCGTCTTCCTCCTCCCCTGTCTTATTCTTACTTCCCCTGGGCTTCCTCATCTTCTTCCACCCCAGTCTTCATCTTCCTCTTCCTGCCCAATCATCTTCTTCCTTCTCCCACTCTTCTCCCCTATTTTTTTAGTACAAATGGATGTGTCTTCTGGAAATAGAGCCATTAAACCTAAAGAGTTGGTACATGTGTTATGGATGAG
Source organism: Penelope pileata (assembly GCA_013396635.1). NCBI lineage: Eukaryota > Metazoa > Chordata > Aves > Galliformes > Cracidae > Penelope > Penelope pileata. The sequence goes on along the minus strand of WBMW01000420.1, from coordinate 176,301 downwards.
GGTGACCCCAGCCAACAGCTGAGCCCCACGCCCCCCTCTCACCTCCAACAGAGGATGGAGGAGGCAGTCTGGGGGGCAAAAGTGAGAGAACTCCTGGCCCAATTATACAGGCAGCTTAATTAGCAAAGGGAAAATAGAAGCCCCACAGTTGGTGCAAAGGCTCCAAGCAATGGACACTTTCTTGGGGAAAAAAATAAATGCAACACTAACAACTCACAAACAAATTTCCCCAATTGCTGAGCATGACGTTGCGGGGTATGAAATGTCTCTTGGGTTGGTTTGGGCTCGGTGTCCCAGCTGTGTCCCCTCCCTGCCTACCCAGTGGGGAACAGTGAGAAACAGGGAGTGCAGTGCTGCTGGGTGAGCAGTGATTAACTCCATCCCAGCCCAAACTAGTACAGGCATAAACTGTTAAAATGTTAATTTCCATGGCTGGTATTTATACCCGACTTTTTGTCTTGTAGTGGAACCCATGCTCCTTCTGATTATCTTGTCCGTGGAGTGACAGAAAGGCAGAGGCAGAATATTGTTAAGGCAGAGCTTGAGGCTCCAAAGTTCATCTCAGTTGCCTAAAATTGTTAGTGCTAAGTATCATAAATGCAGGAGAACTGCACCCCGTTTCCTGCATGACCCCTGTGCTCTGAAGATGGCTTTCAGGGCTCTTGGGGGTCAGCACTGATTCCAGTGGGCACGCGGTGTTTCCTGTGCTCAACCCCTCACCAGCACAGCTGAGGTTTATACAGCTCAAAGCAACATGGAACACTGCTAGCGAGGAAACCTGGAGGAAGAAAAGACAGCCCTCTGCAGAACGAAGTCAGTGAGCAGGTAAAGAAGTGATCCTGGAGCGCCCAAGGACCACACTGGCAGCTTTTGCTTGCTTGACCTCTCACGGCTGAAGAACCCAGCCAGCTGCTGCAGGTTCTGTTTGGAGGACGGCCAGTGCTGACTGGGTGAACCTGGGAAGGAGGAACAAAGGGTGCCTGCACCCACTGCTGCTCAGAGCTGAAAACAGGAGGATCCCAGTAGGTATTCCTGATAATTTTTGGCAGGAGAGAGCTTATGGTCCTGCTCCCTAGGCTGGCCGAGTCTGGGAAAAGTGGGCTAAATACAATCTGCTTAATCTCTATGAAACATCTGAGGCTCTTCAGCAGTCTGATATGGAATTCTCCACCAAGGCTGGACGAGCTGCTCCAGAGATCTCTCAGTCCCTCACCCACATGGAGCAATCCCTTCATCCAGGCAGCAGAATTTACAGGAAAGGCTTTGAAAGGAATAGAAGAGCGGAAGAGTTTTGCTTATACTGTTGCATGTATTTTGCTGTAGATCGTTTTCTCTCTTGGGCAGCACAGGGGAGCTGTGCCAGCTGCATTCAAGAGGACCAGTACGAGGCGTGGTTCCCCGCTCCAATGGGCTTCTGCTCTCTGGAGACATCATGGCCAGACAGATGCCTCAATGTGGGGGAAGCTCCCACTGTAATCAGAGCAAGAGCGTGGGCACAGCTGTCAAGTGAGCTGGGAGAAGCCTTGAGTTCCGTTTTTATGAACGTCAAGTGGCAGAAGGAGGATCAGCATTTCACACTGAGCAGCTCCACGGTCTGTTCTGCCTGTGCCAGCTCTTTCCTTTGTAGTGTTCTGGAGGCTTTTTACTACAAAGCTCTTCCAGATTCTTCTCATTTTCAGTGACTTTTCTTCTGCAATCCTGCTGAATGCGTCAGGACAAACATGCTGCATTCAGCCTCGTTTCTTCTTGTTCCACAAAGGGCTGCCCAGGCATCCGTGACGTGGTTGGATGGAACCAGGCCCTCTGGTGCTCCTCTGTGGGAGAGGGGGGGTTTAAGGAAGGAACAGTGGCCCCTCAGCTCTCCTCGAAGAACAGATCGACAGACTCCAGGCTGTTTTCTATTTGGAGAGGGAGTTTGGCACTGAGGACATCAGCAGGTGTGAGGTGCAGCCAGAACTCATCATGCTTCTGGCGTTCTCTCAGGTTGACCTGGCTGTAGGAGCACGCTGTAATTCTGTAGGTGGCTGTAAGAGCTTTGCTGCAGCTTTGGGAGCTAGAGCAGGGACCCCAGAGAGGCTCTCTTGACTTCCACTGATAAATGGCTTTGTTTGGTGCTATCGGGCTCTACCTTTTGTTTGCTCAGTAATTACACCAAAAAAAAAGAAAAAAAAAGCATCTTGGACATGGAGAGAAACCTTTCTATTTCCAGACAAAGCTGTCTGCCTGCTGTCTCCCACGTCAGCCAGAGGAAGATCAGTCTGCACGAGGATGTGGCCGCTTCCAGCGCTGCAGTGCTCTGAGCATCCTCCTGATCACGCAAGGGCCTTCCATTTTCTTCACTAAGGTGAAGCCATGGCATGTGCTGGGGCAGTCAGAGGACACCGAGTCCGCATGGGATGTAGCAAATCTAAAACCCATCTGACAGCTGGTTCTGTGTTACCATTCCTGGTTCTGTATTACCATTCAGTGTGCGGTGGAAAAGCTCCCAAGCTGCTGGTACCCAGGGAGATACGGTGAGGGTTGTTGAGGGTGTACGGAGCCAATGCTTCTTTCAGCAGTGCAGGTTTACTTTGTAAGGTTAACAGACACGTTCTGCATTGTGGCCAGGCACTGGCACAGCTGCCCAGGGAGTGGGGGAGTCCCCGTCCCTGGAGGTGCTCCAGAACCGTGGGGATGTGGCACTTGGGGACATGGCTCAGTGGGCATGGTGGGGATGGGCTGGGGTTGGGCTTGGGGATCTGAGAGGACTTTTCCAACCTTAATGATTCTGTGATTGAAAAAAATCTCTTTGCCATGTGAGGAGACCCAGCCTGCTCAATGTCATTGGTTGGATGTGTGGCTGCAGCATCGTGGGTGCACGCATTCGTCGGCTCCAACGAGTCCATGTGCTGGAGTCAATGGGATGGTTCATAAACCAGTTCCTGATGTTTCAGTCTGGATTTTTCTTTCCTTGATGAAAAATGGGCAAATATATCTGTGCTTATGTCACGTCTTTACATCAGGAAGTATCAAGGATCAGAGATTCAAGCCATCATGTCACAAATTTGTATAAAGCCAGACCTGAGCATCCCTTACCTCTGGGACAGGCTTGTGATGATGTCAGCTGCAGATGAGCATTTACCCTGAAAACTTGGCTTTAACGGGTTAAATTCACTACAGTCAGCGTTTAACCCAACTGAAAGTGCTCCTAAAAAAGAATGGGTTGGGCTGTTTGCTGAGGGTGACAGATCTGCCTGCACTCCTGCACCGTGAGCAGTGCCGGATACACAGGTTGGGACCGAGGTCCGTGGAGCTGATGTCTACGGAATGGGAGAACTCTGGGCAAGATGAATGGACTCTTTATTCTACAAATTAAAAGGATTAGGCGGAAGTGGAGATGTCAGGGGAGCAATCAGTTCTGTTGAGGAGGTTTCTAGTTCTCACTGCAGCGCTCCGTTTCAAAATCAAAGGTTTATTTATGATTTTGAACGCTGGTGGTGCAGCTCCAGCTCAGAAGCTCAAACAGCTGCTGGAGGGGATGTGCTCCGGGATGCCCTTGGGCCACGCTTAGCTGTGCCTTTGGTGTAGAACTGGAAAGAGATGTGGCACTTGGGGACATGGCTCAGTGGGCATGGTGGGGATGGCTTGATGGTTGGACTTGATGACCTTAGAGGTCTTTGCCAACCTTAGTGACTCTCTGTGTGCCCACGTTTGCCTTGTGTTGGGGTGATGGTGAACGCTGCACGAGGTTCCAGCCAGGAAGGTGAATTCCTGTTAGGAAAACTACAAACGTGCCCTCCCCTTGCATTGGAAAACAGCTCGTGCTGGGCAGTGTGCTACATTTGGTGGAGTTTCACATGTTCTGTATGTGCAGAGCCCTGCATTGGTCAGAGGTGAAAAGAGTTCAAGTGGCAGGGTATGGCCCCTGTGGTGGGGCTGGAAGTGGATGAGCTGTTTTGCTCTTGTTCTCAAAACTTCTTTGTAGGTTTACACTCAACGTAGAATCTCAGCATGGCTTGGATCACTTGGGTGCTCATTTTTCAGTGGGTGCATTCCAGGTTTTGGACACTCGTGTCTGGTGCTTTCTAACTGGATCAGCAATGTTAAAATTCTTAACGTCTCAGATATTAACTCTGCAGAATCGTCCAGCATATTTCTTGTGAGCGTGTGTGTGGGCTTAAAAGTTTTTTTTTTTTTTTTTTACAGAAGATCAGAGACTGTGAAAATGTTGCAGTCTGCTTTGAAAGAATTTCTCTGGGGGAGTAAACTCCATTTTTGGCAATACCCTGATTTCACAAATCTTTATCAAAAATATTTCTCCGTGGACCGCGTTCAACTAATGCCCCAAATCCGGGAGGAGCAAAACTGTTTGATCCTGAATTCAACTTCATAGGAAAACATCTCCTGCTGTGATGGTGCTGGGAGGGGATGACAGATCTCTTCTCCCTTAGAAGAACACAGGGTCTGTGCTGTCCGGCTTCCCGACGCTGGTGGTGGTCGCTGGGGATGGCTGGGTCCAGCGTGTCCCAGTGCTCCTCCGCCTGCTGTAGCCATCTCTGGCAGTTCTGCAGCCCAGGATTTCTGAGCCAGAAGTGTTTTACTGGGGAGCAATTCCACTTAGTGCTGGAGGAATAAGGCCTGCATCCCGAGGGGCACGCAAGGTAGCCAAAGTCCAGGGTTGGGGGCTGTTTAGGGAGCACTAGAAGGCCAGGAAAAGATAAATGGAATATAAATGAGCAGGAAGGCATGATAAAAGTGGTATCAACACAAGAAAACTGCTGCATGGTGTTGGCAGTTATCAAATCCAGTCATTAGAACTTGATGATCTTTGAGGTCCCTTCCAACCCAAGCCATTCTGTGATTGTGTTGTTTCTTTGAGAAGGCAAAAGTAAGAGATGTAGGAATGGGGCTGGGGGTCTGTGTTTCTCAGCCCTTCTGCTGGGGCTTGTCCCACGGGCAGGTTGCACTTGGGAAGGGCCACAGCCCCGTCCCCTGCTCTGGAGCCATCCTGGTGCCCAGGGAACCGGCTTCTGGCTGCAGAGCTGCTCGCGGGCACGGCCCAGGGCTCGTGCGAGGAGGCAGGGATCACAGCAAGGCGATGGGCGAAAGCTCTGTAGCACCAAGGAACCTCTCTTTGTATAGAGAGGATTCTTTAACAGCCCCACTTTTACATTAGCCAGGGGGGATTTAACAAAATCCCCAACTTTCCAGGCCCTTTCTGCGCTCCCTGCCCAAAGCCATTGCTGCAGGTGAGGACGGCTCGCCCCAGGCGCTTTGGGCAGCGCTGGCAGAGGTTTGCATGTCCTCATCCAGCTCGAAACTTCTCCCTACTCCATCCTACCTCCTTCTTAGCAAAGTGCCTCTTAAGCATAATTAAAAATAAACATGTTTCCTAGGCCTGTCCATTGGTCCCTTTCATCTTTCTCCCCTTTTTTTTCCACCGCGTGTCAACAGAACACTCCCCTCCTCTCTGGATTTTGGGGGAGAAGGAGGGTTGCTTTAGCTTTATGCCGTGGCCAACAAGCTTAATGCTGTGTTGGCTTGAACATATCCAAAGGACACAAGCTTCTAGTATGCAAATTTCCTCTCTGATCTTCCCCTTGCCCTCTCTCCTTCTGTCCCACCCTTCAAAATTGCGCTTCCTTGTCCCTGTGCGAGGCCGGCTGCTGTTGTTGAAAGGTGGTGGAGTCTGTGTGGCTTGTTCTTTAAAGAAAAGGAAAAAAAAAAGGAAAAGAAAAAGAATTCATGCTTTTAAAGACATCAAGCTGGAAATATAGAAAAGATTTTTTTTGTTGTTGTTGTGTTGTGTCTCTGTTCGTTGCAGGGGAGTTGGACTGGATGGCCTTTACGGGTCCCTTCCAATTCAAGGGTTCTGTGATTCCCAGATTCTCCATTCCCTGAGTGCCAGGATGCTTGAACTTAAATATAAGTCAGAATTAAATCTCTGCTGAGCTGGCTGACAGAAGGACAGATGGCGAATGTGATTTCACTGGGAGGTACAAATGGAGCAAGAGCAATATGAAGCAAAGGTTTTCCACTTTGAGAAACTTTAAGAAATGTACACAGAAATATGTGGACAGATATCAACGATTGCTGTAATGATTGCATCCCTAAATCTTGGTGCATCTCTCAGCCTTGCACACCCCAGAGCTGCCCTGAGCTCTGTGCTTCGTGCTGACCTCCTGCTCTCTTCCAGGTGCCCGGGGCCCAGGAGCTGGTGGACTTCTCGCCCGTGTACTGCTGCCTGCACATCTACTCCGTGCTGGTGAGTGAGCCCCGCTGCCGGCCTGGGGTTCCACCTCAGGGCTGGGAGCTGCTCCTCGTGTCCCAGGGCTGCCTGCAGGGAGTAACTGCAGAGCCCGGGGGTGTCCCCTGCCTGGGAAGGGAGGGGTGGAGCGGTGCCTGCAGCGCTGGCTGGATTTGGGTAGACACCACGCCGTTATTTCGTACGTGCCATATATATAAGGGGAAAGTAAGAAATATAAGGGGATGTTTTCTCTGACTGTCACAGACCCTGGGTGTGTAATAGGCCCAATGCTTGTATCTATGTCGCAGATTTTGCCTGAAAGAGCCCTCCTTTGGCCATGGTAACATAGAATCATAGAATGGTTCAGGTTGGAAGGGGCCTTAGGGATCATCTTGCTCCAACCCCCTGCCATGGGCAAGGACCCCTCCCACCCGCCCAGGCTGCCCAAAGCCCCATCCAGCCTGGCCTTGAATTATTCAGTGCAAATTGAGGAGTTGGGGAAAAATTTGCTGAGTCAAGGGCAGAACTTTAGGGTCTTTAAGGTCCCTTCCAAGCCATTCTGTGGTAAGATGACTTCTATAGCTTACACCTCAACTTTTAATTTCCAAGTGTATGAGCCTTGCAGCCTGCAAATCTACCCCCAAACCTGCGTCATCTGTTCCTTAAGGATGGTGGCATCTTCTGCAGAGCTTTCCGAGGCTCCTTTCCTGCGGCTGGGCAATGTGAAGCCAGGCAGCACATGAAAGCAAAGCTCTGTTAGCAGCTTTCCTCCCCTTCCACAGCAGAGCCAGGCTTGAGAGAGAATTGTTTTTCAAGGCACTTCTCAAAGCCATTCTCTCCAGCAATACGTAGAAGCAAATTTGCAAAAGGAAAAGAATTGTCCTAAAAAACGTTTCTGTAAAATCTTTTTGTGCCCTCATCTGTTAATAATTATGTAATTTGGCTACGTGGCCGTGATTTTTTTAGTGGAATGAGAAAGTTAACCTCCCCAAAATGTGTTACTGTGTTGATCTTGGATGGAGCCTCGTGCTCAGAACCGGCGCTGGAAGCCCGGTGCAGGGAGTGTGTTAATTGAAGATTACAAGCGGGCTGAAATGCTTTGTGGGTTTCCAAGTGTCACTTTATCTGGGGAAACTTCAGGGAAGAATATGGATAATGAAAACAGCCTTAGGAATCCTATTTGTGTAGCTTACAGCCTTTTTTTTTTTAACTGCAAGGGTATATGCCTGTGTAATTATGCATGATGCTGTTATGGGAGGGATGAAGAATTTTTGCTGTTGGATATTTCGGTTTTGTACGTTGGAAATTTTCACATTTCTGCAGTGTTGCATGCCCGGGGCTCAGGGTGTTGCTGGGGTGCTGTCGTTCCCATCTTGTTGCTTTGCTTTTTGCCTTGGGTAGCAATTGGTTGTGTGTCCTCCAAAGGACATTAGGGAAAACCAGGCTTTGTGGGCAGCACTCTGCAGCTGATCTGGGTCTGATCTTCTCCCGTGCTGAGATCCTTCGATCCTTCTCCTCCTCCCTCTCCTACTTCAGCCAAAAGCTCTGGTAAGGAGAGAAAAGCATGAGCTCTGCAGAAGGTGTGCTGCTCAGATAGGAGCAGGACGAGGTGAGCAGCCCTAGGAAAGCCTCCTGAAAAGCAAGTTGCCCTTTTCCTGACCCGTGCCTGAAGCCCGAGCTGGCTTTCTAGGCCCAACTTGAGCTGAACAATGCCAAAGATCCAGCAAACGTCGAGGGAAACGGCCACATCAGTGTCAGACGGAAGGATCATAATGTAATAGTTACCAAAAAATCCTAATATTTGTCATTTACAATAGCGTTATCTAAATGCTTGGCCTGCAGTTAAAAAGGCCCACGTTGAATAAACATTGAGATATTTATTATTTTTAGTGAAATCGACCTTCCAGTCACCTCGGTTTTATGGCTGTGCTGCTTATAAATTCCCAAAGGATTATTTGAAAAATCCTACTCATATCTGCCAGCCTTATCAGCAGGGCAGAAGTTCACATATTGTAAGGCGAGGTCAGCCTTCGGTCATGGTCTTACAGACGGGGCCAGGCACCTGTAAATCCTTCCTTCAGCAACCAAGGCGAAGTACAATATCAAACAGGCAGCGAGACTTTTCCAGGAAGCGCTGAACTTTCTCAGGAAGGGCAGAGGAGGGGGGAAAGAAAGTGAACAAGGGTCAGGCGGTGGTTAATGGGGAGCTGGGCCTTGGCGAGGCCGCGCCGCGGCAGGACGGGCCCCGGTGGGATGCTTTATGGGGCCATTCATCGGCTGTCCTGTGTCGTGTGGGAAATGGCCCCGGTGACGGCGTCCTGAGGAACACATGGGTGGAGGGGAGGCTTTGAGTCCTTGCAGCTTTCAAACAAAGCAGCGCAGGAGCGCGTGTGTGCTTGGTGCTTGTGTGTCTGGATGAGCCTTCTTGGCTCTGTACCAGCTGCAGTGAGCCCTGGGGTTTTGTGACCGTGGTGTAATTCTGTTGGGTTTTGTCCCTAAACAGCAGGTCTGCACCCAGACTGTGGTTTCTTCGTGTGACAAATGTACTTGGAATTACATGGAAAGAGGCTTTTTCAGGTGACAGGTACAGTTTTTAGTTGGTGTGAGTCAGTGACCATTAAACAACATCAATATCAGTGAGCATCCTGGTAGTATTAGAAAATGTATCGAGTTGTAGAATGTCCCAAGTTGGAAGGGACCCGTAAAGATGATCGAGTCCAGCTCCTGGCTCCACGCAGGACCACCCAAAAATCAGAGCATACAGAATCATAGAATGGTTCAGGTTGGAAGGGACCTTAGAGATCATCTTGTCCCAACCCCCCTGCCATGGGCAAGGACCCCTCCCACCAGCCCAGGTTGCCCAAAGCCCCATCCAGCCTGGCCTTGAACACTGCCAGGGAGGGGGCACCCACAGCTTCTCTGGGCAACCTGTTCCAGTGTCTCACCACCCTCACAGGGAAGAATTTCCTCC
>WBMW01000420.1:151750-166664 GCA_013396635.1 Penelope pileata | reverse complement strand
AAAAAAAAAAAAAGCAAAAAAGGCAGAATAATTTGCAGGCAGGGTGCTCCCAAGAAGCTGTCTTTGAGGCTGATGACAGTGATTTAAGTCACTTCAGCCCGTGGTGCTGCCTGCTAGGGCTCAGGGTCTGTCTCAGCGAGGTGTTTTTCTCTGGTAGAGCTTTATGCTAATTGGTAACCAATTACTTTGAGGTTCTTCACATGTTGGTGAAGACACTGCTATTGACGCTCCCAGCTCTTTGATCCCAGCTACAAAGGGGTCATTTTAGGGAAAAGAACAAGTGCCCAAAAAAACCCCACCAGCAACAACAAAAAAAAGGAGCAGATTCTGATGTAAATACAGGCTTAAAAATGGAGCTGCCTCGCAGCTGATGGAGTATTTCTGGAGAATCCCAGAGCTGGATAATTGAGATAAATAGCAGTTGACAGGTATTTACTATAAATTTGTCATATCTCGCCCCTGACGTTTTTATCAGCTATATTGCTTCTACCCAAAGCCCCTCTGACCCTGGGCTGCTTTGATGCACAAAACACGTTAGGAGAGGTAAGAAAATGTAAAACAAATTCAAAGCAACACGGATCTCTATTAGGGATATTTGGTGTAAGAGGTCTGTGAGGTTCCCATGTTGGAACACGGGGATTGGGCTGGTTCACTCAGTAACTTCTGCCTTGCTGTTTTGGGGATGAACACGATGTTTTGTGTTCTCCCAGCTGTGCAGAGCCTCGGGAGGAGAAAGCTGGGCTCGTGTTTGCTTATGGCTACGGTGGGTTGCTGTGTTCTGACCCCAGAACCTGTGCTGGGCTCCCAGCCCTCCTGCCCCATCCTCTGGTGCTCACCAAAATGGTCATCGTTTGCTCAGGGAGCAAAAGAACTCAGCTGCTTCTTTAAGGGGGGAGAAAGTCTCTGTTAGGAGCCACAGCTCAAATAATAAGCCCTCCCCAACCCTCTCTTCCAGATGAAAATGGCTCTTTTTACTTCTTGCAGCGCTGGTTGTTTCTTTTATTCGATGCTGAAATACGAACTGTACCACGCAAAGCCTGGGGCTTGCTCCTGTTTTGGAGCTCAGGGTTGTAAAGCTTTTCCCTCTGTGTCCTTGGGAACTTAAACAGTTTAAACTCCTTTCTTCTTGAGGTGGGTGGGGGGGGGAGTGGAAAAAATTTCCTTCTCGAAGTCTCTGGTAACTCCTTGTTCATCTCAGACACTTTGCAGATTGTCCCATCGCTCTGTCCTGGCATATCTCACTGTCTGCTGACTTGGCTGACCCAGTGGTGCCTGGTGGAGTTAGATAGCTATAAACACAGCACTGAGATCATAGGGAAAGGCTGAGGGTGAGACACTTTGTGCACCGCATTGATAAGGACACAGGAAAAGCCATTAGAGTGAACTGGTGTCAGTGACCTGTGATAACCATTCTGTACTACGTGCTAATGGACCCTGGGCAGTGTGTCTGTCTGTAGTGGCAATAGATTTAACTTTTGTAATTGTCATATTGCTCTTTTAACCCTGTGACCTTATTACCCATGAGAAAACCACTTGGCTTCGATCAAAGAAGCAGCAAAGAAATCAGTGTTCATTCTAAGCTGCCTAGATATGATCACAGGCAGCCTTGATTCTTAAAATATTCAGCTTGGAAAACAGACATGTTAGGGGGAGGGAAAAAAAAATGGTACGTTTACTACAATAGCCCGGATGCAGACTTCTTGTCACCTGAGGTTGCAGCAGCTGTGCTTTCCCAGGGCTTTGCTGAGCTCTGTGCTGTTGTTTGTGGCTTCGTTTGCTGAAAATGTACTGGTATATTTTACATTGAGGACTGATTTCATCCTCGATCCCATTGCAGTCTTAGCAGCTGAAGGAAGAGGCTGGCTCTGATAGTGCTGACCATGGGAAATGCATTGCGTCCATTCAGCATTTTGTGGGGTCCTGGAGGACGGATTCCCACACAGGGGAGGGATTTATCCACTCTGGTCTTGAATCACAGAATCATAGAATTATTAAGGTTGGAAAAGAGCTCTAAGATCCCCAAGCCCAACCCCAGCCATCCCACCATGCCCACTGAGCCGTGTCCCCAAGTGCCACATCTCCATGATTCCTGAACAGCCCCAGGCACGGTGACTGCACCACTCCCCAGGCAGCTGTGCCAGCGCCTGACCACTCTTTTGGAGAAGAAATTGCTCCTAATATCCAGCCTGAACCTCCCCTTGCACAACTTGAAGCCATCACCTCTCGTCCTATCACTGTTACCTGGGAGAAGAGATCAATCCTCACCTCTCTGTAACCTCCTGTCAGGGAGCTGCAGAGAGCAATGAGGTCTCCCCAGCTTCGTTGCCCTTCTCTGATCACACTCCAGTGCCTGGATGTCTTTCTTGTAGTGAGGGGCCCAAAACTGAATATAGTACTCAAGGCTGCCAAAGCTCTCTGGGGAGCTCCCTCAGCCCCGTGATCTCCCTGTAGGTGCTGGAGGTGGCTGTTGGGTCCCCAAAAAGCCATCGCTCCTCCAGGCTGGGCAAGGCTCTCGGCCTCCCCAGTGGGACAGGTGCTCCAGCCCCACCATCGTGGTGGCCTCCACCGAGCTTGCTCAGGTTTATTGATGTCTTCCCTGTATTTGAGAGGCTGAAAAGTAGGTGCAGTGTGTAGATACGGGATTACCAAGTGCTGTGTTGAGAGGGATAATTGCTTTCCTCGTTATTGCTTTTCTCTTGTTATCGCAGCCCGTGGGCTGCTGGCCCGTGCTCAGCTCCAGCTGCCAACTCGTGGTGCTCACCCCCAGAGCTGCTCCCCAGCCCCATCGGTGCTGTGAGGGCTTCTTCCACCCCAGGTGCAGGGCTTGGCATTCATCCTTGCTGATTTTCATCAGGTTCATGTCTCCCGTTGAGACCTCTCTGGGTCGTGGCCCTGCTCTTGGCTATGTTGACTTTAGCCCCCAGTTTGGTGTTGTTTGCAAAGTGGGTGGGAATGCGCTGCGTTGCCTCCTCCAAGTCACTGATGGAGAAGTTGAGCAACTTGGAGATTGGAACTGGATGATCTTTAAGGTCCCTTCCAACCCAAGCTGTTCTGTGATTGGTCCCAGGATGGACCCTGCTGGGGTTCTCCACTTGTTACCAGCCCATGTGTAGGGTGCAGCTCCAGTCGTGGCCCTCTGAACCTGATCACCAACCCCTTACCCATCCAGCTGATCGCTCATCCCAAGGGACATCCTCACTGGGATACAAGAATAACGTGGAAGAGCTGTCAAAACCCTTGCTGAAGGCAAAGGAAATGGCACCCACTGCTTTCCCCTCTTCTATAAATGCTATCATGCTACCACAGAAGTTAATCATTGTCAGCATAACTTCTATTTGTAAAATCCATGCTCATTTTCCCCAATTACTTGCTTTCTATCCTGAAAAAGAGTTCCAGGAGAACTTGGCTCGTGACTCTCCCGGGGACTGAAGCACTGGCTGTGCTGTCGCTCCTCAGATCATCTTTTCACCCTTTCATGCAACATTTACCTTTTTCCAGTTGTTGGGAGCATGCCATATTTTTTATGTTCCTTTAACACACGTGCCTTAGGTTCTGGAAGGAGCTCTGAGATCGGGGCTGACTTTGTTACGGGACGTTCACCTTGAACGGTGCAGAATGCAGGCTGGGTAAGCACCACCACCACCAGCTGGACTGTGCAAGTGTGGGAAGGCTCTTGCTGAGGGTTTGCTCCATTTCCTGGTGTTGGAGCTTACAAGGGTCCCAGGAGTGCTGGGAACACGCCTCAGCTACCCTGCAGGACTGTGCGGTGGTGTCCAGAAGCGGTGGTATCTCAAAAATAACAAGCGATAGGGAGGGAAGTGCAGTAATTTGCCAAGAATGTCCCTGAAGAGCATTGAGTTTTCTAAGGTAAAGCTCAGTTTAACAGAAAGGGAAGTTAAGAAGCATTTCTGTTAAATCCCTTCTCATCCTCCCATCTCGTGATAGAATAATGAAGAATGGAGGAGACTCCTGGCTTGAGGTTCCATCAAGGATCCCCAAGCCACGTCCTGTTGAGCTTTGAGCATCTCCGGGGTTGGGAACTCCCCAGCCTCCCTGAGTCCCTGTTCCATTGTGGGACCACCCTCGTCTTTTTCCCCACCACGATTAATTTGAGTTTCCCTCTTTGAATTTGCCTTTTGCTGTGCATTCCCAAGATATCTGTGCTATCATCCTGAATTAACTGAACCAACCCAGCTCGCTCCACCCTTCCTGCTGTGCCATGTGCTCCTTCAGTTATCTCGGTGGCCATGCCGGCCTTGCTTCCACGTGTTGTGTGCCTGCATCTCCTCTGCTGCTCTTTGGCAGCCCACTTTTAAGCCTTTTCTTTTATTTTTTTTTTTTAAGAAGGGAGTATTTGTGGGGGAGGAGGCTGGAAAATACGAAGCCACCGTGTTTTATGCATCTTGCAGAATGGCTGGGTGCACAGCTGCGGGATGCTGTTTTCCTGCTGTGTGCGTCGTTCCTCATCTTAAAGGCCTAGATGCAGTGGGTCTGGGAAGTGATTGCCATCCTGTTTTCAATAAAACCCTTTTTTTATGAAGGGTCTTGAGTTGGCTGGACGTTAATTCTCCATCTGTTTACAAATATTCGTGCAGGAAAGGGTGAGCAATGTTCAGGACAGGCTTGTGACGCATATGCCCACTGTTTCAGTCCTTTGTTCAGGAAAACGTGGAAACAGGGCCGAGCCCGTACAATGAACAAACGCTGCCTTCGCGTTCCAGGAGCAGTGGTGGGAAGATGAGAAGCAGGCAGAGCACGATCTGAACCCAGAAGCTGCTTCAGCTCCGAGACCAACAGGCAGCTTTGGTTGTGTTCTCCGAACAGCGATGGAAAAGCTCTGGTTGAGGGGGCTGATGATTGCTGTGTGCAGAAGCAGGGATGTGCACAAAGGTGAACGTTGCCCTCAGAGAGGTTTTGCTTGGCTCTGTGCTCCGTGGATCCCTCAGAAGGAGGAGTTTGGGAAAGGTGTCTTGACTTTTTATCACCTGAAGTTGGTACCTGGAGGTCTGGGTGACTTCTGGTCTCCTGAGCTCTGCTTCGTGTGCTGCTCACCAGCACTGGGCGACCCACCAGAGCTGTCCTGGGAGCAGGGAGCTGTCTGCTGCCCTCAAATCTCGTTTTCTGCCTTCCTCCCTCCAGCTTGCCTTGCCCCGGCGATGGCTACTGGTTAGAATGCTTTGGAGTCCTTCAGGGTGAAAACTATTAGCAATAACGCAGTCTGAAAAGTTGGGCTGTTCCTTTTAATAATTGCTTCTCAATCAAAGGATGCGCACAGAGCTAAATACCAAACTTTTTATTGCAGTAATAACCTAAGCGTGTTTTCTACAGCTGCTGCTGGGTAGGAAGCTTCCTCCCATTTTTGTGTGGAGCTGATGGCTGAAGGGGTGCACCCGGGCTCATGCAGGTGCCCATGTGTGTGTAGGTCATTGCCTGTAGGGTAATTACTGCTGTGTCCATTTTCACAGCATCATATGATGAGGTTGGAGGAGGACTGTGGAGATGGCCTTATCCAGCTAGAATGGGGTTGCTCAGGGCTGTGTCCATTTGGGCTTCAAATATAACCAAGGTTGGAGATCAGGAGTCTCTCTGGGCAACGTGTCCCCATGTTTGATCGCCATCAGAGCTTTGCTCACCTTAGGGAAGCGATGGAGTTCCCTTCTCTGGAGATGCTCAAAACCCATCTGGATGTGGTCCTGGGCACTGTGCTCTGGTGACCCTGCTTGAAGCAGGGTGGGACTGGACGATCCCCAGTGGTCCCTTCTGACCTCAATCATTCTGTGATCCAGGATAAAATTCTTTTTTCATATTTTCAGTTGGAAATTCCTGTATTGCAGTGTGTGCCCATTACCTCTTATCCTGTCCCTGGGTGCCACCGAGAAGTGTTGGGGACGTTCATCCTTGTGCTCCCACCTCCCCTTGGGTATTTGTACACATTTGTAAGGTCCCTCTGAGCCTTTTCGCTGCTGGCCCAGCAGTGCCAGGCCTCTCACTGTGGGTCAGGTTCCCCCATCCCTTAATGTCTCAGTGGCCCTTGGCTGGACCTCCTCCAGCAGCTCCACATCTCATGTGCCAGGGAGCCCAGACCTGGACCAACTCTCCAGATGTGGCAGAGCAGGAGGACCCTGGACCAGCTGGCCCAGGACGCTGTTGGCATCCTTTGCACCAGGGCACATTGCTGGCTCGTGGACAATTTGGTGCCTGCCAGGACCCTTTCAGCTGCTCCCAGCTGGTACCTTGCTGTGTGCTCTGGGCTTCCCCAGGCTGAGGCTCCTGAGCCTGCTGCTTGCTGGTTCTCCAGCCTGCCCAGCTCCCTCAGGATGACAGCACTCCCCTCTCTGGTCCATCACACCCTCCTCCCATTTCTGTCATCTGCATTTCGAGGAAGGAATGAATGGCAAATGTTACTCAAGAGTACTGATGGGTGATGGAGGGGAGGAAGGAGAATCATTCTGCTCGAGTGAGCTGAGCACAGGTGTTTGCACATCTGTCTCCATTTGTGTCATGCAGCTGTTTCATTGCCTGGTCACTGGGGCTTCTTGATTTGACCATTTTCTGCAGCATCCTCCCATCCCAGAGAGTATTCAAGGCCAGGCTGGGTGGGGCTTTGGGCAACCTGGTCTGGTGGGAGGTGTCCTTGCCCATGGCAGGGGGGTTGGAACAAGATGATCTCTAAGGTCCCTTCCGACCTGAACCATTCTGTGATTCTGTGTATGAAGCACTGAACCTGCTCCCCACAGCAGCACTGGGGACAGGAGCTCTGTTGTTGGGCTTTCTCTTTGTATTTCTCTGTCCTCCCTGACCATTCCCCTAAGTTCTGTGCTGGAAGAACAGGAAAAAAAAAAAAAAAAAAAAAGCAGATTTAATTTTCCAACCCAAACATTTTCTGGAAGTCCTTGGGATGAGCGCCTTGAGCTCAACGTGCAGGACGGGGGCTTTTCTCCTCCTTCCCATGGGTGAGCTCGAGCTCAGGGAAGGGAGAATGCAGAGATTTCCAACGTCAAAAAACCAGAGCTTTGAACTCCAGCAGCACAGCACCCTCTCCAAATGGAAATACCCACATTCAGTGACTCTTCCTCTGCAATCAGCGCAAAATCCCGTCCGTCAGTGGTGATTAGCTCTCTGGTAGGAGGCATGGGGCTTAAAGCACAAACTGGTGGAAAGGCAGTGAAAAAAGGGCTGAGATTCATTGCAGGCTGCGTTCTTCTAATGACATTTTGCCTCCTCTTCCTCCACCTTCCTCTTCCCTTGGCTCCTTTGTCTCCCTCTGGACCCGCACTTCGCTTTTCTTAAGGACTCGTTCCGCGCCGCTCTTCAAATGAGTTTTTCTTTTTCCTCTTGTTAATTGATGGGAGCACTGACATGAGCTGATTAGGTGCGGGGATGCATCCTTCCTTGCAGAGCTCGTGACCCATTTCCTTCCTTCCTCAGGACCAGGGGGAGCTTTCTTCTGCGGGCAGATATTTGCCTCCCCGAGGCTTTGCGCACGGTGGCCTTGCCTGGAGCTTGTCCTGATTTATTTATTTTTTTTCCTGGCAGCTCATTCATTACCAAGTTTTAATGAATTTTAAATGCATTATGAAAGAAGAGCGTGTGGTTGGAAGTTCTCTCTGCTCCTTTTTGCAGTGGGAGCGTAGGGCGGATTGAACGCGAGCGTGTGCTGAAGGCAGGGGTTCCCCCGTGCCTAACCTACAGGTCACCTGGAACGGGAGGAGATGGCCAGAAATGCAGCCTGAAAATGTTTAGCCACTGCTGTTTGTAATGAGGAAATATCTGCCTACATCATCGCTTTCTGACTTCTGCAAAGGACGGCTTAGAAAGGAGGGGGGGGAGAGGGAGCTGCGACGCCGTATTTTCCAGAATGAAAAACACAGGCTACTTGTTCAGTCAATTCAGTTTAGGTCAAATGTAGTTATGAAAAACAGATGATTGCTGGTGATCAGGCTGTACTTTGACAAATATCCCATTGTTTGAGCGTGCAGGGATTTCTTTAAGCATTACCCGGTGCGGGGCTTGGCCGTTGCCGTCCTCCAGCCCGGAGCCTGGCGGTGCTGCAGCCAGAGGTGTTGGCTTCTGGGGAGGAGGGATGGCATGAAAGAAACACTTGGTGCACAAGGGGGGCAGTTCCCACTGTAGCTATTAAAATATGAGCTCCCTTGGGACCTTTAGAAATGCTTGAAATGATTCTTTCTGTGCCCGCCTTGTGTCCCGTGCTGCAGGAGAAGAGATTGATTTTGGTGTCTGGGAGAAGCTCCTTAGTGGTAGTGTGAGTATCTTAGCCCTGTGCAGCTTTATTATGTTGTTTTTTATGGTTTCTCCTACCAAATATTCAGCTTTATTCAGGGTTTGTGGGCAGAGGTCAATGTCTGTGTCCCTGCTCTGGGGCTGCCTGGGTGCTGTGCTCTTCTGCTTCCAGCTGGGTGTTGGTGCTTTGGGCCGAAGTGCCCTCTGAAGGTGGCTGTGCCTCATCTGAAATGCCCAAATTCCTGGGTTTGGGTGGATTTTTAAACATCAAAGGCTGAGAGGCAATCGGAGTAGATGTGTGCTACATCAGACTAAACCTCTCCTACTCAATCAGTCAAGCACCAAGGGAACATTCAGAACTTCTTAGGATCTTTGTTCTGAAGTCAGTAGCCCTCTGCTTGGGCGTCTGTCGGCTTTTGGGATGTGCAGCACTAACTCTGGGTGACTATGTTGGACCGCTCAGGGAACAAACTTTTCTTTCTGTGCCCCTTGGTGAGTTGCAGCATCCAAAGGCATTGTCCTTACAACAGCTGGAAGCTCCTCGTGCTTTACGACCCGGCGTGGACCAGGGGTGTCCATGGGGGTGCTGGGGGATCCATGGCCATTGGAGCGGGTGGATCGGATGTACACCATGGAGGTGCATGCACGAGAGGGGGAAGTCTAAAAGCAGAAATCAAGCTGGTAGAAAAAAGCCATTTTGTGCTAAGAGAAGGTCTGTTGGGTATCTGTCCATCCTTGGGGCAGTTTTGGGAAATATTCCATTAGACTCTGGGAAGCCCATAGGGCTGTGTTTGTGCATGGTGTTGGCCATTGGCACAGCTCCTAGAAATGCGTGCTGTTACATGGTATAGTTTGTCATCTGAAAGCACAAGCAAAGCTATTAAAAATACGGAGAAATGGGTTTTGTTGGACTTCCTATCGGTGTCACTGGTCTCCGGGGTCCCAACACGTGTTGGATCTTCTGTTGCGCTGCTACCACTCAGAGATAAACTTTTGGCTATTAATCTCGGGAGAAGATTAGGCCCTCCAACAAATCTCAGTTTGTGCAAGTTGCTCTGTGCTCCTTTTGAGCAGTATTAGCTCCACGGAGCTGTGAAAGCTCGAGCTGTCATCTCAGAAAAGTTTAATGTCCTTCTCGCCTTTTACAGCTCAGCGTGCTCTGCGCTTCACTTCATTTGTCAGGCACAGCGACTCCAAATTTGGAGCCCTTCTTTTTTCTAGCTCTTAAAATGCGAAATTTTTAAGATCAGAAAAGGGCCCCGAGGGAAATATTTTCGAGTCTTTGAGCCTTTCTGCGCGTTCCTTCTGGATGAACATATCTATTTTTAATATGGAGAACCGATTTGATACGTACCAAAAGCACAGTTTGAAAAGCTTGGCTGTGTGTTCAGTGCTTATCCATGCAAACCAGCTCTCTGTATTAGGATGCTGTGATGTTAAATAGCGTGTTAGGCTGGGGCAGCATCTTCTGATTGGTGTCTTGTTAGGAAAAGCCATGGTGCCCGGTGGGCAGCAAGACAAATGGCATGTGAGCAGCAGAAACTGGAAGCCCTGCACTGCCAAGCTCTTGGTAAATGAACCCAGCAGCTCAAAACCGATGACTGAGCAGTAGCAAATACACCGTGTTTTTCTACTGTTATTAAATGGAAAAGAAAACACATTTCTGGTTGACGTTTCAGCCTATTAAAATGTGATTGAAGTGGAATTTGCATCTTGGAATACTTGGAGGATTTACCATGGCTGCTCGTCTGTCGCATCAGGAGAGCTCGCTTCACCCCGAGAATCCCCACGTTTTGGGAGCATCCCTACACCGAGCTGTGTGCAGCTCTGCACCTGCTCCCAGCTCCCAGCAGCTGAGCTGCCTTCACCTCCACCACGCAGGAGCTGGGATGCGGCGGTGGGCGTCCAGCTGAGCACAGGGTGAGAAGAACTCTGCTGTGGAGGGCGATTCCTGTAGTCCACTGGTAGTGCAGTTTAGGATTTTAGCTAAAAGGGATGCACCGTCACCCAGCAGGGTCCTCCCATTGCCACGTGCTCCTTGCACCCATCGCAGTGAGGAGCGTCTCCATCTGACCCGCTAGCGGTGTTCTGGGTGTCGATGGGTCCTGCGTTCCCCAGCAGAGCTTCTCCTGTGGTTCTTGCCCAACAAACTGCTCTGTGTCAGGAAGTGGAAGGGTCAAAGAATGCGTTGCTGTGTTTGAAATCACAGATTTCTAATGTGGAACGTTGATGGAGCCTGGGAAGAGAGGCAGGTCTCCATCACCCCGTCCTGCCCTGCCTGGTGCCTGCTGTCTTTGCTGCTTTCAGAGCAAGCAGAGAGCACAGACATGAAGGATGCCCTCTCTCCTGGAAGGTCATCTTTAACTTTGCAGAGATTAAATTCCTCTCAGGGGAACAAGCTTCAAAGAGGGGATTGCTATCCCTTCTCCCCATGTAAAGCTACCTGAAACCTGGGATGCAGGGGGAAACATGAAATGAGTTCTGAAGGCAAGTTCTCAACACGCAGCCAGGCCTGCTGCTTGTGGTTTTGCTTTAAGAATTACTTGGACGACAGCAACCATCTGTTTTGTGTGTAGAGGTAAATGTGCCCTCTTTCTTTGGTGTGCTTACAGCAGAGTCTGAGCACGCGGTGTCAGTTCTGCATCCCATCCTTCCTCCTGCAGTTTTGATTAGCAGTGGGGTATTGGGGATTGGCAGTGATGCTTCAGTGGTGGCTGGACCTGGGCTTGCACTTAGGAAGGGATGACGTTTTTGCTGGGTGTAATTCCTTCCAGAATTGTCACAGACTGACAGAGCCCTGCAAAGGCTCTGTTGCCTGCAGAAAGAAGTGTTATTGGTGGGAGAGAGAGATCCATGGGCAGATAGTGCTGAACTGGGGGTGCCTTCTGTGTCCTGCAGTTCTGGGGAGAGAGAACTGCACTTGGGAGACAAGAGCACCTGGGGCTGAGTGACCACTGCCAGCCACGGTGCAGGGGGCTCTGGGTGTCCTGGTGGCTGAAGGGAGTCATAGAGTCATTAAGGTTGGCAAAGACCTCAAAGATCACCGAGTCCAACCACCAGCCCACCCCCACCACGCCCAGTCATAGAATCATGAAGTTTGGAAAGGACCTCCGAGATCACCCAGTCCAACCATGAACCCATCCCCACCGTGCCCACTCATAGAATCATTAAGGTTGGAGAAGACCCAAGCCCATGCCATCCCCCCATGCCCACTGAGCCATGTCCCCAGGTGCCACATCTCCATGGTCCTGGAGCACCTCCAGGGATGGGGACTCCTTCACTTCCGTGGGCAGCTGTGCCAGTGCCTGGCCACTCTTTTGGAGAAGAAATGTTTCCCAGTACCCAAGGAGGTGGCTTCCACCTCAGGGTGCAGGCTGTGGTGGCTCCTAGCTTCTCTGAGCCGCCGTCAGAGCACGTTGCTTCTTTCAGCTTCGTCGCACAAGTGGGATTTTTAGGAAGAGAGAACACGAAAGTGTAAGCACCGGTTTTGTTTAGTTGTTAGAGACTTTGTGTGTTCTGCTCTGCAGCCTCTGTTCTCTGTGAAACTTTGACGCACGCTCCAATGGGTGCTAGGAGTTCGTGTGGGCACTGACAGCTGTTGGGCAAAGTGATGGGAAAAAATCCACTAAGGGCTATTAAATAAAAAAGACACTGCTTCTGGCTCGGGCTGTCCCAGCGATGGAAGCTGAGAGCCTACGCTGGAAAACCTGCCCTGTGCTTGCCCAAAAGTTTGCATTGCGTTTTCCCCAGGTGCCTGGGGCTAAGGGCAGGGTGCTGGGCTGGGGCTGTGCTGGGCTCTGCCACCGCCTGGCACTTGCATGAGTGCTTTTAGGAAACCGAGTGGTTCCTGCTGGGTAAATGGAAGCTTCCTGCAGTTACCTGAGGCCGTGCCTCTACGTGGGCCTCGTGCAGGACCGTGGCTCCTGGCAGCTCCTGGGCACGGGTGTGGAACTGCAGGGAAGACCTCAGGGCCCCGGCATTGCCAAGCCTTTGGGCGACATCAAGATTTCCGAGCTTTTTTTTTTTATTTTAAGGAGGTTAAAATACTTGGAGCTGCTTTACAGAACTGAGGCTCCTGCTTTTTTAAACCCAGGGCTTTCTGAATTTTCCTGGTTCTACTGCTGTACATAGGCATGAATGAAGTGGAAGAACTTGTGGCATTTGAGCAGCAATTTCTTGCTTGGATTGAGCAATTGAAGTGCACTTTATCCTCATTTTCTTTCTTTCTTTTTTTCTGCAGTTGGAAGGGTTAGAAATACCAATTTATTTATTTTCAATGAAAGCTTGGGTAGCTACGCAGCACTCTTGATTCCAGCTTCTGGGGTTGGAGGCAAAATATTTGAGACCCAGGTGACAGCCTGGAGGGCAGAGCAGCAGCAGGAGCAGCTGGGATTTCGGGGAGGCAGAGGTGGGAGCTGCCTGACCCTCGCACCATGCAGAAGGTGCAGCTGTCTGCTGGCAGCCTTTGTGTCTCTGTCCTTTCTTCTTTCTTTTCTTTTCAGATTTTAAAAGAAGTTTTTAATTTTTCATGGTGTCAGCAGCAACTTTTCTGCAGCTTCAGCGATGGTTTCCCACCCCAGCAAAATGGGAGCCCCTTGACCGTGGCCAAAGCTGGGAGTTCTGTGAAACTTGGATTTCTGCTTCTGGCCCCCTCCTCCCTCCTGCTGCTTTCAGATCAGGACAGGGGGATGTGCTGGGTTTTGCTTTGCCCTGCAGCACAGCTCCTTGGGATCGCAGGCTGGGGGAGCTGGGGAGCACTGGGATCTGCTCTCTCTTCTCCCTCCGTGGCATAGCACACAAGCCATAAAAATTGATGCTTATCCCTGCATTGAATTTTCCTCCTACTGGGAAAATTGAGTTATCTATGGGATGCTTTGGTTCACTGAATATCTTCTCTGGAGATATCCAAACCCCCTGGATGCTCTGGGGAATGGCTTTAGGGAGGGGTTGGACTGGGGGATCTCCAGAGGTCCCTTCCAACCGCTACACCTCTGCTCTAAGTTATTTTATCATTGGAGGAATGTTTAAGCAACTCTAGAAATACAGCTTTTTTTTAATAGAAATACAGAAATTGGCTTTGGGTTGCGGCTGGGTGCTGCAGGGAGCCAGGAGCCCATCCCATCCCCAGGTCTTCCCTCCCTTGGGCTCATCCAAGCGCATCGCATCCCTGCCAGCTCCCTGCAGCTCCTCGGGGCTCACCCTTGGGCCAGCACGGCCGGCTGCTTGTGCCCCTGGGTCAGAGGTTGTGAAAAGCAGTAGTCAATTAAAGCTTTATGAGATGTAGCAAGCAGCGCTCTGAAAGCAGCCCGCCAAGCGAAGGCCGCTAATAAAGGCCCTTTGTTAAGGTATTTAATAAATTAACACTGCGCTAGGGTGGGAGGCGGTTGCACAAGCCAGGCTCGTTAATCAGCCTCTTTGCCCTCTGCAGACACACGGGCCAGGCTCCCTAATCTGCAGGCACGAGATTTTTTGGGAGCCACGGCCACTGCTGGCCCCGGGATGGGAAATGCCTCGCTGGGTCATGCCTGGGCCAGGCTGTGGAGCGGGGACGTGCCGGGACAGATGGGGTTTTCTTATGCAAGTAAACAAATACTGTATGTCTAGAGCTGCTTAAACATTCCTCTAATGATAAAATAACTCATCACTCCATCTGCTGCTAACGTAGTTCCCCAGAGCAGTGGCACAGGAAAGCATCCAGGTGGGTTTGGAGATCTCCAGAGAAGGAGACTCCACCACCTCTCTGGGCAGCTTGTTCCAGGGCTCTGCCACTCTCACAGCACAGCTCTTCCTCAAGTTCAGATGGGACTTGTTGGCTTCAACTTAGTGCCTATTGCTCCTTGTCCTGCCAGTGGGCACCACCAAGAAGAGCCCAGCCCCATCCTCCTGCCCCCACCTTTCAGATATTGATCAGCAC
This sequence comes from Penelope pileata, assembly GCA_013396635.1. NCBI lineage: Eukaryota > Metazoa > Chordata > Aves > Galliformes > Cracidae > Penelope > Penelope pileata. The sequence continues at coordinate 152,509 of WBMW01000420.1, read as the reverse complement.
TGATCAGATCCCCCTCAGCCTTCCCTTCTCCAGGCTGAACAGCCCCGGGGCTCTCAGCCTTTCCCCACCAGGAGATGCCCCAGGCCCCCACCATCTCTGCACCCTCCATGGACTCTCTCCCCAGTTCCCATCTGCCCGGAGCTGGGGACCCAGTGCTGGGCCCAGGGCTCCCAATGGGGCCTCCCCAGGGCAGAGCAGAGGGAGGGGCAGCTCCCTGCCCTGCTGACCCCACTCTTTGTAATGCACCCCAGGGTCCCATTGGCCTTCTTGGCCATGAGTGCACACTGTTGGCTCGCGGTCAACTGCTGGTCAACCTGTTGGCCACCGGGACCCCCCAGGTCCTCCTATGCAGAGCTCCTTTCCAGCAGCTCAGCCCCCAGCCTGCACTGCTGTGTGTGGTTGTTCCTCCCCAGGTGTAGGACTGTGGGGTCAGCAGGGCCAGTGTGGCTTTCTATGGGCAGCAGGGATGTGTCCCCAGTGCAGGTGAACGTGGGGTGGTGCCAGGTCAGTGCCATCTGTGGGGTTCCCCAAAGCATCACACCTTGCCTTGTCCCTCCACAGCTACATTTGTGTTTTTTTTTTTTATTATTATTATTTTTTACAGCACCTCTTGCCCAGCCGTTTCCGAGCTTGAACATTAGAGGGCATCTCCTACTCACGCTTCTTTATTTTTTCTTTCTTTTTATTGTTGTTTTCTTGTTTTGTTTTAGTGCAGCTTAATCTATAGGGCCGTCTTAAAAAAAAAAAAAAAAAAAAAAA
>WBMW01000420.1:77219-151730 GCA_013396635.1 Penelope pileata | reverse complement strand
AAAAAAAAAAAAAAGCAAATAGAGCATTTGACCTGCTGTGCAAATTAGCCATATGGTGAAGTGTAATATCCCGCTGACCCTCATTACCGTGCAGTATGAAAAGCTCTCCCCTTTTCACATACAAGCATATTAAAGTGGCCTTTTCAGCATTTTTTTCCATATAAAACTGTCTTCACTCCCCTGGCCAAGCAGTTAAAAGGGAACTCCAGCTGCAGCCAGGAGGGTGAAATTAAAGGCTTTACCCTCCTCTCAATGGAAAATAGACATTGCTTCCTATAGGCAGGGCTGGGGAACAATGCCACGCTCCTGCTCGGGCAGCAGGACGGGGGGGTGACGGCCGGATTTTGGGGAGGAAGGAGCCCAGCTGCTTTGAGAGAGGCTGCTGGGTGCCCGCCTTGCAGTGAGGGGATGGCGAGATCCCGCCTGGGCTCCCGCTGCTTCGCTGCCTTCTGTTGAGTTCCCGTAGTACAAGCAGCTCAGCACTGTGCCCCTGGGAGCATTTTCTCCTTCAGTCAGGCCTTCAGTCGTGCTCCTTGGCCTTCCTTGGCTTTGCTAGGTCTCTGTTTTGTAAGGGCTTCAGTCAGAGTCCCCTCGGTCTGTTCCTGTTGGCTCAGCGCTGTTGAAGGCAGGCCCCGAAATGTTGGAACTGTGACATTCACTCAGTGCTCCATGGATGTTTTAGATGGGCAGATAGTGACAGGAAAAGGGGAAATGGCTTTAAACTAACAGAGGGGAGATTTAGGTTAGATTTTAAGAGGAAATTCTTCGCTCAGAGGGCAGTGAGGCCCTGGCGCTGCCCAGAGAGCTGTGGGTGCCCATCCCTGGAGGTGCCCGAGGCCATGGGTGGGCCCTGGGCAGCTGAGCTGGGGGGCACCCAGCCCACAGCAGGGGTTGGGTGGGGGGGCTGTGAGGTCCCTTCCAACCCAACCATGCTGTGATTCTAATATCTGTGGCACTGATCTCAGGACCGTGCTCTCTGGGATGCGTGGGGCTGAGTGCGGCCCCTGGTGAGGCTCCGCAGGCCCCGCAGGGCGAGGCTGGCCTCAAAAGCAGCGCTCGCCGCTCCGCCGCGCTCTCTTCCCCCCACGCACTTCTCTGGTTAGCTTTATCTTTTTGTTTTTGGTATCGAGGTGGTGTTTACAGTAAACAAGTGGTTCCACGGGGCAGAGCAAGGGCCTCCTTTTTGATCCTGATTCAGCAAAGCGTTTACACGCTCTGTTTTGAGCACCTGCGTGCGTACCCCTGTGTCTCTGTGAAATTATTTGGGAATATTTATGTTTTTAATGTTAAACATCTGCTTAGTAGTCGGACTTCTTTGTGTTTCATTAGCAACTACCGCTTTTCTCTTGTTTTGAGACATCTTTGGGGCATGTTAAACTTATTTTCCAAGCTCATCTTTTTACAACTTTTTTTTTTCTAACCAGCACAGAACTTCTGTTGGGTTCTTTTAGCTCCAGGTGGTTGTTTCTCCTTACAACAAACTGCCTGCTTTCGGTAGTTTGGAGGTGCAAGGTGGTTGCTTGCAGGATTTTAGAACTTAGGTGCTGCTCTCGGCAAGGTTGGTCACGTCCAAATGGCTGCTGGGAGTCCCATGGGGACAGGGCGTGTAGGTGTGGGTCTGTGAAACTCTGGGGCTCCAAGAGGGGAGGAGAAGTGAGATCCAGGTTTGATGGACTGTCTCTTCGGCGCTGATGCGATGCCAAGTGTTGTTTGGCACCTGTACACAAATTAAAATGAAACACTGTCTAGAGGGGCCGTTTCAGCCAGGTGAGGGGTGACAAATCGCAGTGCCCTTGCTCAGTGACACGGAGGAAAAGGAATATCCTGTTACTCGCTGAAATGAGACTGAGATTGGCTCAATCCCCCAAAATGGGAGTTTGGCCCCGGTTCTGGGCCTTCCTCCTCACAGGATGTGATACATCGGAAATGGCTGGTGACCAGGACGTTTGGAGCCTGGGCTGGGAAATAAGCCATGGGTGAAAGTACCTGGAGGGTTCAAAATCTCTGTAGTCTGTTAGTAAAGCCTATTTTGCACAGGATAGGGTTGTCCAGTTTGGAAGGGACCTCAGAAGGTTTCTAGTCCGATCCTGCTCAGAGCGAGTCACCTGTGGGATCTGACCAGGTTTCTCAGGACCTTATCCAGGCTAGTTTTGAAAATCTCCATGGATGGGGACTGCAGAACTTCGCTGGGATACACTTTCCGCTGTCTGACTGTAAACTCTTAGTAAAAAAGGTTTTTGTCACAACCAGTCAGAATGTCTCTGTTTCGTTTGTACCCGTTGTGTCTCCTACTGTGCACCACTGGGAAGAGCCAGCCTGGCTCCATCTCCTCAGTGACCTCCTTCTAGATATTGGAAAGCAGCTGGTAGATCCCCACGTGCTTTTGGCTGCCTTTGCTGCAGGATGCACTGCTGATTCCCGTTCAGCTTGCTGTCTACCAGAACTGACTGTCCTTATCCACAGAGGTGCTCCTAAAGCAGTTGTCCTCGTCTGTGTTGTTGCAGGAGGTTCAGGGGTTCTTCCTTTCCCAGGAGTGTGACTTGGCATTTCCTTTTTGAATTTCATCACGTCCCTGCTGGCTCATTCTTCCAGCCTGCTGAGACCCCTTAGACGGTGGCACTGCCCTCGAGAATATTGATTGTTTCCCCAGTTTGTTTTCACCTGGAATGTGGTTGAGCCATGTCCATGGCCTCCTGGAGGTCATTGAAGATGCTAAACAAGGCAGGACCCAGAACCCCCTTATGATTCTCCACTTGTCACAGGCCTCCGTGTAGAGCATGACCCGAGAACCCCAACCCTTGGAACCCCACCATCCAACCATATATTTACCCCATGTCATCCAAAATGACATCTTAACTTGGGTCCACTGTTTTGGATTTTGGCAGCTCCACATTTAATTCTTCTTGTGAGCAAGGAGATGGTTGAAGGCAGACTTTATAGACAGTGGAATGTTGATCTGCTTCTTGGGAAGCTGTTGAGGTGGTTGCATAAGAGCAGAGCTGCTGGTTTGTGGCGTATCTCACCGTGCTTTTATGAGATGCTGTGTCTCTCTCTGTTAAAGGTGGGAGAATTCCTGAAACTAATGACAGAGGATTTTTGTGGACCAGAGTCAAAGGAGGGTGAAGAACCAGTGAAAGCCAGAGAGGAATTAGCAGAAGTCTAGGTCATGCAGTAGCAAGTGCAAACACATTACGAAATCAAGGTGGGCCATGGATTTAAAATTCTCAGCAGAAAGGAGGACAACCAAAGTCATCACTGACCTGTTTGCTTAAACCACAGCTGCAGTGTTGAGAGCGGTGTGATTCGTGGGTGGGGGGCTAGCAGAGCGTTCCTGAGCGCTCCATAGAGGCTGTTACAAGTGAATTGGGGCAACTTCTGCTTGTTTTGTGTACGTGGTTAGCTGGTATTCATATATGGACAGCAAACTAATCACAACTTGAGTTCATCAAGAGAGGAATCTACTCAGCAGATAGATTTGGTCTGTTACCACACATCACCTTGCTTACTAGGTAATGATATTTTTTTTGGGAATGGACTAATGGTGCTGGAAGGGCTCAGCCAGTGATGTCCCCAGTTGTACACGACTGGTGTATTTTCATTACATGAAGTACATGGGGTGGGTTTCTGCTTCCAAGTTAGAAATTTAGTAACCCAAAATACTGTCTTCTATATGTTCTGGATCCAATAAGTCACCTTTTTCTGAGCATTTTTAGCTGAGGTCAATAGCAGAATGAGATTTCGAGCACGCTTTTCCCATGTAATTCACAGCTAGATTTGCTTTCAGCTCTCTGCTACTCCTGAGTTATGAAACTTTTTGTATTTTTTTCAGCTGTTGTTTTTGCATTCTTGAGCTTATATTCTGTTTTCCCTTATGTGGTGCTCATCTACGATCTTAATTATCTGCCTCTCATTGCCAACCCTGTGAACTCTGAAGCTAATTTGAGAAAGAAAGTTCTGCCTAGTAATTTTAAAAATATGAGGCATTATTGGGACTTTTTCCTGGACCGGTGATTAGAATAAATGTGTAGTTTGGAAGTGTAGCTTTGGACTCTTCCCACTTGCTTAAATTAAGAGAACGAGAATTGAGGGAAACCTGTTCTGATTAAAACTAAATGGGTAAATAAGAAAAGGGCCTCCTTCTCCTCTCCCCAGCATTCTTCCCTGATTTCCTCACATTTTGGACTGAGCTTACAAGAAACCAGAAGGAGTAAGGATCCTGCCTCTCTAATGACACGTGTTAGCAGTGTCCTGCTGCTGTAGAAAGTCCATGGTGAAGGTGGGAGCCAATGAGAGGTTGGGGCTGGGACCTGATCCCTGCCTTTCCCATGGGCCCCATGCTGCTTGGGATCTGCATATCCACCGTGGTTTTTTATTGAATCATTAAGGTTGGAAAAGACCTCTCAGATCTTCAAGTCCAACTGTCAACCCATCGCCACCATGCCCAGTGAGCCGTGTCCCCAAGTGCCTCGTCTTCATGGTTCTTGAACACCTCCACCTTTCTTTAGGAAGAAAAGATGTGACAGGTGCAGCTGACCTTTACAGGATAATAGCTGCTTTTAAGAGAAAAAGAAAAGGAAGAGAAAGAAAAGAAGTTGAGTTGTTGCCACTGAGGGGACGTGGAGAGCAGGAATGGGGCACGTACGCACGCAGCTCTGCCTGCTCTGAGCTTTGAGTGTGAGGTCAGCTTCGTCGAGGTGCTTTTATCGAAGCATTGGTTGACGAAGGTGGTGTTTGAGTGCTGTGGTGTGCTGAAACTCTTGGGAGATTTTTGGAATAAATCTTTTATTCATCCAGTTCTCTGCCCTGCTGTACGTGCCCATGCTTCTGGAGGCTGAACCTGGATGCTCTGAAAGTTTATATCTCATGCTACCTTGCATACAGCCTTTAGGTCCCAAAGCATTGTCTTTGAAAGCTGGAGGATTGGTTAAGGATTGGACAGAATTGGTTAAATGTGGGAAACCCATCAGGCCTGGGGCTACGAGCTGAACTGGATCGAAGTGTAAAGGTTGTGAGGTGTTTCCAGATGAGCAGTCTATAAAACACGGGGTCTTGTAGTCTGTTCGGGATGCTTTTTTGGTGTGGTTTATTTCTGTTTGTTTGTTTGGGTTTTTTTTTTTATTATTATTATTTTTTTACCCAGAGGAAAGTGATATTAAAAATAGAGTACAGAAAAGTGGAATAATATTATCTGAAGACCTGATAAGTTGCATAGTCCTAAGTAGGTCAAATGTGGGAAACTGGGTGGTCTAGCTCAAACTGCCACCAAGGGGAAGAAAGACTTCCCGTTCTTAAGAGAATATAATGCATGAGCAGTGAGAAGGTCTGGGGGGATGATGGAGGAATGCACTTAAGAGAAAAGGATGAAATAGCGCGTCAGAAAAAATGTGAATAGCGTCGAGAGATTTTTTGGGAGGAGAAGTTTTTCTTTGGAATAGCCTCTCATGAGAGACTCTCTAATTCTTGGGCCATTCAAAAAAGGCTCAAGAAAGAAAATACAGGGAGCAGTACATTGGGAGGGAGATGGTTTTGGTCAAATTGGCAGGTCTCAGGGCTATAAATTTTAGGAAAACCGTTAAAATGTGAATATGGCCCACATTTTTTTGGGGGGGGATTGCTTTCAAACGTCTTTGCTGTTCCTTCTCCTCTGCTGCAGTTAAAGCCCTGTGCTGGATTGGGACCAGGAGGAGCCGGCATCCAGAGCCTTCAGGCACCCCGTGGGGCTGATGGGGCCCTCCAAGGTGTGGGCAGGGTTATGGCGAGGCCTTCATACGGGACCCCCAGCCCAGCTCAGATCCCTCTTGCTCCTGGTGTCTGTAGAAAACTGTTAAAGCAGAACTCAATTCAGTTTAGTTTTCAGAAGATATCATTATAAAACTAGTTCAAGTGCTTCAGCTTCCTCAGGACAGTACAAAACAGGGATACGTACAATTTTCACAAGCTCTTGTGGTATGTCCCCAGTGGAGCTCAACGACGGGGTCGGTGGTTTCAACTCCTGGCCATGGGGACACGTGGTGTCCCCACAGCCTGGTGGCTTCTGCATGGTGACCTCTGGGACGCGTCCCACCGCGTGGAGAAGCTTTGTGATGGGGTGAGCACACGGAGGACTGGGCCCATACTGCGATGGGAGGGCGGCCATGGGAGAGCGGGGTGAGAAGAGGCCTCTTGGCCTCTCTTCCCTGAAGAAATGTGTGAGGAGGATGGGTTGAGCAGGGAGCAACTCCTCCCAGTGTCATCAGAAAGCTCAGCTGGAGGGAAGAGGGAAAGTGATTTCAGCTGACGCCAATTGCTGTGGCGCAGTCTTAGCACAAATCTTCAAAATCTGGTATTAAAGTAGCTGATGGGTTTCAGACCGGCCTTCTGCAGATGGACTGAATTCCAGGCTTCCATGGGGTCCCCAAGGCCCTGCGTGGCTTGTGGAGATGGCAGCTTCTGTGCATTCACTAATGGGGAATTACTGCTGACTCCCACGGGACGTTGCGTAAAGCTGCTCGTGGGGGGTGGTCCTCTGGGGCTCCTGCCTTCGGTGGGGCCACACGTTAATTTATTAGGGATGAGTGGGAAAAGGCCTTTGGTTAGGAGTCTGCATCACAAACTCGTTGGTAGCAGGCTGTGCTGCGTTAGTGAGTGGCTTCGCTCCCAATCTCAGCGGCGCTACTGGAGATGAGTGGCTGCCATGTTCAGGGTGGAGATCACAGAACCACGGAGTCATAAAATGGTTGGGTTGGAAGGGACCTCAGAGATCACCCAGTTCCAACCCCCTGCCGTGGGCGGTGTTGCCAAGCAGCAGATCAGACACCAGCTCAGGCTGCCCAGGGCCCCGTCCAGCCTGGCCTTGAGCACCTCCAGGGACAGGGCTGAGGCCTTCTTGAGGCAGCCCGATTGTGTAACGATGGAGCAGCTGGAGCATTGCTGAATTAGCATCAGATGTTCTTTTTTTATTTCTTTGTTTTCTTGGTTAGAAGAGGTTGGTGTCTGGTGCCTTTCTCTGGCAGGTGATATTTGTTGTTGCGTCTTGTTTGTTTTGTGAATTCCAGATGAGATTTTGGCTCCTACCAGTTCAAAGCAAGGCCTTGTCCCTTCTCTGAAGTGTTTATAATCCCATTTCAGACAGAAAGCAGGGCGGGCGTGGGGGAGGGAGGAACAGGCAGGGATAAAGCAGCGAGGCATTCCATAGCCTGGGGGACCCGAAGGGCTCAGCAGGTAGAGATGGCGTCTGAGGATCCGCGTGGCTGCATTGCCCCGCTGGGTGGGGATGCTCAGATGTAGCTTGGGTTGGTAAAACCAAACCCCTACAAAGGCGCAACTTCAACCACCAGCGACACGGCCCCTCCGCCCTGCCTGGCGTGGGCGGGCGATGCCCGTGGAGGGGGCTCGGGTGCTCGGCTTTCAGCTCCCATCTGGAGGCTCAGAGCCCATGGTGGGTGAGGCACAGCAAAGAAAGGAGAGAAAGAGCTCAAAAAACATTTATTTTTTCCTATTGAACTGACCAATCTAATAAAATAGATATTACCCACACGCTTTCCTTTAACTCTCTGACGTCTGTGGCTTTGCATCCCCGTGAATCAGTGCAAGAATTTCTGCCACTCCTTCTGGCATTGGTTGTCCCCTCTTTGTATTCCCCAACATTGAAAGTCTGGTGGTTTCACTGTCCCCATGGCTGAGTAAATGTGATGTGTGTCCATGCTGCCGTTTGGTAAAGAAGTGGGTTGCACAGCACCGTGTGCCACGTCTGCCCAGGGACGCTGGAAAACGGAGCGTGAATGGAGTGTGAATGGAAAATGTAGGGAGGAGCCCATGAGATGCACTTGAACCTGAACACTTGGTTTTCTGGAGTAAAATCCTTCTTCATCAGGTATTGGGAAGGAATCTTGCAGGCATGCAGGTATGCTGGAGGGAAGCGTGCTTTGCGTGGTTGACGCCGTGTGTTTCATTGCAATTGAACGCTCAGTGGTAAGGCTGCTTGCTTGAATTCATCTGCTCTGTTTTCCAGGGTGCCCGAGAAACCTTTGAGAACTACTACAGGAAGCAGAGGAGAAAACAAGCCAGGCTGGTGCTGCAGCCTCCCTCCAACATGGTACGGCCATCCCCGTGCTCAGCATCGCTCCCGATGGATGTGGTTGTCCCCGTGCACGCGGTGCCTTGTGGGTGGTCTCTTATTCCTTTCCCGTTTTGCTGCCCTTTATTTTAACCTTTGCTCACTTTTCCTTTGTTGCAGCACGAAACTTTAGATGGCTACAGGAAGTATTTCAATCAAATTGTAGGGTAGGTATTCTTTTTCTAGACGCCCTTGCTAAATATGTGTTTTTGGGGAGCCCAAAAAGGGAGAAAGAGGAAGGGAGCATTGCTTTTTTTGACAGTCCTTCAAAGGAGAGAAACCAGGAAAAAACTTGGTGAACTCTGCTGTGTCACTGAGGAACCTGCCAGCTCTTGTACCAACACCTTTCTGGGAACTGGAGGGTAAATAGGCTCTGTGGACAGTATGCAGCTGCTTGCCCAATCATGAGGTGCATGGGCCCTCTGCCTCAATTCTTCTTTAATATTTGACAATTCCTTGGTTGTTTTTTTGCTGAAGGAGGTGACTCTCGAGTGACTGCTTGCCTCTGTTCCTGTGAGCCTCTCGTTGCAGTCAATTTGACTCGAGTCTTCCAAACCCAGCCGAGGTCTCGGCGGAGGCAACCTCAGACCGCTGATCTAGAAAAGATAGGGTACGACGCTGAAATTTCATCAGCAGAGGCTGATGATAATCATTTCAGCATGTCACTGTGACCACTGTGAGTGCAGTGTGTGCTGCTGACCTCCTAACACAGCTTCGGGCTCCTGGCCTGGGTTTTCCCTACGAAATATAACTGGGATTTTATGCGTTACTGTTTAAAATGTGTTTTGGGACGCTTGCTCCCTGAAACGTGCTGCTGCTTTTTGACCAGTACGTTTGATAAATGAGGACTGGAGGGAACTGATTGCCTCTAAATGGTTGTGAGCACATGGGGTAGCGGCCATGAGAGTATTTTCCCTGCAGTTAAAGTGTTTTCCCTGCAGTTAACCAATTGTAACGCGATTGCTGCTGGCTGGGGCAGGATTTAATCAGCAGTTGTTGCTCAAATAACAGAGTTCTGCCTTTGTGTGTGCACAGAGGTGCCTTACTGGGAGCAGCTGGGTTTTGGCTCCGTTCTATAATGCAGTGCAGCATCATAGGAAGTACTGAAATGTTAAAAAAAATAAGCAAAAATATTTAGAGTTAGCTGTATTGGGGGCAGATAGTGCCCATCTGAGCTTGCTCTGGAGATCTGTGCATGTGCAATCTCTGCGTGTCCCTTGCATGCAGTGTTTGCAGATCTCTTTTGATGTCTCGAAACCTGGAGCTTTTGATAACAGGGCCATTTTCTCCTCTCCCTTAGGTTTTTTGTAGTCGAAGATCACATCTTGCATACGACGCAGGGCTTGGTAAATAGAGCCTATATTGATGAGCTGTGGGAGATGGCGTTATCAAAAACCATTGCAGCACTAAGGACACACTCAGTAAGTAAAAGCCCCAGATTGTTCAGCTGTTGCTTGAGTTTGGCTTGACACGCTGGAAATACTGGCTTTGACTGTATTCTGTTTTGACTCGACTCTTTTTTTAAACAACACAGTGGACATAATGTTATTTCTCCAAAGGACATCTTTGGCTTTTTTTTTTTTTTGACTCTTGGTGCACTGTGTTCCCCTGTACCAAACTCAGAATGATTTGGGGAGACTGGAAGTAAGAAAATATTGCTCCAATATTTTCTCCATCGCTTGGCTCATCACTTTTGAGAAGCACCAGCAGAGGGGGTTGGTTTGTCCTGGAAAACTGGGGAGAAAAGCGTCGGAATTTGGCACCCTGAAGTATGATCCTGTTTGGTATTCCCTTAAAATTAATGGCAGTGAACGGGCTGCAATCAAACTATAAATCATTTGTGCTTGAAAAGATACTAGCTAGATTTCTTATTCTTTAATAGTGGAAGAAGTTTGGGAAGGTTACTTATCACTGTGGTACTTCTCTGCTTGAGCAAAAAAACTCAACAAAGCCAACTGCAAAAAAAAAAAAGTTCAGTTCCTTGTTTTTGCATGAGCTGATACAATATTGCACCGTTTCAGCTGGGAACACTTGAGACCTTTTGATGTTTCTTAGCTTACTGAAGAGCCACCCTAATGGTTTATGGGGTGAAAAAATTGTACTTGTCCGTAAAAGAAAAATCTTTCATGACTTTCCCCAAGTCCCTTTTCAAATTGTTGGGACATTTTCTCCATCAAAACGAAATAGTAAATCACTGCAATCCCACTGGAAGGGGAAAAGGGGAAGGGGAAACCACCCGAAAGCAAGAGGCTGCTGTGGGTTCCTGTTGGAGGCGTCTCACACTACGTGACGTGCACGAGGGGCATGGACAGTGCAGTGCTGCTGTTGTGTACTGAGGAAAACTTAACGTTTCTGCGTGGAGACACAAGGTGTTGCTTCTTCCAAGGAGAGGCCGACCCCCACCTCGCTCCAGCCTCCTTCCAGGGAGTTGTGGAGAGCGATGAGTTCTCCCCTGAGCCTCCTCTTCTTCCATGCCATGAAAGGGGATGGGCACAGGGGTGTACACATCGTCCTGTTGTAAAACTGTTTTCTTTTTGAGTAATGGTGATAATGGTGATAACCTTGAGAGGAAAACAGGCACAAACACTCTGTTTTCCAGTTTCACCACCTTTGTGGCCTTGACGTTGTTTTAGGTGATACCAAACTGCCACGGCCGCCATGACTTTTCCAATAACCAAGTAATTTGCCACAAGTTCTCGATGCTGTTATGATCACCTCTGGGAGTTGGCCTGGATGACCTTTAAAGGTCCCTTCCAGCTCTAAGGATTCTGTGATTCTATAGAGCAGTGCTGTCCATCCAGCATTGTGGTGAGGGTCCTGGAATGCTGTCACATAGGTTGAGGCTGATCCAGTTCTTCCCATTCAGCCAAGCCTACACCTAGATTGTCTTCCTTGCTGTGGACTGGGACATCTTTTATCATTTCTGATAGCTTCAGGGCATTATCTTTCTTTCTGACTTTCTTTTTTGGAGAGTGAAATGGAAAACGTGTCTCTTCCAGTCTTTCACATTGATTAATGGAGTCGTTCCTCCATGAGTTTCCAGTGAGCTTTAAATCTGAGTTTCTTTTTCCAGAGCATGAGCGCTGAGTCTATATTTGGTAAGAGTCTGTCTGAAACTTTACATATTTCAGCAGAGTGAGGTTTTCTGCCGGTGTGCAGAGCGGGTGTGAGCCGTGTGGGTGATGTAGGGTCTCTCTGGGGTGAAATAGTGTCTCAGAGCCTCGAGCAGTGTCCTGACCCATGATAAATACAAGTGTTGCAGCTCTGACCATTATCTTGCTGAAATACAGGCGTGCAGCCCACAGCCTGAACCTTCCACTTAGCCATGCAGCCTTCACGTGGGGCTTGGGGATGCCTCGCTGCAGTGCTTCATTGCCATTAGACACAACACACTAAATATTGCAGGAGAGGCTCTGCTGTCTTCTTGGCAGGACAGTGCGCTGATTTGCTTCATCTCCTCTCGCTTCCCCTGCAGCTCCTGGGTAATCTTAGAAACACTTCAGGTATCTCCAGAGCAACTGAAATCCTTATTCATCATGGAGAGCCCCAAGAGCCGTGTGCTACGAGGAGAGATACCCTTATCAGCGTGCCTTCCCGTGCCCTGCAAGCCGTAACGGCACGGGCTGCGCGATAAAGCAGGGCTGCATGGCCTGCCTATGTATTATCACTGGAGTGATAGTGCAGGAGGGCTGAGGGCAGTATTTTCCTGCGTGCTGTGGTTTAAAACGTGTTTTAATTCCCTCCTTTCTTTGCAGTCGTATTGCTCGGACCCAAGCCTGGTGTTAGACTTGAAGAACCTCATCGTGCTCTTTGCGGATACACTCCAGGTAGGTGACTCACCTGTCACTCATGGGACTGAGCCAAGCACCCACACCAAGCACAGGCAGGGAGCTAAGCCTTCAGTCTCCCTTGGTGCTGCCACCTCTGTAAATCACCCCCTACATCCCTCCACCTGCACCATGCACGTTGGTGACTCGCTCTTAGCTGACATGATTGCTCTGTTCCTCCGCTGGCGGCAGGGGTACGGCTTCCCAGTGAACCAGCTCTTCGACATGCTGCTGGAGATCCAGGACCAGTACAGCGAAACCCTGCTGAAGAAGTGGTCAGGAGTTTTCAGGTGAGGAGCTGTTCCAGTGAGCTCACGAGACATGCCTTACAAAGGAGTTTTAGACAACGTAGAAAAATCTTACTTTAATTGCAGAGTCACGGAATGGTTGGGTTGGAAGGGACCTTGGTTGGGTTGGAAGGGACCTCACAGCCCCCCAAGCCCTACACCTGCCGTGGGCTGGGTGCCCCCCAGCTCAGGCTGCCCATCCATGGCGTTGGGCACCTCCAGGGATGGGCACCCACAGCTCTCTGGGCCCTGTGTCAGGGCCTCACCACCTCTGAGTAAAGAATTTCCTCCTAACATCTAACCTAAATCTCCCATCTTTTAGTTTAAAACCATTCCTCCTTCTCCTATCACTATCAGACCATGTGAAAATTCACTCTCCCTCCTGCTCCCCTCAGGCAGTGGAAGGCTGCAACGACAAGAGATTATTAGCAAGCTCATGCCTAAATTTTGGGCCGCAGTAAACTGCAGCCTGGGCTCTCCTTGGACCAGGGAAAGCCTGTTGAAATACAGCTGTGGGGATCATGCATGCAGTGAGATCTGTGCAATAAATCCATGCATGTCATGGAGGTGGATGGATGCAAGGCATGTGCTGCAGCCCGTTGGGATCACATCTTAGACTGGCACTTCTTTACAAAGAGCCTCACAACTGGGCAGTAAATCTGCAAAATTGTGCATGGTCTGACTTACAGAGCCCTGGCTTCTGGGTTAAACAGATCTGTAGGGATGGTTCTGTTCACAGGAAGGATTGCTGTAGCTGTCTTTCTCACTTTCTTCTTTTCTAGAAATATCCTTGATTCAGATAACTACAGTCCCATCCCAGTGTCAAATGAAGAGATTTATAAGAAAATAGTTGGACAGTTCCCGTTCCAGGATGCAGAACTTGAAAAGGTAATCTGCAATGAGCCCCCCGGCACGGGGTGCCTCCTGCTGCACTAGAACCCCACACCTGTGGTACAAAAGAAAAGGTCAAAATCACACAAAACAAACACAAAGAGAAAAGAGCCAATAGACTTTCCACATGTCACATTTCTCCTGGCGTGGGTGAGGAATGCCTCATCTACTCTATTTTCAGAGCACAGCGTACCGGTGCAGTTCAGCATCAGTTGCAGTAGATGAGATAGAGACACAAAATATCTGCTTCCATTGGTATTTCATTCCCATTTTATAAACCATATTATTGATCTTAATTTGTTTTAATCTAATACTAACAAAAAAAAAGACATGAAAACAACAAAAAAAGCAGAGAGTGGTATATCTTGGCTTTTACAAAAGTACGTGCTTGCAAAACCTAGCAGTGTAGCCAAATTTGACCTAGCCAGTGTCCCTTAAAAGCATGTTTGGCCTCGTGCTCCACATCTGGCAGCCAGCGAGCTCCAAGCCTGGCGAACTTAATTATAACTGGGAGAGTTTTCAGTCCAAGTCAAGTGTTTAGATTTCAGAAAGTCTGTGTCCTTCCCTAAAATTATATCGTGGGGTCCAGGTTCTTACTGCTGTGCTCTGTCCTCCCAGCCATGTCTGTGCTGTGGGTAACAGCTAACGAGTGAAAATCTGGTTCCAGGGAGAGGACATCTGTTTCCTCTTGGCTTTGGGTGTTGTGAGCAAGTGCTCACCTTGTGCAGTAACTGGGGAGGTGACCAAGCAAAACGCCTTGTGCACGGTGGGAAATAAAAGCAAAGGAGTCCTCTGACAGGGTTTTTTCATACCAGTAAAGGAGCTGGGAAGGAGGGAATAAGAGTAGCTTTGTGCTGCCTGCTCCCTTCTAGCTACATCTCCTTCCAGCCCATTTCAGACTCCAAATCCCTTCTGCACCCGTGTACCATTTGTAAGTGATTATCTGGTCTTTCACTTGGCTGAAATGTTTATATAATATACAATAAATGCTGGCTTGTTGTTTCCTTGCTGGACTTAGCTAAATATTAGAATTAATTTGGCTGCTTGGCACACGTTGCTGGAAAGCAGTCGTCGCTCTGGGCTGGCTGTGAGAGCCATTCTCCCTCTCAGAGATCTGCTCTTTGACTTCACTTCTCTCCTGTATTTTACAGCAACCTTTTCCAAAGAAGTTCCCCTTTTCTGAGTTTGTGCCTAAAGTTTACAATCAGATTAAGGAGTTCATCTATGCCTGCCTGAAGTTTTCGGAAGACCTTCATTTGAGGTATGGGATGATTGTGCTACTGGTTGTGTTACAGAGGTTTTGTTGGCGTAGAAATATCTCAGCATGATTAAAACACGAATTCTCAACCTTCCATGCCACTCAGCTGCTTGGATATATCTTGTCCACGCTGGAGGTGGCTGGTGGTCCCCTTGGAGCACTGGCATCCTTCATGTACAAAGGGTTGGCCAAGTCTTCAAGAAATCTCCCTTACGTAGGGAAAAGTAGCCCAGTGCTATGGTAGATGTGTGAAATGAGAGAGGGCTGATTGCTCTGGGACATTTCTGAGTCAGTCCTGTTAAATGGGTGAATCTGGTTGTCTCAAGAAAGGTCTGGTAATAATGTCCACAACTGGCTCGGGGCTTCCCCACGTTGACCCTCAAGGAGAGTGTTGGCCAGAAAACCCAAAGTTTTGATTTTGCCCTGTGTGTTAATGAGTTTTGGCTTCTCGTTAGGGGTTTTGTTTTTTCTTATTTCCCATGGGAGAATATATAGAAATAATCTGGTTTATTTATAGATGCATATTAAAACCTCAATAGTATTCTGTGTGTTTTGTGTTTACCATCCCTTCTTCATCCCTCTGCCCCTAGACATTGGGTTTGTCTGTGTATGTGCTTGTATGGAAGACAGCTATACGAACCAGGAACTGCTTTCTTTTTACACCCAGTGGAAATTTTTGCCTTGGTAGAAGTATCAGAAGGGCAGGAGGATCTCATTACTCATTTCTAAGTGTTCTCGACGTCATACCAACAAAAGATGGAGCTGTACATGGGGTTTCACCTCTCTGGGCAGCTCTATGTCCTGGCCATGGATGGACCCTGTGCTAATATGAAGCAAGAGCAACATTTTGGGGTCTCACCAGATGTTTGAGTGCTTACACCAGGCTCTTTGGGGTTTCATTTCTCTCCCTTTGTGAGAAGGATGGTAATTCTGAGAGCCACTCTCCCTCCATCTTCCCCAGGCCGTGGCAGCTGGTCGCTACCGTGCAGGCACGGGATGTTTCCCCCTCCCCGAGCTCAACCTCAGCCTTTCACTGGTGGCAGGTTGTTCTCTTTGGTGCCTCCCCAGGCTCTTAACCTGCAGGTCACCACTCAATGGCTCTGTTTCCAAGGTCGGCGGGATGCTCCCATTTCACACGGATGCTGGTTTCGCCCAAGCCCTCCGCTGGCACTTCCCCTGCGAGTTCTGCGCTCTTCACCATTACGGAGGTGATTGGGTTTGTCAGGGAATGGAAGAAAAACGTTCCCTGGGGCCCCTCCTCGGGGTCCCCCCGGACAAGTTATTAAAATTCCTTTCGACATTGGGTTTTGCAGCCCTTTTTGAGGAGTGGTTTGGGGCTGGGGGAGGGGAGCCGAGCTCTCGGGCTTTCTAGCCAAACATTTGGAATATTTCTCTGAAAACCCCTGTTGACACTTTCTTCATTTCACCCTGACAGCTTGAATTAGGTTTTATTAGGAAGCTTGGCTACAAAGCCGGCAGCAAGTTTTCTTTCTCTTCTCTTTCTTGTTCTTCTTTGGTTGTCATTTACCTTGCACCCTGGAGTGATTGGGGTCAGCCCGTCAGTCACGGGGGGCCTGAAGGTCATGACTACTGCTATGGGATATGGGACATCAGCTGTCACTAACCCAGATAGTTTGCTTAAACGCTCTGCAGTCCTTTCCTGAAGAGCAGAGCCCGTGGCAGAAAGTGGAGCTTGTATTTTTTCTAATTATTATTTTAAACCAGCTCCTTGTGTTTGTTGGACAGGAGCGTTCTCCTTTATGTCGATATGCTTAGGAGAGTTGTTTTGCTTTGAAAGTATTTGAAGAAAGTTGGGAGCTTACTGTGCATTTACAGGGGTTGCAAATTCTTTTGGTTTGGCTCCATTAATTTGATTAGGAGGAAGAAAACCTCCTTTATATATTCAGCATTTCTCCCTTTGGAAAAAAAAAACCATGTATTTGAGCTCATTGAGGAGATGTCTTTAAAAGCATCCACTCACTGGAAGGCTTCCACCCATTCCAGTGGAATTTCCCATTGTAAAGATAGGGAATATCTTTGGAAAACAGTGGGTGGAAGTGGGAGAGGGCAGCCCTCATCTGCCAGCACTTGGATTGTTTTTCTCCCAAACACTTGGGAAACACTGAAAGCACTTCGGATACAATTATTTAAAGCGCTGGAAATAACGTAGGTAATAAAGTTATTAATAATAATTAATTAGAGGCTTGGATGCCTAAATCAGCACTTTTTTGGGTGAGCTTCCAATCTGCGTTGGCTCAGCTTGGAGGCGCTGGGCAAGGGATGCCTAACGCCCGGTGCTCGTGGTGCTCCTCACTGAACCTCCTCTGCTGCTCTGCAGTGCCTGGGCACGTCCTGCTCGGGGTCAGGCTTCTTCCAGGGAGCATTCCTGGTTTGTTTTCTTGCTGTGTGGACCTCATGGGAGATGTCTCAGATCTTTGCGTTCCGCTGGCACCCAACCGCAGCGATCACCTGGCTGCTTTGCCCGAGATAGAACTGTGATTTAAAGTTATTTTCTGGCTTACATGGCCTGCTAACCAAATTTTAGCAGGAAGCCTTTGGAAACAGCACTGGAGTGCAGGGAAAACTCACTTAGAAGTGCTTTGAAGAGATAAACGCAGCGTGGAAGTGCTCAGTATTACAAAGCACGACTCGTTCTTGCCCTGGAGGCTCTCGTGGCTGAGACATTGCAGTGATTCCCCCGGTGAAGCCAGCACTGGAGCCAGCCCTCAATGTGCAAAGCATTTGGTGACACTGCAGCGAGGGACGAGACAGCCAGGGCTGCCAGCACGGGGCAGGGGCCGGCAGCGTGACTGTCCCGGGGCGTGCACGCAGCCAGCCCTGGGCTTGTTTGATTTCAACGCCCCGATGACAGGTTGATGGTTGAACTCAAAGGTGAGCTTTTACAGCACAGTGCAGTTGATTGCTGGGTTGGTTTAGGGAGAAAAGCTGACACGATGGCCAGAAGTGCTCGTTTCTCATCCGCCAAATCCCCGCCGTGCCCCTGCTTGCAGTGGCAAAGCACAGCGCGTTGCTGGCCAGCTCGTGCCCCAGCTCCACTTTCCTTGCTTCCAAAATCCTCAGGGATGGGCTCAGTGAGTCCCCACTTTCATGATTTTCCCTTGAAGTTCACCAGGGCTCCCAGTGCTGGTGCAGAGGCACAGCTTCAGGTGCCGTTTGCTCCATGCACAACTTGTTTTGCCCTTTCTGAACCCAGGTGCAGCCCTTGTTGCTCTCCAGCTCACGGTTCCCAGTCCGTGCTGGCAGCAGCCATCAGCTTCCCCGGTGTCACGAGGTCCCCTTGTGCCACCACTTTGCTTTTTGGCCATCTGTGGGCCGTCACAGCGCTAGGTCTTATTGTTCTTGCTCTATTTAACCGTGCTGTTGTCTGGTGGAGAGGACTGGGGACAATCTGGTCCTTCCTGGGGGATGAGAGAAAGCCTGGGCTGCGTGTTGGGTTCTCTTTTTCTTTTTGGTTTTGCTTATTTTTAAGTAAAACCGTATTTGAGAGCCATCCTGATGGTGTAAGGACCAAGAAAAGCGTGGTGGCACGTTTCTCCTCCCTCCACATTTTGTTCCAGACTTTTGAAACCCAAGTGCATCACCTTGGACCCAACCTCCCAGCCCTGCCAGGAGGGGCACAGGGAACTGGGACATGATGTGGGCTGGCCCTTGTCACCCTGGCACAGGGGGCACGTCCATGCTGAGCAGGAGCAAAATAAACCCCCAGGGATTGATGGTGATGACCCAGCACTGAGATTTTGGCTGGTGATGTTGCATTTGGATTATCAGCCAGCTTGCGTCCAGCTGGGGAGGGGATGGGGGTCAGCAGGAGCACAGCTTGGGAAAAGGTGACTTTTAAACGTCCGGGAAAGGGAAATATTCCAGCAAGCTGCTGGTGAGCACGGCGTGGGGAGCAGCCATGGTGTGCACAGGGAGCTGTGCAGCTGGGCTCTGCCTTGGGGCAGCTGCAGCTGGGCTGGGAGCGTGGCCCGGATCGGTGACATGCGCAGGGAGCAGCCTTCCCTGGGGACATCAGGGCTTTCTGTGCAATTCTCATGCAGCAGGTTTAGAATGAGCACGAGGAATTATTTATAAATTCACTTTCCAGAAGGCTGCTCGACAGAATCATGGAACTGTAGGGGTTGGGAGGGACCTCTGGAGGTCCCCCACTCCATCCCTCCTTAAAGCAGTTCCCCAGAGCAGTGGCACAGGAAAGCATCCAGGTGGGTTTGGAGATCTCCAGAGAAGGAGACTCCACCACCTCTCTGGGCAGCTTGTTCCAGGGCTCTGTAACCTCATAGTCAAGAAGTTCTTCCTCATGTTCAGAGGGAACTCCCTGGGCTCCAGTTTGTGCCCATTGCTCCTTGTCCTGGTGCTGGACACCACCAAGAAGAGCCCAGCCCCATCCTCCTGCCCCTGCCCTTTAGATATTGATCAGCACTGATCAGATCCCCCTCAGCCTTCCCTTCTCCAGGCTGAACAGCCCTGGGGCTCTCAGCCTTTCCCCACCAGGAGATGCCCCAGGCCCCCACCATCTCTGTACCCTCCATGGACTCTCTCCACAGTTCCCATCTGCCCGGAGCTGGGGACCCAGCGCTGGGCCCAGGGCTCCCAATGGGGCTTCCCCAGGGCAGAACAGAGGGAGGAGCAGCTCCCTGCCCTGCTGGCCACACTCTTTGTAATGCACCCCAGGGTCCCATTGGCCTTCTTGGCCATGAGTGCACGCTCCTGCCTCACAGTCACCCTGTGGTCAACCATTGGTCAACCATTGGTCAACCATTGGTCAACTGTTGGTCAACTGTTGGCCACCAGGAGCCCCAGGTCCTTCTCCTCCACAGAGCTCCTTTCCAGCAGCTCAGCCCCCAGCCTGCACTGCTGTGTGCACGCTACCTGGTGCTTGGGGAGGAATGAGAGAGTTCAGGAGGCCACAGGGATTCCTGCTGCAGAAGGTTCAGCCTTGCTGTGTCCAGCATCAGGTGCCCTGGGTGGGCTCTGTGCCTGCTCTGACATTGACCATGCACAGAAGTCCCCAGGTTTGTGCTGGCAGAGCCCAACCCTGCTCTGTGGGCACCCCAATAGCAGCACCCCGAGCTCTGCACCCGTGCTGGGGGAGCGGGAAGGCGTGCTTTTGTTTCTCCTGTCGATCCCTGCTTTGTAATCTGGCCCATTTGTCAGGTAAAACAGGATAAGGAGCCAAAGGTCACCGGGTTGATTTACCAGGAGCCTGAAAGTTATTAATGTTTCTCGGCCTTGCAGTTTGAAATTCTCTTTGCTGTCAGCTGCCTGTCACTGCGCTGCCAGAGATAAAGCCCCGTCGTGTCAGGGCTAATGCAGGGCCAACGACAGATCAAAGGAGCCGGCGCTGGGGCTGGCTTCCAGGCCCTCCTGCAAAAAGCAGAGGTTGCTCCTTGCTGGCGTGCGCTGTCGGAGGGGCAAGGCAGCAGCCCTGCAGCGAAAAGCAGAGAGCCAACCCCCCCAGCCTGAGCAATCCTGAGGCTGCAATCGTCTGGCAAAGGCCACGAGCGTGTTCCAATCTGATTTACTAAAAAGAGAAGAGGAAGAATTGCTTGCCTTTTTTTTTTTTTTTCCCCCAACCTCTTGATTTGATCTGAATGTGCAAAATTCCAACTTTGTGTGGTGAGCAGAGCTGAGCAGTGCTACCGCTGTGGGTGACTCTTACCCCGTGCTGGACCGACCCCTCTGAGAGCCCCAGGGATGTAGGTTTGTCCCTGTTACTCTGCCTTCCTTACCTGCACAAAAGGCCCAAATTGTTGGTGTTTCAGCCTGTGTTCCTATGTCAGCACCTCTAGGCTGTGTGCATAACCCACAGGAGGAGAGGAGACCGAGTGCTGACGGCCCCACATCGTTTTCTTTTTCTGCCTTGAGCTGAAGCACTTTGCAAACCCCTCTTGAAATTGTGTTTTCCAGCTCCACCGAAGTCGATGATATGATCAGAAAATCCACCAACCTGCTGCTGACCCGAACGCTGAGCAACTGCTTGCAGAACGTCATCAAGAGGAAAAACGTTGGGCTGACGGAGGTGAGAACGGGTGTCGAGCAGTTTCCAGGGCAGAGCACGAAAGTGGGGTTTGGTCCCTTGGAGCTCATTCCAGCACCTTTTAGAGATGCTGCTTTGGAGCACTGTGGTAAAATATTTGGTTGGAAAACAACGAGGAAACCACGCAGCGTTGCTGTACAAAGCGAGAAGGACTTGGTGCTTGTGGAAGGATGAAGGTTTTCCTGCTCTTATTTAATCGTCCCTCTTTTGGGTCTTTGGGGTGTTATAGATCTGGGCTGAAGGCAGGTAAGAGGGCTTCAAGGATGGGGTGGTTTTACTCCAGGGAAGAGACACGTGGGAGCATGGAGGGCTGCTCTCCATCTCCAGGTGATGCTCGAGGCAGTGTCAGCACATCTGTGCAGTGCAAACCCTACGCTGGCAATTCAGGATCGATGCTTTTCAGTGCACAAAGTCAGATTTCTGCAAAGTTCAGGGTTTGTAAGTCCCGACTGTTTGGGAACACGTGTGGTACCCCAGCCAGTGGGGATACCTCAGTGGGACCTCTGTGTGCTGTTCTGGAGCGAGCAGCTATTAGTGCAGCTGCAGTGCTTTAATTAACTGTGCTGTAGGAATGTGCAGTGTTCTCTGGACACCGTAAGCACCCGACCTGGGTGAGTTTTGGAGAGTTCAGAGCTTTTGTGGCAGTCTGTATCTACACATGGTGCTTCCTCAGACCTTTATCTCGCAGTCTGGAATCTCTGCTCCTTGGGGGCAAATTCCTCTTCCCCTGCTCCTCCGTGCAGAGGAATGCAGCGCTGTCCCTCGCACTGTCCATCCCCCAAGTGATCCTTTTGCTGCTGTGGCAAACGTTTGCCACCATGTCACTGGGTGGTGGTGATGCCTTCCTCTGGGCTGAGAGCAGCTTCTTCACCTGCAGAGGGTTTTGGAGGGTTTTGGTGAGGAAAGCATGATTTCTTTCCAAGAAAGGTGTTCTATGGAACTGGAGGCTGATGTTCATCTCTGAATCTCGTACTTATGGAGAGAGGTTCACCCTGTTGTTCCCTACACTTGCCAACCATCTAACCTTCTCCCTGTGTTGCCTCTACCATATTTTTTTTTTCTAATTTGATTGAAGGAAAAAAATACTTTGGGCATCTTTCTCCCCTCCTGCCTCTTTTATTCCATAACCATTGACCTGTCCAATTCTCCTTAGTTTGTCCACTTCTGTGAGCTTCTCCAATCCTTCCCTCTTTACAAAAATCAAGATATAGGTGTGACTGCATGGAGCATGGAATTAGAGGGCACCATGAAGAGTCCCACGTCATACAAAAGCACAGTCCTGGTGTAGGGGTGACTTCAAGAGATATTGAAGCACCTTGCACAACTGTCACTTCCCAGGTTTAATTTTTACACAAAACAATGCCATCTGTTTCTGGATGCTCCTTCCAAGCAGAGGATAAGGTGATATAAAGGCCGTGTACCAACCTTCGTGGTCTGTTGTCCTCTTCAATTTATTTTTCATAACGGAGCACTTGGGAGAAGAAGGAAGAAAGCAAATTGTGGGCTCTGCATCTCCAATGGCCTTGACATCCCTAAGCAAAAGGACCAGGAAAAATGCTACTTTTTTTTTTTTTTTTCCATTTGAATACCCCAACGTGAAGATGTTACCCCTCTGAGTTCAAGTGAAAGTTGGTACATGCAGGACCCAGAGAGGGAGCAGGCAAGCTTGTAGCAAGTGCTGGAAGAGAATCAAAGCAATCGGGGGCTCTGAGTTTGGTGGCTGATCTGGGCCAATGTGTTGTGATGGTAAGAGAAGAGATTTAGGAGGAATTTCACAGAGCTGGAAATATCCAAGATTTCATTAGCTTGAAACTGTAGGGGAATACATCACAATTGTGACATAAGAGCTGACACAGGGAAAGGCAAACAAATGAGCACTTGTTAGAAGGCAATAACGAAAAGCTGAATTAAAAGGGAATTCAGAAACGAGCAGCCCTCCTGGTGACCTGCGTGATGCTTTCTGGGGGCTGAGTATGGAACAGGAGGAGTTCAAACAGACCAGGATTTGATTTCCTAAAAACCAGCAGCGGGCTGAAATCCCAGAAGCGTTGGCTGGAAGGGATCTCCTCCTGGGTTACTGCTGAATCTGGGTCTCATCAGCTGTGCTTTCTCTACCTGACTCAGTTTTCCCAAAGCGTGGGTCCCACGGCTCCTGTGGGCACCCTGGCACAATAACTGATAATAACTCTTTTTGTTCCCAGCACCCAAACTGACCCTCCCAGTCTGCGGCCCTTGCCCGTTTTTATGTCATTTGGCACGAACATGAGCTGGGCTCTGTAATCTTTGCAGCTTTCCTTCAGTATTTATGTGTCTGCAACACTCAAGTTGGTGCTTACACATAAAAGGGATCAAAGCAGCAAAAAGAGAAAAGAAACAATGCTGTGCCTGGCAGGGCGCTGCCTATTTCCATCTCATTCAGAAGCGAATGATTTGTGTTTCAAAACAATTTCTTCAGAAGAGGTAACTGCAGACGAGCACACCATCCTCCAGCAATGAAATGCTGTCAATCTGGAGCATTGTGGTGCCTACTGTGTCTGCAGGAGAAGCGTTTTGGCACGATATCAGAGCTAGGTGGTGTTTGGAAAGGGTTTGTTGCAGCTTACGTTACACCTTGAAAATCTTCACGGCAGCCTGCACAGAAGAAAGGTACCTGCTCGAGGAAGTAGTGATGTGTTTGGCTTCCAGGGCAGCCATCCTGGAGGGGAATTGCTTGGCTCTGGATTATAACCATTGGCCTTGATTGACTTCGGCGGAGCCTTTTGCTCCGTGGTTGCCTTTAATGTCCCGAACTGGTGCCACGGGGAGGAAGCTGAGAAGGCAGCATTAAGAAAATTGCAGGTCATGGTGGGGATGAAAACCAAGGAGATCCCAGGGTGAGATCTGCTGCTCAGCCACACCGCCCTTGGCCAAGCAGAGCCTCGTGGGTTCTTTACAGGGAGGTGGCACTCAGGGCATGGGTTAGGTCGGGTTCAGCAGCAGCCAGAAGAGCTGTGATCTGACACAGCACTTGTGTGGGAGCCTGTTGTGTTTGTGCTGCAACGAGCCTGACTGACAGCTGGATGTAGGAAAGTCGTGAAAAAAATCTTGAGCAGTATTAGTGGCTGTCATGGGAAATGCTTTTTTCCCCCCAAAATTACCTCTTATCAAAGTCTCTGATGTTGTTGAAGGAGGAGAGGCTTTGAGTGTGCAGCAAAGCTTTGTGTGTTTGTACAGCATCAGCTTTTCCTGCCAGGAGTTCTCAGAAACCCGTCAACATGGCACCTCCCTGGCTCCAGGAACACCTTTTCTGAAAACGCTTTTTATGTTTTTATTTATTTTTTTGCCTTTTCAGCTTGTACAGATTATTATAAACACGACCCATCTGGAGAAATCTTGCAAGTTCCTGGAAGAGTTCATCACCAACATCACCAATGTCCTCCCAGAAACTGTCCACACCACGAAACTTTACGGGACCACCACTTTCAAGGTAAATGGCACCACTGGGGAGCTGCTGTCGGGGTTGGGTTGAGAAGATGTTTTCAAACCCTGAGTGTGGAGAGAGCTCAGCTGAACCAAAAGATGATTTTGTCATGGCCTGGGAAGCTTGTGCCACCAGAAGAGCTTTTTGGGTTTGTCCTTGAGAGCAGCCGCATGCGTTATTCCTGTCTAGACCGTGAGCCTTTGTAGTCCAGATTTACAGGCTGCGACTGCAGTGCTTATTAGCTAGGGGATTAAGCAGCTTTTAAACAAAAGCCTGATTTTAATTTTTTTTTAAATGAACTTTCATTTTGCTGTTTGATCTCCATACAGAGCTGCGCAGCGCTGGCCATCAACGCGGGCTCTCTTTCACCCAAGAGGAGAATAGATTTTCAGACCTTGAATTTCTGTATCTTCCTCTCCTTCCAGTGTTATTAAATGCTGAAAGGAGAGGAAATGCTAGAAATCAGGGCTGGAAGAAAGTAGTGGAATTCCCAGTCTTTAAATCGTAACCCAGCAGTATCCTCCCCAGCTACTTCATATGAAGTCATGAGACCATAACTGGGTCGGTTGTGTGTGGGTTGTGGTCAGAGAGCAGGAGAAGGGACCAGTGCCAAGGACTCCAGCAATGGCAGGGAGTTGCTTAGGTGTGGTTTCCCTTGGGATAACCCAGCAGGAGACTAAGGCCCCATGACCCCAAGGAAATCCCTTCCTTTTCCCATCTACCAACATTTTCCCATTTGGCCTAAGGATGAGTTTTCTTCTGCTTGTCCTGGCAGGGAGTTCCCTGAGCTTCTCTGCCAGTCTGTGGCCCTCCTGTGCCCACAGCTTGGTGGGTCTCAGCCTTTTTCCATATGGGACGTTCCTCTCCCATCCCATACTGGATTTCTCCTCCTGCTCCCTGGGTTTCAGCACAGGCAGACACCAGCTTGGTCGTGCCCACTGCTGCCCTGGCAGCTAACCTGAGGCCGTTGCAACCCTGTAGTTGCCTACAGACACTTTGTCTTGTGCTACCTCTAGGGCTAAGGTTTGGGTCCCTCTAGCATCCTTACTTATGGAGCACTGGTTCAGATTGTGGTATGGAGTCCCCATCCCATGGAATATGGTCTCGTTTGGCAGGACGCCCGCCACGCTGCCGAGGAAGAGATTTACACGAACCTGAACCAGAAGATAGACCAGTTCCTGCAGCTGGCAGACTACGACTGGATGGCTCTGGAGCCCAGCAGCAGGGCCAGTGACTACCTCGTGGACCTCATTGGCTTCCTGCGCAGCACGTTCGCCGTGTTCACGCACCTCCCGGTAAGGGGCCTCCCCGTCCTCTTGCTTTTTCAGACTGGGGAGCGCACCGACAGCTGATGGTGCTGTTGAAACTAATGGTTGCTGGAGCTTTATGGGGCGTGATGGAAATGGGGCCTTACAGCGGCCCCGTTTGACAGTGGGTCAAGTGTTATGAAATAACACATCTACGTCTCAAGTGAGCTATTACACGTGTTAGCAGAAGTCGGGCTTCAGGGAGAGTCCCCCCAAGAACTTACGTGGGAAAGAGGGCGATATCCCAGCCCACCAGCAGAAATAGGCTCGTAATTCCCTACCCACCTCTCCTTCAGATTTGTTAGCTTTCAGCTTGTAGACATTCAGGAGTTATTTCAGAGAGATCTCAGTAGAAGGGTGCGTGTTATTGGAGCTGCAGATCCATTTCCAAACGTTTGTCAGGGCACTGGGTGCCTTACATCAAAATATTGCTCGGCGTTGCAAGGCAGCATATGTTTCTTTCTTTTCTCTGCTGTCTAAAATATGCCTGTGTTTATGCTGTTATTGCGATCAAAAATGGCTTTCATGTTGTTTTTTTGCAGTTGGCTGAGTAGTGTCCCCTTGAATAGGAAAAATAGAATCATCAGGGAGTTTCATTTTTGCTCAGACAGCTTTTTTTTTTCTTTTAAACAAGGTTTGTCCTGGGCTGTCTGGATATATACTTATGAGTCTTTCCAATCAGCAGGTATTTGAAACAGCAAATCCAGTGAACGCTCTGTTTGTCCAAAAAGCAATTTCACATCTTTCTTCTTCACTGGACTGCTATCTGGTTGTTGTTGCTGGCTGCCCAGGATCATAGAGCACTGTGGGCACCTCTCACTGGCTTGGGTGTAAACAGGCAGGGGAGACATGCACAGTGGCAATAATAATGCACAGCGGCAGCTTCCTTAGCTCTGTTCTGCTTGTTTGTGTTGTGCTGCTGGAAGGGATGGTTCAGCACTCCTGAACTGCTCTTGGAGGTGTTACATCCCCAGCACTTCAGCAGAACTCTACAGCCTTCTGCATGGCTCGTGTCTTTGGCCGTGAAAAGAGAAATCATGGAATCGTTAAGGTTGGAAAAGACCTCTGAGATCATCTGGTCCAACCATCGGCAGTGGCTTTCCCAGTTCTCCACACCTGGAGATGCTCTTGAGGAAAGTGTGCTTTCTTGGCTCTGTTATCACTCCACAAACTTCTACGCAAAGCGTGCAGAGAGGTTGCAGAGCCGTTCACCTACCTTCATGTGCAAGTTTCTGGCCAAAACGCTTCCCCTCTTGGCAGTCCCAAGCAGCATGGCCGTGGCCACAGGCAGGTGCCCACCTGGAGATTGAAGACGTTCTTCACCATGAGGGTGGAGAGGCCCTGGCAGAGCTGCCCAGAGAGCTGTGGGTGCCCCATCCCTGGAGGTGCCCAGGGCCAGGCTGGGTGAGGCTTTGGACACCTGGTCAGTGGGAGGTGACCCTGCCCCTGGGAGGGGTTGGGACTGGGTGGGCTTTAAGGTCCCTTCCAACCTGACCTTTGTATGGCATTGGGAGTACTCAGACAAACAAGTTGAGTTTGTGGAAGATCCCAGGGGGCAGGGAAGGGCTACCAGAAACTAAGAAATGCTCAGCCCCCCTCTCTGCTTCATTTTGCACTCTACTGATAAAAAATTCTAATGTTTGTCCCTCAAACAAAGAGACGGGTGTGTTTTTATGGGGATATTTGTATGGAAAATCAGTACTTAAGCTCTCAGGAGGGGTTGCAGCCTACCTTCCTGCTCACACACACACGCTGTCCATCCTTCCCTCCAGCAAGGGCAGAAATCCCCTTTGTTTCTCCTGCACAGCCCAAGGGGGGCCCCGCTCTGCGCCGGAGCGTGAAGCGTGGCTACCAGGAGAGGGGAGGATGGGAGAGATGGCCACGATGATTTATGAGCTGGACCTGCAGTGATTTATCTTCCTTAAATATTAATGTTTCCTTTTGGAATTAATCAAAATTGGGTTAGAGATGGGGATGGAAGGCAGCTGAAAGGCCCTGAAAGGGGTTGGAGCTGGATGATCCTGAAGGTCGCTTCCAAGCAAAGCCAAAGTGATTCCATGATTTCTTTATATTTTGGACCAAAGTGATTTCATGATTCCTTTATATTTTGGATCTCCTTCCTTCAGAGGAGCATTGTGGAGGTGAATTCAGTGCGTGCTGCTGGCAGGGCCCCACGTACCCCATGGGCACCACAACTGAGGATGGGCCAGGGAAAGCCAAAGGCTGTCGGAAGGGCCCCAGTCTCACTGGTGTCCTAACTGATTTCTTCTTGTGAGGCTCCAGGGCCTCTTCCCAAGGGCTTATTTAGAAACACTTAGAAATTTCGGTGCCTTTCTGAATGATTTGTAGGAGGTGAGGCGTGGGAAAGCCCCGCGCGGACGGGATGTGCTTCCTTTGCGAAAGGAAAGGGTGAGAGGGCCTCAGGAGGGAAAGGAAGCATCTCCCCAGAGCACCAATTGTCATAATAGGGGACTAATTGGGGACTGCCAGCAGCAAGGGAGGGCTTTTTCCATGCTGCTGGGCTGACCCCAGCCCCAAACACATCAGTGTTAGGACCCAAGAGGAGCTGCTGCCGTGCTGTAAATGAGTTTGCATCCTGCAGTGCAGGATGGGCACACTCCCATAGCTCACAAAGAAGGGGGCAGTGGGGCATCCTCTGCTTCCTACACCCTCCTGTTCCCATGTCCTTAGTGCTTTGGCAGTGCTCTGCTGTAGAGCTGGCACCTCGGTGCCCACTGCATTTCCAGAGAGGAGCTCTCCCTGAGTGTTTGCACTCGCTGAGGCTTTTAGAAGGCAAAGAGTGGCAGCAGGGGTGACTCAGAGGCAGGAGCTGCTCTCCAGCCCTGTGTCACGACAGCGATTACAGCGAGAAGCCTTCACCTGCTGATCCCAGCAGCTCAGCCCGGGCACGTTGGAGGCTCTGGGCTGAAATTACAGCAACAAAAAGCGCTGTCCTGTAACAGAACAGAGCCCAAAGCCCTGATCCTGCAAAAATGCAGGCGGTGGCTTCGTGTGCGGTGCATGAGTAATGCCCTTGTGTTGGAAGGGCCTCTCGTGGGCAGGAAACCTCGCTGGGGTCAGGGCTTGGGGTGATGGGGAGAGGGGATGGCCATGGGGGTCCAGCAGTGCTGCAGGGAGAGGAGGGGGAGAAGGAAAGGAGAGGAGCTGGGTGCTGAGAGCAGAAGGGCAGCTCCAGCCCAGCTTTGGCTCTGTGCTCCCATTTGGGGATGAGGACAAGGCTGAATGTTTTGGGGGGAGGAATTAATGCCAATGATAAAGCTGCTCCTGGCTGGTGGACTGGCACAGAGTTCCTGCTTCCTCGAGGGGTCAAGCAGGGATTCCAAGTTACTCAAGCAGGGATTGCAATACCAGGTTTTTAAGCAGGGATTGAGATTCCAAGTGTTTAAAAAGGGATTGCAACTTCAAGTGGTCAAGCAGGGATTGCAGCTCCAAGCGTTCGAGGAAGGATTGCAATTCCAAGTGGCTAAGCAGGGATTGCAATTTCAAATATTCAAGCAGGGAAGGCAAATCCAAGTGGTCGAACAGGGACTGCAATTCCAAGTTATGTAAGCAGGGATTGCAGTCCCAAGCATTTCAGCAGGGATTGCAGTTCCAAATGGCCAAGTAAAGATTGCAATTCCAAGTGCTCGAGCAGGGATTGCAATTCCAAGTATTTAAAGTAGAGATTGCAATTCCAAATGGTCAAACAGGGATTGCAATTCCAAGTATTTAAGCAGGGGTTGGAACTCCAAGTGTTCGAGGAGGGGTTGCAGTTAGAAGTGTTCAGGCAGGGATTTGCAATTCCCAGTGACATAAGTAGGGATTGCAACTCCAAGTGATCAAGGCAGGATTGCAGTTCCAAATGGTTGGTCAAGCAGGGACTCCAGTTCCAAATGTTCAAGCAGGGATCCAAGCTTTTAAAAAGGGATTGCAATTCCAAGTGTTCAAGCAAGGATGGCAATTCTTAATTTTTCCATCCATCAGAGTGGATGCTGCAAGGCAGAAGTGTTTGCAGCAGCTCCTACCGCTGCCCATGCCAATGGTGGTGGCTGCTCCTAAAGCCAATGGAAAATCCTTTCTGTTGGAGCCCCCAGCCCCTCTGCTCTCTGCAGTTCTGCTTCGGGATGGAGAGCCCTGGGATGCAGCACGCGGCGGGGGTGAAAAGTTCATGGTGAAGTTAACGGGGCTTTGGTGCATACCAGGGCTGCACGACATTTTCATGGTGGTTTATAGCCACAATTCGAAAATGCTCCGCTAAGTGCCCAGAATGTCTCAAAGCAAATAACATGCTGCTGGAAATAAAAGCATCATTAACATTTGGCTTCGAGGCTGCCCTCTTCCTGTGTTAACCAGCGAGGGTTGGTTACTGCTGCTGCTCTGCTTATTAATAGGGGATGCTCGGGCCTCCTTTAAAAGAAAATCCTTCTTTCTTTTTTTTTTTTTTTCCTTTAAAAAAGAGGGGAAAAAAAGAAAAAGGAAAAAAAAGGTTTGCTGTTTTTTAGCAAGGGAAAGGCCGTGGCCTCAAAAATTAACATTTCCAGCATCATACTTTTGAAAGAATGACTGAAAAAGCCTTTTGTCTTTGATGGCTGATTGTTGTTTTTATTTCTTGTTAGACAAGTTAATGTAAATCGCATTGACAGGGCTACTCCAAACACACTGATTTGTTGACATTAAGCTTTTCAGAGATGGAGGGTTGTGTCAACACCTACAGTGAACTGTCAGGTTAACAAAGCAAGGATGTTTTCCTGGGGGAGGGGAGCAGAGTGGGGGGAAGGGGTGTGTTTTGTTTTTATTTTAAGTTTCCTTTAATCCTCTGTTAGTCTTGTATCTTGATAACCTCCTTTGGAAGGTAATCAGGGCAGGTCAAGAGGTGACGGTGACCCGGGAAGGGGAAGCAATCTTTCAGCGATCGAACAAACTCCAACCTCCGCCGTCCTGGGCAGTCCAGTGGAGGAATTTTTTTCCCCCTTTGTGCTTATTTTTGCCAGATGGCAGGCACAGATTTCAGCTGGTGCTGCACAAACGCCGTGGAACATTTTGCCTTGTTCACCATGTTGGCATCTCCTCCCGGTTACAAATAAATACGCTGGCCCCAGCAGCTCGTGCTCTGGTGGAAAGAGTTTAGACGTGTTTATTTTCTTTAAAAAGAGAATGGTTACCTAAGCTGTACTTTTAAAAGTTTAATACCTCCATAATATGTTGAAAGGCAAGATGTTGTGTGTGGAAGTCGAGTGCACCATGACCTGAGCTTTGTACCAGCCACAGTCCTCCCTACGTTGGGTGGAGCAGTCATTTCTCTTACCCAATAGCTATCACGAAACCATCGTATGAGCACCAAAGCCACGTTCTTTAGATTTGCAGGAATCCATGGAGAACATCCCCTTGCTCTTGGAAGAGCTGGGTGAGCTTTGTAGATGTCTCTGGGCAAATCCCTGCTGCCTCTCGCTGGGGTTCGACAGCCCTCGCGTCCATTGTACAGGTGGGAGAGCTGAGGCACGTGGCTCTTGGCTTGCCCCGGGTTGCACAGCACGTTTAATATCAGTGCCAGCATTGTGGAACTTTGCTGAATTGTTCCTCTTCCTCTTTAGAGCCATATTTTGCTCTTCTAATTCCCTGAGCGTCCCATAGCCCGTGCCTCGGTTGGAGAGGAGCAGCGATGGGTCGTAGCACCCATGGGTGATGACTGACGTGTGCCTCTCTGCCTTGCTTGCTGTTGCTTTGCTCTCTTCTGCCCTTGACTCAAACTGCCTGTGTTGTCCTCTGTAGGGGGATGTAGATGCCCACTCTACCATGTCGGTGAGTACACGGCTGCGTCTCGTGCCGTCCGCTCCGCTCACACCTCCTGTGCTAGAGGGTGGCTTGAACCAAGAAGGGTCATGGCTTTCACGAAAGGGAGGAGAGGAAAATATTAACTTTGGGTGGCAGCTTGTCCCTTCCACTGCTGCCAGCGCAGGCATGGGTTTTCTCTCAGTTTGAGATAAATCAGTAGAATAAATAGGAGACCATGGAGAGGGTTTCCATGTGGCATGGCTAAATTGTTGCTCCTAGATGTTGCTATGGCCCAATTTGGATGCGGACAATTAGCACAGAGACAGCAAAGCAGACCTCTAGGACCTGCCTTCTGGTTCAATGCATGCCTCTGAGTGTTGTCATTTCTGCTTGTCGTGTGTGGGAGGAAAGCTAAGGCATTTCCACAGATAGATCACGATATGCTCACGGGCTGCCTTGTTGCTTCTATTCTATGCCTGCAGCCAAGCCACATGCAGAAACGAGTGCACCTTGTGCTTCTCGATGCTGTCTCGTGCGTCTGCCCAGCTCTGAGCTTCTGCTTTCATGCCTGTAGCCCTGCTCTGTGTTCAAGCTGCCCATTGGGTTGCCCAACCCTATCGGCGTTGCGCGGCGCGGTTGGGTGCGTGCACCCCTTTTCCTGGAAACTGAGCATAGCTGAGCCTCCAGCTGTGGGCACTCAGGGGTTTGGGGGTCAACACCGAACACCAAGATCTCAAATCAACACCAGCTTCTGGAGAGAAGGAGCCTTCCTACAGCAGTTGGTCCACCAGGCAGGGATGTGTCACACTTGGTGACGGTCCCCCAGCGGCGATGCCGAGTGTCACCTTGGGCTCAGCCCATCCTGCGTGGTGGCTTGGGGCGTGCCCCAAGGGGGATGGAAGCAAAAAGGAGCATTGCCTCTGGTTGTTCGAGACTTTCAACAATTTAGAAGCCAGATGTATTTTTTCTTTAATTGAATCCAGTGCCTAGACAGCTATGGAGTCAGCTTCCTATGGAGAGGGGTGCATTAGTTTCATTAAGGTAAATCAATGAAAAGTAATACCTGGAGGTCCCCTGGAAAGGGTCAGGGATGGAGTAATCCCTTTATATGGTGGGACTTTGCTGGCCTGCTCTTAGTCGGTTCTGTTCTTAACTGCAACAGATTCTAATTTTCCTTTTAACCCCTCTAATTTTTTGTTCACTTGGTCGTTCGTATTAATTGGTGGAAATAAATCACTAATCTGTCTGAGAGATTTAAAAATAAAAATCTGATGGCACAAAATGGCAGCACAAAGGAGCAATTGTAACTGCCTTTAAAACATCCAGTGGGAAGCAGTTGTGGCCAATCCTGGAAGTTTCTCCGTGTTGTAGATACAGACAAAACCCCCAAATAGTGAATTGCCTGGGTCACAGGCATGGACGGGGCTGTGAGCAGCCTCCTAAATCCTCTCTGGGTGCTTCCTCTGCTCTGCAGAGACGATTCCACTCTCTCAAGGGATTGCTCGGTCTGGTTTGCCCTGAAGGTTGGCCAAAATGATGTTAAAATGAGTTTGTCATGGTTGGGAGAAGACAGGATGAGGCCTGGAGCAGCACACGTGTGGCTGTGGGATCCTGGGCTGCTCCTGGCTCTGCCCTGGTGGCTGCGTGCCACCTTCCTGCTCTTCTCTGTGCCTCTGAAATCCCAAATACCAGCAAAAGGGAAGGGGCTGAAACAAGGACTCCAGGTTGCTTTAAAGCAAGGAGCGACGCGTTCGAATACGGTGGATTTAGCCCTGCTGGCTGCGGAAGGCTGACCTCTGCTTAACCCAGGAGTGCTAGTTAACTGGGATCCGGGTAAGCCAAGTTATCTTGTAATTACATGGTTTCTTGTACGCTTTCAGCACTTTGAAAATTAATTAAAGCTAAAATGCCCACTGCCATAAATCCTTTAAACCAGGGTGTGCGCGCTTACCTAGGTATTGCTTCCCTTTGTGTAGTCACCTTGGCGTGTTTGGCTTTGATTTTATTTTACAAACTTAGCTTTATAAAGCTATTTTATGCTTACTTTCGCATGCACGTACCTACACAAAGAATCAGATGCGTGGTACGGGGAATTTGGCAGTCGAAAATCCATCCTCAGCGTAAGGAATTCAAACACACCCTCCCCTTCCTGCACCAGAGCCCTGCTCAGACCTTGCAGCAGCCCTACCAGAGATTAAAGCATGTTTTTTCCCTTTGGGCTCAAATTTAAGTGGAACAATAGACTTTGCAATTATGTGCTTCCTTCTGGTTTCTTACATTGGCAACCTGAAGTCTTGCAGGGCTCCTCATAAGCTGGGAACGTGCAAAGGAATGCTGGTGGACACCGCATCTGCTGCAGAATCACAGAATCGTGAAGGTTGGAAAAGACCTCTAGGATCATCAAGTCCAGCCATCAAGCCACCACCATGACGCCAGCTAAACCACGTCCCTGAGTGCCACATCTACACGAAGCCCTTAGCTTTGAGAGCAGAGCAACCTGCCCGTTGGGATCCCCAGGCAGAGTGCCTCGAAGTGTGGCTGCATGGAGAATTGCTGGGAACTTGGGCTGAGTATTTGGAGTCGAGTGTGGTCGAGCGCTGGAGCAGGATGGTGCCTTGGAAGTGGTTGCAAATGTGGACACGAGGTTTGGTGGTTGTCGTTGGGAGCCACCACACAGCTGTGTGTTCTCCAGGCACCTTGCAGCCTACACAGCAAGAGGAAAGAAGGAAATCATGTAAAGATGCAGATCTTGATGGATTCCTCACGGTTGCCATGGTCTTCGTTCGCTGTGTTTCATGAATTGCAGTAAGGAGAACCCGATGTGCTAATGAAAAAGCCCAGCAAGGTGCCATTATTTTTTGCAGCTTTCGTAGAATCAAAGAATTGTTAAAGTTGGGAAAGACCTCTAAGATCATCAAGTCTATCATCCATCTATCTCCACTGTGCCTACTAAGCCATGTCCCCAAGTGCCACATCCCCACGGTTCTGGAGCACCTCCAGGGACGGTGACTCCACCGCTCCCTGGGCAGCTGTGCCAGTGCCTGACCACTCTTTCAGAGAAGAAATATTTCCAAATATCCAACTTTCTTTTCTCTGTTTCTCAACTAGGACGCGTATATATTAAAAATGGGAATTTCATGTAAGATTTAGTTCTTGGAAAAGCAGCTGAAGTTTCACATGCTTCTTGCGTGGGTCACTGCTTCTCAGTAATCAGCCCTGATCGCCCGGCTCAGAAACAAAAATCTACTGAGCTGCGTTGGAAATGGGGAGGTTTTTTATGTTTTGAGCTCATCCTTTTTTTCCAATCTGCTCAACATCTGGGGCTGAAGTCACGTCCGAGTTCTGCTTCCAGCAGGCAGAGCCCAACGTCATGGAAAACAGTGAGCCCTCGGTGGGCACTGCAGCAAGTGGGCGTCTGCTGAGCCCTGGGGTCTCCAGAACAAAGCATGGGCAGCCCCCGTGTCCGGGCTCTGCATTAGGCTGAGCACAGCCCGTTGGTCTCCCAGCCTGAAGATCCTTGCCTTTTATTTATAACACAACTGCTAGCAGTGCACGGTGCAGATGAAGCGGTTCTGTGTGCTCTCTTGTTTAAGTCTTCCTGCTGCTGTAGTTGGCAGATGCTTTGCCCTGATAAATCAGCAGAAATAAGCATGGTTCTAGCTCTTCATGCGTTAGGGAGAAAATGCAAAAATCTGTATTTAATCAACTTTTTGTTTCCAAAATGGCAGCTGCTTTGTATTTAATGGAAAATCAGGCTCTTCCCAATGGAAAGAATGTTATTCCCAAAGCGAATACAAAAGAAAATAAAAGCCACAAAAGAGGAGGATGAAATATGTCATCTATTTTTTCTCGTTCGTTCCAGTTTTGCTCTCTGATAATTGTCGGGCCGCGGCTCTGGTTTGTGTCAAGCAGCTCAGGATGCCTCTCCCCATGGACACGGGGACCAGGGAGCCTGGCTGAGCACGGCGAGGGCTGCACGGTGCAAATTGGTCCTAGAAGAATTATGGCTGCTTCTGCGTGCATGCAGAGAGACTCACGGCTGTGGGCTTTGTTCCGCTGCAGAGGTGCCTCTGTTGTTTGAGCTTCGTGTTTTGACTCTGCAGAGAGCTGAGGAGCATAGAATCATACAGTCCTGAAGGTTGGAAAAGACCTCCAAGGTCACCTAGTCCAACTGTCAGCGCACCCCTGCCATGCCCGCTCATGGAATCATTAAAGTTGGAGAAGATCTTCAAGATCACGAAGTCCAACCCCAGCCCATCCCACCATGCCTACTGAGCCATGTCCCCAAGTGCCACATCTCCATGGTTCTGGAGCACCTCCAGGGACGGGGACTCCCCCACTCCCTGGGCAGTTGTGCCAGTGCCTGGCCACTCTTTGGAGAAGAAATTCTTCCTGACATCCAACCCTGAAGCTCCCCTGGCCCAACTTGAAGCCATGACCTCTCATCCTATCACTGTTACCCTGTAGAATAAGCCAACCCCCACCTCGCTCCAGCCTCCTTTCAGGGAGTTGTGGAGAGGTCTCCCCTGAGCCTCCCCTTCTCCAGACTGATCCATCCCAGTTCCCTCAGCTGCTCACATCCTTCACCAGCTCTATTGTCATCGTCTGTGCCCACCTGGTCCCCATGCCTCCAGTGGATGCTCACCTCCAGCACCGTTCCTTCTTGGTCTGTACTCGAGTTTGCTTGCAGCAGTATTAGCTCTGAAGCACATTTAGAAGTCAAAAAAAGAAATATTCAGTGTTCAAGAGGTTTTGTGCAATTCCATTTAGGGTTCCCTCCTGCCAAGGCATGGAGATACCTCCTGGGGAAAGGAGAAGTGGGTTTAGCTGTTGTGGTGTGCTCTGTCCAGACGGTTTGGGTTTCACTGGAGCTTTGCTGTCTGCCTCCCTGCTGAGCCCTCCCTCTCCCCACCTTCTGATGCCATCCCTCATTGCAGCAAGGCCAGGACCATGGTTTCAGCGTGGCATTCACTGATCATTCAGAGGTCAGAGAGAGGAGGTAAATGGGCTAAACATATATCTGCAGGTAAATCTAATTCCTTGTGCTTCGCAAAGCACAATCCCATCCTGCGCCTGACCTGGGCTCTCAGGAGTGTTCTCCCACCTATGCCAAGCGTGGAGGATCCTGCACAGCTCTCTGAAGCATCTCAGGAGCCCAGGCAGCAGCTGGATGCTCAGACACAGGCACTGCTCATTTTGGCTGTGCCAGGCTCCAAGCACTACTGTGCCATGCTATGGACTATATAAAAGATGTTAACTGTAATCATCTTGCCGTGCATTTGCATCTTGCATCCAAAACAGCCTCCAGCTGTTGGCCTTGGGCATCTTTGGCAGAGCCAAACTCTTACAGTTTTTTCTCTTTTATTGGAATGTGAGTGGTTTTGTGTGGGACTGCGTGGCTGGCTGGCTGGCTTGGTGTTGTGTGGTGGCAAATTTCACCCAGATCTGTGCTCGTGGGTGGTGCTCGCAGGTGTTGCTGCTCAGAGGTGAAATCTGAGATTCCATGGTGGAAGGCTGTCTCTCAATCCAGATTATGAGATGATGAGGATGGTTGAAGTCACAGGAAGACAAAGATTCCTGTTTTCCAGGAAATGGCCTCGGTGGTGGCAGTCTGCTTCAATCTTGTGATTTACTGGTGACAGTGAAGGTTCTCCCGTAGGTGAGCAGCACGTGCTCTGCTCCCAGCCCAAGCACTGGCGTGTACAGGGTGCAGGGAAGGGCTGTCTGCACCGCCCTCTGCTCCCTCTCCAGAGACCATCCTCCTCCAGGGCACTGCTGCCATGGCACATCCTGGGGGGAAGAGGCCCTTCTTGTGCCTTCTCCCAAATCTGCAGCACAGGTGCCTGCCCCACGCACCGCGAGTGGGATGGAGTGGGGCTCTGTGAGGGCGGCTGTTGACACGGAGGTCCCAGTTGTGCTTTGAATCCAAAACACCTTCTTCAGAGGAGGATGTGTGCAGTCACCACTTCCCCTTTTGTAGATCTGAGCACCAAAAAACCTATAATTTTCTCTCCCCCAAACAATATGAAGGACCTGCTGGGGACCGTGGCTGGGAGCATCCCTTTCCCGACCACGTTGCTCGGTGCTCAGGAGCCCTGGCACACGGGCATCGCTCATTGCCAGCCTCCCCTTGCAGATTAGCAGCTCTCTGCTTCTTTTCCTTGGCAGATTCCAAGCCCACACAAACTTGAGCTGTGCACTTTGCAGCTCGGGGCACCGTTCCTGCCGTGGGATTTGGGATATTGCTGATTTGAGCTCTGCTGTTTGTATCCAGTGCTGGGCTTTTGTAGGCAACGAGCAGCTCTCTCGATAGCTGGTTTGAAGGTGATCCTCGTAGGGATGGCTTTTTGTCAATGTTGTACATGCAGGTGTGTTGTGAATGCAAGCTCGTTCGTTGTGTGAGCCATTGCTGTTGGCAGCTTGCCCTCCCATTTGTGGTGGCTGCTCTACGGCGCATGAAGCCCGTGCCTTCGGTGCATGGAAGGAGAAAACCCGAAGTATTGCTGAGAATGAATTTGAGACCGTGGCTCTGTGGATTTCTCCTTCTTGTGACTTAATTTGGGTTTGGTTTAGCTGGTGAAGCCTGCAGATCTAGAGATGTCAGTGTGGGTGGCCCCACTGACCTCGGTCCCTCCGTGTCCTGGTGATCCCATCCTGCGGGTCTGGAGCCCTGAGCTGCCATTCTCTCGTGCCCTCGTCTCTCCCAGTGAACCCATTGCTCCTGAGTACACTCAGTGTGAATTCATAGAATCACAGAATCGTTAATGTTGGAAAAGACCTCTAAGATATCTAGTCCAACCATAAAAAAAGTGGAGAAATGCATTATCTGCAAACACTGGGTGCAGATCCCCAGCAGATCCAAAAGCACAACCAAAAAAACCATTTTGTCAGAGCTGAAGATGGATTTCTGAGCAATCAATAGCAGGTTTGTTTGGTTCCTTTTTAAGTAAACTTCTTAAAACCGGGGAAGTACTCAATGTATGTTTGGTGTCATTTTTTTGCAAAGTGTTAACGTATCTGGATAATGGTTTGGGGTTTTTTGCCTTCTTCAATGACTGCAGAATAATGATAATAATTAAAAAACAACAAGAACACAAAATGAATCAGGGTGGTGTTGAGAACCTGGCAAATCTGGGTGGCAGCAGGCAAGCCAGGAGGCTCTGTGTCAGCAGAGCTGCTTTCCTGGTTTTGCCCACGAAAGTGGCAAAGATTTGCGAGATAACTCAATGTGCCTCCATGGAAGGAAAAACCAAATACCCCGATTCCATCCCTCCAGCTCTCAGTGTGTTCACCACAACGAGGAGCTGTCTGATGGGAGCTGCTTAGTTTGAACCTGTTAAAAGTTGAATACAGGAGCAGATGGTCACTGAGTGCCAGGAAAAGGGACTTCACCTTTCTGCCACCACCTCTTGGAGGTTTTGCATTGCCAAACCATTGCTCGTTATAACTGCATCGTTTGCCACTTCTGCAAAGCACTCCACCACTGTGGCATTAGGAATTGGAAAGGACAGCAAATCCAGCATTAAAATTATTGGGATGAGCTGTGCTGTTTATAACAAAGCGGACATCTGATATTGAGGAATTCCATTATTTATTTTGCCCCTTTTTCTATTGTCTGCAGCGCGTGGATTTGCATGTCTAAGTGTAGTTAATCAAACCAGTCTCAGCGCTTGTCACACATCAAAACAAAATTCTGCTCTAACAAAAAAAAAAAAAAAAACAATAATTGGAAACCCTGAGAGCACTTGAAACCTGTCAGGCTTTGTTTTTCCTGGAAATATCCCATTAGTTCTTCGTCGGGCTGGTGGAAGTGCTATCGGGAAGCACCACAATGGGACTTTTGTTTGTGCTTTGACTGTGGTGTGATGGGGACGGGGGGCAGCGAGGGGCAGGGGCAGCCCTTTGGAGGTGGAGGTGCTGCAGGATGGGTCCCCACGGGTCCAGCAGCCGAGCCGGGAGCCCCCAGCCCCGCAGCGAGGTGGGCAGCGGCAGCCGATTCGTGATTGCACGCTAAGATTAATGGGTATTTATTTTAACAACCATTCCGTTTCAGTAGCTTTTAATGAGTCCTTTGATAGCAAGTTCCTTAATTAACAAGGCAGCCTTTCAGCTTTTCCTTTCCCTAATTGTTAACATATTTGCTATTTTCAAACAAATACGCTACCGTGAGCAACGCCGGCTCCGCGCTGACCTTCCCCTGCCTCCTGGGAACCCACGGGGCTTAATCTGCTGCCCGAGGATGAAATGCAGCTGAAATGAGATGATTTCATGGCTGGTTTCCTGCAGCGTGATTGACTCGGTGGGGCTTGGTCCGAGGGTTGCTGCTCGTGCTGATGTGCTCCAGTGGGCACCCTTGGCTCGCGTCTTGGGGACAGAATCAAGAGGTTTGGCTCCATCGTTTCATTCATTGGGTTTCGCACCCCTGTGCATCCCTGGGGGAACCGGATGGGCTGCACTGCCTTGAGAGGTGCGATATAATCATAGAATCACAGAGCCATTAATGTTGGAAAAGACCTCCAAGATCCCCAAGCCCAAGCCCAAGCCATCCCCCCATGCCCACTGAGCCATGTCCCCAAGTGCCACATCTCCACGGTTCTGGAACCCCTCCAGGGACGGTGACTCCACCACTCCAAATGGCTTCCTCTCCAAATCTCATCTTGCATTTCAGATGGAGCATCCCTGAGCCTGAGGTGTTGGCACGCTGAGGAAGGTGAAGCATTTCTGAGCTGCACGCAGGCTGAGCTGGCATGGCAGCCACACAATGGAGCAGGATCAGGACGTAGCCCTGCAATTTTTTTGCGTGCTGGCATGAGGGCAGCCTTTGGGAGCGCAAACAGTTGCACCACAGCCTTGCAAAAACCATCATGGTAATTAGCAGGAGCCTGAGCCCTCCCTGATGAGTTCCCTGAACCGCAGCGGGGTCGTGGGGTTTTCTAGGAGCGGTGTCTGCAGCTGACACCTCTCATGCATCCTGCTTCTGGCTCCTCCACGCCAAGGCACATGTCCCAGCCCTGCTGATGAGGGTGGGGCTGGTAATGATTTTGGAGGCTTGGTGGAAAACACGTCAATCATGGGCTCGGCTCGCCACCGCCGCAGCACTGCTGTCCTGGGAAACTGCAACGTGAACTGGAAAAGGAAAGGGAAATAAAATACCATAAAGCCAACCTGTGTTGTGGTAAAAAGCACTGAAGAACGTGGGGAGGAACAGCAGCAGGGTGTGCTGGGGGCACCCAGCTGGGAGCAGCTCTGCAGAAAGGGACCTGAGGGTCCTGTGGGCACCAAGCACGAGCCAGCAGCGTGACCTTGTGCGGAGATGGATGGGCCAGAGGGGCCTGGAGGGGCCTGCAGCCTCATCCATGCAACCTGAACCAACCCAGGTGTGAATGTGCACAGCCTCCTTCACCTGCAGCAGCAGCTTGTTAGTTGCTATAGATCAAAGTCCTCATTTTATTTTTCTCCTAACAGCAGCAACTGCTTATCAAGCAGGTACTGCAGTTCATTTCTGGGAAAGTGTTCTAAAAATTGATGTCTGCGTGCAGTTGCTGATCTTACAAGGAGCTGCTGTAACTGGCATCTCTGTCACTGTCTGGGTCTGTGTTTATAAGACTGAAACCCCATAAATTCTGGGGAGGTTTTAGGCCTCGGTGTGCGGAGGTGGCTGATCCGTGGAGCAGTCATCCCCCGTGGTGCAGGACTTCCTGCCCCTTCCTGCCTCCAGCCTGGCCTTTAGCAGTGTGATTTAATGCCCCGTGGCATCTTCAAGCCCTCCAGTAACACACAGAAGGAAGAATGGATTAATGCTTACAAGGCGGAAAAAATACCTTTATCTACTTTTATTTTTCATCCACTCATTCTGAGTCTGAGCCGTGAGATGTTTGCACGCTCTTAAATCTGAGCTTGAAGGCCAGTTCTTTTTTTAAAACATCGTTGGTTTTAGGTGCTTAAACCTTGAGAAGAATGGAAATAAAAGGTGGGATTCTCAGCTGTCACGAGAACGTTCAGCTTCAGTGTTTTCAAAGACGCAGCGCACGTTTGCACCTGAAAAACTCTTGGGGCTGGCCAAGTCCTGTGTGAAAAGGACGGAGCAGGGAATGCTGTGCCAGGAGCTGCTCCTCCCAGCTTCCCTTTGCCCTCTCTGCAGAGAGGTGCAGTGCAAAACGCAAAGAATTCCAAGAAGCACCGCTGCAGGAATTTGCTGCTTCTGCCGTGAAGACTCCGCGGAGTTGTTGTGCTGTCAAGCCGTGATGATTAAATTACTTTTCCCTCCCGTCTTCCTTGCGGTTGGCTTATTAACCTGACATTTCATTTCAATTATTTGCTGTTCTTCACGCCCTCCCGGTGTCGCTTGTCATTCACTCTTTCTTCGGGCAAGCTTGGCTGGCCGGAGGAATGCATGCAGCAGGGCAGGTGTGTTTGCAGGCACAGGTAACCCTTTAGGTACCTTCGTGCTGCTGATCCGACCCTTGCTCAGTGTACAAGGAGGGTGTTCTGATAAGATTTTTCGCAATGAGGCAGAAAA
Organism: Penelope pileata; assembly: GCA_013396635.1. Taxonomy (NCBI): domain Eukaryota; kingdom Metazoa; phylum Chordata; class Aves; order Galliformes; family Cracidae; genus Penelope; species Penelope pileata. The sequence continues at coordinate 110,256 of WBMW01000420.1, read as the reverse complement.
CCTTCCCGTGGGTTTTCCTTTGGACTTCATCCATGAGGGTTTGTGTCTCAGCATCCCCCAGGCTGCTCCAAGGGTTGCGTCCCTTCTCCAGACTCATGCTGATGGGCAAGCACAATGTGCTCGTGAATTTTGGAAACAAAGCGGTGTACTGAAAGGGAAAGGTCCCATTCAGGCTTGAGTTGCGTATCTCAAGGAATCTCGAGTTGGCTTGAGACTGGAGATTGGATCTCAAGTTGGAGAAGAGCCGTGGATCTGCAAACAGGGAGGATGGTGTTTGGGGATGGTCGGGGATGGTGTTTGGTGGAGTGAACTCCTCATCCTCATCAGGTGTTTTCAGAGCTCTCCTACAGGTGCTGCTGCACTCTGCTTCCAGACCTTTGAGAACATTGTGTCAGGATACCTCCAAAGCAGCAAAGCCCAGCCTGAATGCCAGCTCCAAAGCTCAACAGAAGCTTGTACAAAGCAGAGCTGTTGGTGCAGCATTGTTGATGAGAGGAACACACAGGTAAATTCTGCCCTGGACGTGCCATGGGCAGGAGCTGCTGCCTTCACCCTGCAGGGACTGCTGGCTCCAGAGGCTGTAGGTGACATTCTGAAGCTGGGATGAAAATTGGAAGCAAGTCCTGGGTTATAAGGAGGGAGAGGACTTGGCATGCCCTGTGCCTCCTGCCCAGCGTGGGTACAAGTTCCAGGGCATGACCATGGTGCTTGGTAGCTTTGCTTTCTTGTTCTGCCCTTCCCATCTGGACCAGGATTGAATCTTCTGCTCAATAAAACAACTCGAGCATAACAAAAACTCAAGTGTCTGTTGGAAGTAATGAAGAAAAATCGCAGTCGGATAGCAGCGTGCTTCCCACTGCGGCTGGGGATGAGGAATGGGCACGAGCAGTGTTTTAAATAACCAAATGTGTCAGAACGGCGCGAGGAAATGATGGAGAGCAAAAACCCGGGGCTCCGCTAAACTTTATGGTTGCCATGTTTCATCTTAATTTTAGTAAAGGTGTTTGTGCCGGGGTGAGTAATGGATGCTGCCAGAGCCTGGGAACGGCAGTAAACAACGGAGATGGAGTGCCCTGCCCTCAACGCAGGGCTTGGCTTTTTATTAATAAAAAATGAATTTTTCCTTCTGCTGAAGATGCATTTCGCCTGTACGTCCAAAACAACTTGGTGAAGCTGGTGAGAGCACTTCCCAGTCCATGTATCAGAGATTTGCTCATCTGTCCGTGTTGCAGTAATGAAACTTGTGATCCTCACCGCCTCAACCCCCACTTTAATCCCAGTTTAAATACAGTTTGTAAAATGCTTGTAAAAATCTGCAAGATCTCCTACGCCACTCCTTGTTTCCAAGAGAGTGTGTCAAATTCCTTTGTGTGCGTTTGAAAACATGATCTCCCACTGAAGCATGGCTGTTTGCATGGTAGCTCCATTACCAGAAATGCTGTCACAGAATCACAGACCGGAGATGAGGATGGTTCTGTGCACTGTTGGCCAAAGGGCTTGAGTAAGTTTGTGTTTCCATGCCAGAAAATCTGCACATTTTTATGGGTTTAATGTATGCTGCACACCCGTACTGTGTATGGAAGCCTACTGCCTAGATCTCATCTGCCACAACTTTTGCACTCAAGCAGTAAGGAAAATCTTTTGAGTAACTGTAAATGAGGAGAGAAATTCAAGTAGGTTGATCAGAACTCTGCCACGTGTTTTGGAAGCTTATCACGTTGGTTTGGTTGTGGTTTGGTGGGTGTCCTTCAGCTGGGACTGCCTCCCAAGCCCTCCCTGCACCCCACCATCATCCCTCCCTTAATTTTGCTGTGCTGGGCATCGTAATTCACTGAAATTTGCTGTGCTTTGCCTCTGCCAGCTCAGTTCTGTCTTTCTGCTGGAGAAGCCCATGCCACCTTCTTCATACACAGTGGCAAGCTTTGCTTTGGAGTAAAATCTTTTCTGTTCAAAAAATAATGAATTTCTGCAAGCCAACTGATGCTGTCAGAGCCCGCAGTGTCTGGTTTGGCCATCTGGGCCTGTGCAGAGCTGCTGGCACCAGGGGAAGCTCTGCTGGGTGAGGAAGGTGAGGAAGATGTAATTTTTGCATGTGTAATGCCTCCTGCTCAAATATTATTTGGTGTTTCAGCTCTCATTAACTATACATTGAAATCTGGTGAAGATGGTTTCTCCCCCAGACTCGGTGTCTTCTCCTAGGTGTGGTGGTTTTGCAACTTGTCACCTTTCTGTTTGACATCTCGCTGCTCAAAACATTTGCATCATAATGAAACGGTTTGTGGTGGTTGCTCTTCTCCTGCCTTGCAACTGCTTTGCCATTGGGAGATGGGAGGCTTTCCTAGGGCATGAACTGTTTGTGGGATTCATGATCGGAGGGATTCACATTTGTTCCTTAAAAGTAATCCCTGTTAGGCCGCAGGAAATGTTTTTAAAAGTAAATATTTACTAACAATATTCTCAAGTTTCCTTAGTAGCTGAAACTAGTAATTACTCATGCTTTCCTAATAGATAGAAAAGTTTTAAAGAATTGAAGTAGTTGATTAAAGGAAGAATAAAAAGGCATAAAACATTTGCAAAATATGAAGTTCGTTGGTGGAAGCAACAGCACTGGTGCTACCTAAACAAGGATTATTCGTTCTGACATGGTTTTTCATCGGTGACTTTCAAACAGAAAGTAGTTATCTTCGTTTTGTCTGTACAGATAATGGAAACACAGATCAAATTAACACGGAAAATAGTACAATATGAAGTAGCAGAATTAGCTCTCCGGCAAGCGAGAACTGCAGAGCAGATGCATGGGGCACCCAGGGGTGATGGAAGCAAAAAGCATCACCTAGTTTGTTGGACTGAGGCATGGCTCAAGGAAGACCACTGGCAGTGCCTCACTCCACACGTTTACCCCATCCATTCCCATCTGCCTTCATCCCTGTGTTTGGTTTTCAGGCAGCAGCTGAAGCCATGGTTTGGTCCCTGTAGGCCTCATAGCCCCCGTAGGCCCCATGGGCCTGGTAGGCCTCGTCGGCCCCATCTTCCCCACCGTGAAGCAGGGCTGGCTCAGAGGAGGAGGCAGGTGTTGATGGTTGCCTTCTCTCTAGAATAAACAGGTGCAGGATGTGGCCCCACCACCCAGCCCTTGTGTATTGGGTTCACATGGTGAGGTTTTGGCAGTGGGGGGCTGTGGGGTGGTCTCTGTGAGCAGAGCCCAGCAGCTGCCCCGTGTCAGTTCAGGGCCAGCTCCAGCCAGGGAACCCCAAAAGGGACCCACTGATGGCCACAGCTGGGCCTTGAGCAATGCTGGGTGTGCTCTGGGAGAGCAGATTGAAGAAGGCAGCTGGGAGAGAGCTGTGAAACCGGAGGGAAGCAGCCCTGCAGCCACCCAGGTCAGCGCAGAAGGAGGTGCTCCAGGCACTCAGCAGAAGTTCCCTGCAGCCCAGAAGAAGCCCATGGTGGAGCAGGCTGTCCTGCAGCACCACACAGAGCAGATCTCCACGTGCAGCCATGGAGGAGCCCACGGTGCAGCTGTGGATGTGGGCTGCAGGAGGCCACAGCCCATGGAGAGCCCTAGAAGGATCAGGGCCTGCGGTCCCGTGGTACAGAGCCATGTTGGAGCCATTCCTGAAGGATGGGCCCCGTGGTAAGGACCTACACTGGAGCAGTGCTTGGAGGACTGCAGCCCATGGGAAGCCCACGTGGAATCGATTCGGGAAGGGACCGCACATGGAGCAGAGTCAGACAGTGACCATGTGAAGGAGCAGCAGAGACAAAGTGTTATGGACTGACCACAGCCCCCATTCCCCAGCTCAGGGAGAGGAGGGTGGATGAGGGAAGGTGTAGTTTGCTTTTAGTTCTCGGTGCTCTAATCTGTACTAATAGGTAATAAATTACCTTCATCTCCCTACACAGACTCTGTTTTGCCCATAGCAGTAGCTGGTGAGCGATCTCCCTGTCTTTACTTCAACTGCTGTGCCCTTTTCCATCCTATTTTCTCCCCCTCTTCCTTTGAGGAGGGGGAGTGAGGGGGTGGTGTGGTGGAGCTGAGCTGCCCATCAGTGAAACCACTGCACCTGGGGAGCGATCCTATCCACGCAAACAGCTCACAGCTTCAGCACCTCCTTGCTTTGATGTTTCCTTCTCCTCCTTCCCCATCTGCGTCTGGAAGATGCCACACAGCGCTGGAAGTGGGCTGAAGAGCATCAGTGTGCTACAGACAGGCCTGGATGTGTGCTGACCACGGTGTGCCTCCAGCTCTGTAGGGGGCACAGTGAGGAACTTGCTTGTGTCCCTTGTTCTGCAGACCCAAGTGACTTCTGCTGGCACCACGGATGACACAACCTGGAGAAGGAGCAAAGTGCACCCTACTGCTATGTGGTCCAGGCTGAAAGAGCCCTCGTTGAACTAAATGCCTCTGCTACTGGAATGGGATTTTGAAATTCCTGTTGTGGGACATACATGGATGTTACTAAGTTGTAGGCTGGGATTTTGAATAATCATTGCTCCCACAATTTTGACCTATCAGCCAGGTTACTTCAGGCAATCTGTGCAGGATGTTGAATAAAATATGATCTGTTGTCCACAGTAGGATGTGCTAATGAGTGCTGCTTAGAGCTGTAAACGCCCCAAGGTTTTCTTGGATTTGGGCTGCATCTTAGAAGCTCTGACTAACTGTGATCCTGAAATGTGATTCCCTTTAAACATGATGATTGCAATGCTGAGCACTCCACGAAGGTCTGGTAGCAGACAGAACATGTTAGAGAGGGTGGCCTGCAGAGTCCTGCCATAGAGAAGCTTCTCTTCCATTTTGTGCTCCTGGGCCTTAACACATCTCCCTTTTGTTTTGCAGGGGAAGGTGGCACAGACCGCCTGCATGTCGGCCTGCAAGCACTTGTCCACCTCACTGATGCAGCTGCTGCTGGAAGCAGAAGTGCGGCAGCTGACGCTGGGAGCCTTGCAGCAGTTCAACCTGGACGTGGAGGAATGTGAACGTAAGATGCAGAACCATCCCGTTTTCCATGTTTTGCTTTGCCCATTTGCGTGCCAGGACCCGAGCCAGGGCAGTGCTGTTAGTGGTGCCAAGAGTTTGGGACTGGCAGAGCTTGCTGGTGCTGTCTAGGAGGACATCTGGCAATATCTTCAGGACAGAAGCAGCCCAGCAAATTCTAAGAGATCAAAGCTTTACTGTTCCTTTTCTTCCTAAATGCTTCATTGATTCTTTCCAGATCGTCCCTGCTTTTTGAAATGGAGTATTTTAGAAATAGGAGGGATTAGAGTGAGTAAAACATGGGGAGGGCTCACAAAAATCACTTATGATTGTTTCAGAAAACAATAGCTGCTCTTCAGAAGTTCTGGTCCTCTCCTGACCTCAGCTGTTTGTCTTCTCTATCTGCTGCAGGGAATTCATGCTCAAATTGTACCCTTTTTGCAGAGTCACTCTTAGGGAAAGGAGATGCCTTGTGAGCAAACTAGTTGCATCTATTTACAGGTGTGTATGTGAACATTGTAGGAGCCAACAATGTGGCATGCACTCAGCCCTGCTCGTTTTGGTTCCCTTAGCTAACACCTGAATAAGCTCTGAAATCCTAATGTTTCTCTCAAGTTGCTTATTATCCTGCTGTCTGGAGGTGTTAACAAAATATAGAACAGAACTGACAGAACACCTTGCTTCCTCCTATTTTTATAATTTAATCCAAAGCAGAGCTAGGGCACTTGTGCACAGGAACCTCCCTCACTTGTGGGTCTGTTTTTAGATGCTAATTGAAGCTCAGAAAGGGGATGAGTCCATTCCACAGACAACTTTTTTGTAATGACAGCAGCAGCACCGTGCAGTTCTTCAGTCCCAGTGTACAGCCAACCCCTGCAATGTCACCCAGCACCTCTGCATTTGGGAGGCTTTCACGTTGTGCAGTTCAGTGGTGGTGTTTGTGGAAGGCAAAAGTGCAAATAGGATTTAAAAAATTAATGCTTGGACTGATTGGTTACCATGAACCAGAGAGATGAGGGATGGCTGTGGTGTCCCCGAGGTGACTGGAGCTGGGGACATCGCTGCCTTGCACTGGAGCACGCGTTGGTGCTGGTTGACCATCTCACCAGGGATGGTCTCTTCTGTGCTGTAGCAGGGCAGTGCCCTTTTTTTTGGGAGAAAATTGTCCAAACCCAGCTTAGAGAAATGGCTATCTGCCAGGTTTTAGCTGCATGGTATTTAAAGTCTGGTGTATTACGTTCTGTGGTTGCTTGTGAAAATATCACAGGGCCAATGGCTATGGAAAGCACTGAGATTGATAGGGTTCAAGAAATGTTTTGGAGTGGATGAAGATTTTTTGAGGATGTTTTTTGTTTGGTTCACAGTAAAGCTGTTCATTGCAGTCTTCTGAAATGCTCTTTGCCCTGGTGTGGCTCCTGTTATACCCCACAGCAAGGTAGTCCCTGTGCTGATAGTTTGCTGTTCCTAGATTTGGTAGCTCCATTTACTCAATGAAATCCATGGTGTTTTCATCATCACTTGGCACTTCATAGTGCACTCTCCTGCCCTTTACAAGTCTTGCCAATCATGTTTCAGTGAGGCTGCACCCATCAACAGGAACTACTGAGATTGCATTTGGTTGGAAGGTCACCCCGTGAGATTTTATGGGTTTTGTAGGGGATGTTTTCTAATAGCTGGTCATCTCTTCTGCTGATTCACAGCACTCTGCTGAGGAGCCTGGGGGGAAGGATGAGTGTTTAATGAATCCTGTCTGAAGTTTGCAGCTATTTCATATGTCATAATGCAAGCAATCCCTTATTTTGCTTTCAGAAGCGCCTTCAGCCCTGAGTTCTGGCTGTCTAATTTGTGTCCCATCAGCTACACCGGTAGCAGCTGTGTTCTCAGTCTGTGTCTGCAGAGGGACAGTCTCTGTTGCTGAGAATAATAGGAAGCGTTTGTCATTAATAATAGTTTCCTTCTTTTTCTTTTGACTGGAAACAGACTCGTGACCCTGCAGTTTTCCACCCCGTCGGTAACTGAGGTCACTAAGCAGCACCTCTCCCCTGAAAGCCCCCAGTGCTAAGTAAAGCAGATGACATTTAGCACTGGGTTTAAAAACATGATCCCTTGAATTCCACAATTGTTCAGCGAGACAGAGCAGGAGCACTCAGACACTGAGGAGCAGGTGCCACCAACCTGAGCAGCCGGGACACGACCCGCTCCACCCAGCCCTGCCGTGGGCAGGGGAATGGAGACAGCTGCTCCAGCTGGGACCTCCCATCCATCACTGCCACTGCTCCCTGCCACCGAGGATGGGAAGCCCAGACAAAGTCTTTTCTTCCCTCCTTGTTTGTCTGCTGGCTTTGCTGACACCGGGAATGGCTTTGCTGCTGCTCTTGAGAAGCGGTGCACTGAGATTTTTATTTTCAAGGGAATAAAACAATCCGTAGGGTCATTAGGTTCAGAAAAGCTGTTTCGGTTCACAAGGGTTGTGTTTTGGTTTTTCTTTATTTGTTTATGTTTGGTTTTGGCTTTTTCTTTGGTTGTTGTTTTATAATTAATATAATCATAGGATTGTAGAGTCATAGGATCATAGAATCACAGCGTGGTTGGGTTGGAAGGGACCCCAAAGCCCACCCAGCCCCACCCCTGCCGTGGGCTGGGTGCCCCCCACCAGCTCAGACCTCCCAGGGCCCGTCCGTGGCCTTGGGCACCTCCAGGGATGGGACAAATGAGATTTGTGGGCACAAATCTGAGCATCGTCACTGTACTCGTTGTGTACTTGTCATTTTTATGCCTCTGCCTCCAGCCTTCTTCATCTCCCCAGACACCCAGGCCTTACCTAGTATAGGAGCTTTATCATGTGCTTATCCTACTTAAATAGGATTCTATAGCTGCTCAGAGCACTTCCAGTGAGTTCTGTGGGATGGAAACCGGGCTTCAGAACCTTCAGTCCCTGAGTTTATCAAGCCTTTATTTAAATATATTATGAATGCCAGCAGTATAAGCTAATTAAGAGAGTGATGAGACAAATTAATGAAAACATAGTTGTGAATTAAGCATGGTTTGAAGGTGATGCAGATAATTTACTCTGCGTTGGGGTAGATACAATAAAGGTTACAAGAAAACATGTTTGTAGATACAAGGTATAGTAATGTTAGAGGTGAGAAAGGTGATGGTTTAAGCTTGAGCTAAGACACTGATGAGTTAATTCTCCAGACTCATAGGTTCATAATATAGTTTCTAATTTAGAAATGATTTCCTGTCCCATCAGCATAACGAGAGGGAATGGCTGCACAACCAAGTTTGGCTGCAGACAGGAGCAAGCCCGGGTGGTGCTTGGGAGAAGCACAGACCCGTGATGGGACCCATTGCCCACACTATAAATCCATCCATAGCCGTGCACTTAGCCATTTTTGGGAGTGTTTTGCATATTCAAAGCACTACATGTGCAGTTTATTCATTTTATAAGCTTCAAAAAGAAAACTTTCGGAGGACTGGGGAGAAGGAGTGAATTGGATAAATACGAAGAGCCAAAGCTTGCGTGGCTTGGTTGGATGAATAGTCCTGTGTGCATCAGCAGCATTTCTGGTGCGAAGGAAGCAGGGAAGAATGAAGCTGCAGGATTGTAAATATGATATGAGGCTGAGTGTGATGAGAGAAACCTGTGGAAAACAAAAGTTGCTATCCCATGGCATTGTTCCCCCAGCCGCATCGTGGGAACCTCTGGATGCACAAAGCCCTCGGAGATGGGAGCCATGGTCCCATACATTGAGGCACTGGTGCTCTTTTTTTCCAGCAAAAAGCTTTCACCCAGGATGTGTGTCACTAGTTAGAGAGTTTTGAGTCTTTTGGTGGAGCTTCACGGTGGTGTATGCACGGGGACAGCACGGCTGAAGTCCAGGAGAGGGCAAAAGTCCCTTTAAATAGTTTTTTGCTGGCCAGATATTACTTGTAACTCTTGTTATTGCTGCTTGGCTTTGTATAGCCCTCTTTGTGCAGTCAAGAGAGATTCTCTCACCTCTTATTTAGACTTAGAGTGAACTAAGACGTAGAGGTTAAATGAGTTGTCCAGAAGGACACGGTAGGACACGTCTAATTATGTCTCAATTTAGGAGTGAGTTCTGGCTCCTGCCCAGCGAGCCGAATTGAAAAGAGGGAGACAAAAACAACTCTGGAGGGAAAGAAAAGAAAAGTAACACAAATATTTCTCCGAACCTGGAAATAGAAGAGGGGATTCTTTTTTCAGAATGGACGTTTGCTTTTTGAAATGGGTTTGCTGTCTTCCAGCAGACGTCCATAACCCAGGACTTAACGGTGCTTTTTGCAATTGCTCCCTGCCTTTTCACCTCGTTCCATGCTCTGCTCTTTTTAGGACCTCCTGGTGCTGCTGTTTCTTTTTCCACGTCTCCTGCACCTCAGATGTAGCAGGAATCCAGCGTAACAACCCCAATTTGGAGATTGGGGCAGAAAAGGGAAGAAGGAAGGCGGCTGCTCTTGCTCCTACAAAAGCGTTTTGCATCTTTAACCGATTCCAGCGGTGGTGGAGGCAGATTGTTTTTACTATACTTAGATCATAAAATAAGCAGTTCCATAATCTCCAAAGTCTTTTAACTGCTGCTTTATGAGAAATTAAAAGTGCCGTAAAATTATATTTAAAATTTCATTAAACTCCAACTTTTCGTTCAGCCCACTCAGGGGTGTCGTCAATAAGAAACGCAGATGTGTCAGCCAGCTTGGGGAGCACTGAGCCCAACACGAGAGCACGCCGCAATGTGCCTCTGTGCGTCCCCGAGCAGCTGTTTACCACCTCCTTCTTGGCTGCCTTATCTGGCCCTGAGAACTTTCTCACGCAGAAATCACAGAATCACAGAATGGTTCAGGTTGGAAGGGACCTTAGAGATCATCTTGTTCCCCCTGCCATGGGCAAGGACTCCTCCCACCAGCCCAGGTTGCCCAAAGCCCCATCCAGCCTGGCCTTGAGCACTGCCAGGGAGGGGGCATCCACAACTTCTCTGGGCAACCTGTCCCAGTGTCTCACCACCCTCACAGTGAAGAATTTCCTCCTTATATCCAGTCTAAATCTACCCTCTTTCAGTGTGTAGCCATTACCCCATGTCCTGTCACTGCCTGTCCTTGCAGAAAGGATCCCGTTGTTTGCTCGGTGCTGTGGGCAGCCCTTGCCCTACAAACCTGCCAGGGCATCACAGCTGCCTGCTGCTCTTCTCACCTTGAGTGCATCATGCATGAGCGTGCTAGGGGGGAGCACTGCATTTCTGAGGACAAATTCCCTCGTTTTAGCATTCTGCTCTGTGTCATTGCTAGTGTCCATCCGTTGTCCTATGATCCATCTGTCCTATAATCCATCCCTTTGTCTCCCTCAGCATTTCAGCTTTAGTATTTCTATGTTTTCCTTCTCCACTGTAAACTTGTTGCTGATCCCATGGTATCATCTGAATTCTTACACCATCTACAACATTTTGGATATCCTCCATCTCCACCACCTTCCTGTGTTCTCCTTTGTTACTGATATTTTCCCATCTTTACAGTCCTTTGCAACTCGCTTGAGGAAGAGAGGATGCCTCTGTCCAAACCTGCTTAAATTAGACCTTGGAAGTATGATCTCGGTCCTTAAAAATCCTCACCATTCACTTTTCTTAGGAAATGAAAAGAAAGGGCCTCTCAGTGGGGTTACCTTGTGTTGGATTTTAAAGAACTAGAATTGTTTAAAATCCATGGAAAGAAAGTAACAATGAATTCAGAAACCTGTTTACACCATTCCGCTGGATTTTATCTCCTGGTGATCTGAACTAAACCTGTCATTTTCAGTTTGTTCCCCTATTGCAAAGACAGAGGAGATTTTTCTAGCTGATCTCTTCTGCTACTTTCTCCTTGGCATTCAGTAAGGATGCTTCAGTCCAAGACCAATCTATGGTAATTGCTTGAATTCAGGCAATTTTTGGAGCTCACTGTTGAACCATCCCCCAGCTCTGCACTGCTTTCCCTCCCCACCCAGCGTGGACACACACACCACTGATGCTTGATTCCACTTCTCCTAGTATCAGTATTTTAGTGGAGTGGAGAACTTCCTATCTGGTAAGAGAAATCCGCTGCACACCTTGGGTTTGGGGTTTGGGAACTTGCATGGATCTGTAACTTGGTTCTGTATGGCTACAGATTAGCAGACACCAATTTTCCTTGCACGCATTTCACACAATTTCACCTGAAGGGGAAGAAGAAATCCCTTTTCTTCTACACCTGGTGGTCCAGATGGTGGAAGCTCCTCATCTGGTGAGGAGCTGCTCCCTGGTGCTGGGGCTGTCTGGGAGCAGCCCCTGGACCCCACGTCTCTGTGCACTGGTGGAACTCCGTGCTCACCTTTGTGCCGTCAGAGGACAAATGACAGTGGTAGAGTCTTGATGCTCTTTGGTGTGTTTTGGATGACTCTTCCCACTCTGGAATTTCAGAGGTGGGGCTGAGCTTTGATAATTTGCCTTTTAATGGGGAACAGTTTCAAAGCAGAGCTCTATGGGAACGGTGTGGGTGGAGGTATAAGCTCACATAAGCCCAACAGAAGTTGGGAAGAGAATAATGTAACCACTGCCTTCCCTCTGCTCCTCTTGCCTAAACTCCTGCCTATCTCTGCTCTCTTTTTTTGCCTTGTGAGCTTCTCCAGAGTCCGTGCAAAAATTTGTTCTTCAGCTTGAGTGCCCTCAGGAGTCATTTTGAGCCTCTGGAGGGGGAGCAAGGTGTCCTGTTGCTTGACTGTTCTAAGATGGTCTTTGAAGAGTTTATCTACAGGTGATGATTTTAAGACCAAGATTATTTATTAGGGAATATGGACACGATTGTTTCCCTTAATACAAAAACTTGTTCATAAGAGGTGCAGCTGCAAGTGGAGCCCCCAGGTTCTCCTCACCAGGAGCTGCAGTAACCTCAATCCCGCAGGTCTGCCATCCTAAATTCTGGCCGTGTCATGTAATTTAGAGAAAATCTCACCCTCAAGATGATCTTTTTGAGGAATAAAGAAGCCAGCTGTGTTTATTTTAACCACACAATATGCGTAAGACCCTGTCCCTATGTGTATAGCCGTGTAGTGTATACAAAAAGAGATTCCTCCAGTTCTGTATCATTAATTTACAGTGGATGTCTCTTTTCTTGTGTGCGTTTGAACTCTTTATTCTTTGTCCATTGTAAAGGGCTTAACGGTTCCTGTTCCTTGATTCTTTCATTGGTGAAATGTTTTGGAAGAGAGGTTAGAGTCCCTCTGTGACCTGCCCTGGGTGGCCCAGGCCTGTAGACCTTGCAAAGACATTACTTTTTTGGCCTGAACACAAGTCCCTCAAACCTTTAGCCTGGCTAAATGCTTTGTACAAACAGCCGCATACTGATCTGCTCTATTCTCTTGTGATTTTCTGCTCAAGGGGCTGTACTGTAGGTGGCTTGCTCTGTTTGCCACTTGCCTTGGTAGTGGGGAAAGTACAATAAATGAATCCGACAGTACCGAGGCCAGCCCTGTGCTGAGGTCGTTCCGAGAAAATTATCCTGAAATCTGGTTGAAGAGATTAAAACCAAGAAGAACTGGCTGTGTCTTTCCTCTAAAGCTCTGTTCTCTCCTTTGTTTCTTTTTCCTTTGAGACATTGTTTATTTCTCCTTCCAAAATAAGTTCGTGGCATTGGTATGTAAAGCGTGACCTGTGATTACAGGAGGTACGGCTATTTTTATAACAACCGTGGGGTGAAGCATTGCATTCATTCTTGTTCTGGGTCCCTACAGTCAATTGCTGTAGCAGCTTTCTTCCAGCCCATAAGCCGTAGTCTTGATCTAATTTCTTCTCTAATACGAGCAATATGATCTCATTTGTCATTTCACTCCTTGGATATCAAGTGCGTTGTTAATACCGTAGAGACTCCAATCCGTTCTTTTTATGGGAATTACTGTTCAAGCAAATGTTATTTAATAAAGAGCCTGTTCAGTGTGCTACTGTCGTTACAGCGTGTGGTGTTAAAGGGCAAGGTTACTCCTTAACTCCCCCAGGGTTACTCCCATAGGGTTCCTTAGGAGGGGACAGCTGAAGGTGAGCTGCTGGCTGTGGCATGGGACAAAATCCATCCCAGATTGCTCGTGAGTGGATGACAAGAGTGACAAATTCACGAGTCATGATTCAAGATCCATCCACAGACATTTTCTCATGAGTCTTTGAAATTCGTGCTTTTGGGAAGAACTTAAATTTCACAACTCCATCTAAATCGATTCCTAGCAGCTGCAAAGTCCTTAAATCTAAAATAGAAAATTCTTCTCCATGCAGTCCTTCAGGGTTTCTCTTTTCCAGCGTTGCTTCAAAAGTAATTAGTAACACGATGTGGCCCCATCTGTAGGGTGTGGGGTGTAACAGTTGAGCCAGCTTGGTGGGTATTTCAACTTGGAGACATCAGTGGCGTGGAGAAGCCTGGGACAGGTTCACCTTTGAGAGGAAGCTCCAAGGCCGTTCCACATATCTAAATGTTTTTAGCTTTCAGGTACGTGCTCCTTCAGAGTGAGGGTATTTTGGCATTGATGTGGCTTTGGGGATAATTTTTCCAGATGGGACAGTGGGGTGTACAGCAAATGTGTAAAGATGATTTATCCCTTGCAGATCAGAGTCAGAAAGCTCGTGTTAGCCGTGCCGTACGTGTGCGTGCTGGTTCAGGCTCTGTAGCTCAAGCTTTATAGCACACGTACATTAAAACAGCTATGCAGTTAGAATGAATTAAAGCAGTTTTTGAGGATTAAGTGTGAATTCACTTTGGAGTATTTGCATCTTAAATACTGCAGTACTGGTCAGTGAAACTGGCTGGAAGCAGAGCAGCTCCTGTCTCTGTCCAGTTCCATCCTGTGCACAAGTGCAAAAGGCCACAGGCACAACTGTGGATGGGTTCTCCTGGCTTTGAGGCATGCTTTTCCTGTTCAAAATCTAAATGTGGACATGCTTTTTCTATTTTTTTTCTCTTTCTGATGGTAGCATTGGATAAAAATGATGATTGAAAAGCCATGTTTGTCAGCCCACATTTAGATTTTGTAACCAAGCAAGATTGCTTTGACTTTGCAAGGAGAAGCAGCCTTCCGTTTTATTGTCCTGCAGCACGTCTCTTTGGTCATCACTGCAAAGATGAGCCATTGTTTCAATCATAGAGCTCTTCTGGCAGCTGAATGTATTGAAAAGCAAAGCTGTGAACGTCTCCAAGTGGCCACTGTGCCCTTGGAGGTACCTGTATCTGTACTGCAGGATGCTCTCCATGCCAAGATTTTACTGGAAGGTGGAACCAGAAAGCCAACAAACAGCCCTTCTCTGGTTTCCAGAAATCAGACAGTTAAGGAGCAGGCCTGAATCCTGACTAATTCATTAGTCTGTTCTCGTTAAAGCTATGGGGGTTGCTCAGATAACTGGGCTGCTATAGGAAGTCTTCAAAAATAGGTCTGCGTTGATTTGTTTTCCTTCTTCTGAGGCATTTGCTTTAAAATGAGGTGACTTCTGGAAGAAGTATTCCAGGAGAAGACTTCCTGGCACAAAATGACTCTGCGTAGGGTTTAAGGACAGGCTTTGTCACCTTTGTGCAGTCGTGGAGACAGAGAGGAAAATCCTCCTTTGTCATTGCTGAGCCTTCCTTATGTCTTAGTTTTATGGCACTGCGGGAGCGTTTGGGGATTCCTGAATGGAGGAAACCAAAATAGTTGAGCGACTGTAGACTTTGGCATTATATAATGTAAAAATGCGCTGTATTGTTTTTCTTTTCTGCCATCACGCTCCGTTGCGTTTCCTGAAAGCTCTCCATTCCACTCTGTGGCATCTTCGGTGTCTGCAGGAACAGCGAAGCTCGGCCTATAGTGGAAACTCCCTCTTGAGTCTTTCACGACGTTGAGTTGTGGCTTTGCACGTTGGGTCCCCTTGGTGATGAAAAGTTGCATGGAGAGCAGAGATAAAGCCATTATTTCTGTAGCTAAAGAGGGCGAAAACTAAGTGGAGTTGGGCAAAATCAACCTTGGAAGCATCTTCAAAAGACACACTTGAATGTATGCAGTCGTTGGCTTCATGAGCGCTACCAAGGAAAAGCTGTTAAATGGCATGGAAGAACTAAGGTCCTCTAACATGAATTTGTTAAAGTCCCCCTTGGTGGCTTTAGACTTGGTTTAAATAATGAATGAGAAGACAAATAAATGACTTAAGTATGAAATTTTGGCCAGATTACATTGGAAGGAGGTAAATGCGGCCTTGAAAATATTCTCTTCGCTTTCAAAGCCAACGTTATTCAGTTGTCAGATGTCTTCATCCAAAATAAATAAATATGCCGCATAATGGCCGCGATTCTTCCCGTTTGGGGTGGCTGTATGCTGGCAGTAGCACGCCATACCAGATAATGCAAATAATCTGCTGCCGAATAATTAATGATGCGGCGGGGCATATTTTTTTGATGAATGCTTATGGAGCCTGGTGACAGGCGTGAAATTAGAAAATTCCTTCAGCGCCCTAAAATATAAATAGCTTTCGGAACTGAAAAGAGTTTCACAGCTGAAGATTTTATTGTGTCGAGAGGAAAAACTTTTCCACCCCCATCCCCCCCTTTCTTCTCCGCGAGTTGTTTGTCCATTCACAAAACAAATACTCTGAAGCCCAGTACGGCTCATGGGAATAAATTTCAGGTCGAATTAGTACAGTTTCCTTGCTGTCAGGACGGTGGAATTAATGGTGTTTTGATGACACGAATTTTGAAGGGCGAACAAAGAAGCTGAAGGGAGGGAGACATGACTCCTTAGAAGCGCGGTCCTCCTCTCCCCCAGCCTCTCTTGTCTTCCCTGTCATCCGTCTGCCAATCTCCCTGTCCATGGTTAGTTAAAGGCGCTTTTTATCCTCTTTTCTTTCCCACAGAGTTTGCCAGATCCGGCCCAGTGCCTGGGTTCCAAGGGGACACGCTGCAGTTGGCCTTCATCGACTTGAGACAAGTAAGTCTTTGTTTTTTTGTTTTTTGTTTTTCTTTTAAGATGTGTGACTGAAGACCATCAGGTCTTAAGGAAAGGGAGAGGAGGGGAAACGGCGTTGGTGATTTACGCCAGAGACCTATATTCCCCCCCCGGGCTCTCCCCCGCCTCCCCACGCCCCGAGCCACCTCCTCGCTCCATGCTCCTGGAGATGGCGGAGGTGAAGGGGCCTGGTGGGACAGGGCGAGGGAGGACGAACCCTGACCCTGGCGGACGGGGGCCATTGTGCTCCCGTTGGCTTCTGCGGCCGCGGCGCGGCGATGGCGTCGCGGCTGGCGCGGAGCAGGTGCTGTGAACAGAGAGGGCAGTGATGCAGAGACCGCCTGCCCCGAGCACTTTTGTTTGCAGATAATGCCTGGAGAGGCGTTTGGCGAGGGATTTGCATTCCGGTTGGCGTGGGGAGGGTGTGCGTGGTGTGTCTGCCCTTGGTCCCGCTCCCCCTCCCCGGTCCCCTCTGTTGGAGATGTGACACACGAGTGTCACTCGGCCACGGGTGACAAAGTGGCTGCTGGAGAAGATGGTTGAGATCCACTATTGGTGCCCACCTCTCAAGGGGCCCAAAGAGCCAACTTGACCACAGCAGGTACTGAGGCATTCGTAGAGCTTGGCAAGCTGGTTTAGGGCAAAGGGCCATTGCAATGAGTCATTTGTTAGGGCTAGAAATGGGCATTATGGACCTACTGGGCTGGGGGGACAAAGTGAGGTGGTCCTGTCATCTCTTGGCACTGAAGATGGATGGGTTGGGTAGAAAGTCTGAATGAAGTAAGACTCAATGACTGATGCTTCTCTCCTATTAAAACAATCTTTTTTTGTCTGTTTAACCCCCTTGGCTTTGTCCCTCCTGCCATCATGATGCAGTGCCTCTTGTTTTCAGAGTTGACGTAGTTTGCATTCTGAAAACTTTCGGGTGCCGAGGGTATTTCTTAAATCTGCATAATCCCTTGTATCGATGATCTCCTCACCACTGTGACTCTGAGTCACGCCGCAGCCGCTTTTAACCCATCAGGGTTTGAGAGCTTCCCTGCATCCAGCTGACGTGCGGAGCAATCCATCACCCAACGACACTGCTGCGGGGCAGCGATAACTTCAGCAACGCCGGGATGCTGCGCGGGTGCACTTCGTGCTCGGGCCTGCGAGTGAGTGCCAAATTTGTTTGCAGAACAGTCAAAATAGTTCCGGAGAAGAGGTGCGTGTTATCACGGCTGCGCGTTGACACTTTTATCTTCATTAGCTTCTTGGCACTTTATTGAGCGCAACGCGCAAGACGCTCGCAGCCTCCCGGATGTAAGGAGATGTGGAGGCTTTGGGTCGTTTCCAAGCACGAAGACGTGAATGCGGGGATTTTGAAGAGGAAAGCTGTGGCTTTCTGAAGAATGAAATGCCTTAAAAATGCTCGGTGAGGTTCAGCTGCTCTGAGGCAGTGCATTAGCAGCAGGCTGGGATACGCGCAACGTGTGTACGGTTCATAAGTGCAGAACGCAGCCAAATGAATTCAGCTCGAGCGAGGAGGAGGCTGAACAGTAGCCCTCTGCAATTCTTCTTGCTCTGTCAAATATTCGTTGTACAGAACGTTTTCTTCTTTGTTTTGGAAGGCAGCCCCACCTTTTTCTCCCATTTGAAAGTAATGGCTTTTCTGAATGTTGCAAGGAGAAAGGGAGCTGCTCTGGCCTGCGCGGTGTCAGGTGAGAACAGGCAGTCCTGGATGTTCTTCTGGATAACAGCGATGCCTGTTGATGCCAAGGACTGTAGCAATAATGGACAACATCTCATTGCTCCACGTAGAGCAGAGTCCACTTTATGCTGCTTTACTGAGATTAGCAACCACGTGAAGAGATGAGATGGCTTCCAGCTGCCTCTGTCTTGCCACTGCCCTGATCCCATGGCACGTAATGCGTCACCAAGCTTTGGGCATCTTTGTGGAGCTCCCTCCGCTGCTCCGGGGCTGTCACAGGTCCCATGCTTCCACCACCATGGCACTTCTGGTGGGGCTGCAGCTCCAGCTGTCAGCTGGGAGCTGGAGGATGGCTGGGTGGATGGAGGTGCAGCAAAGAGAGGTCTTTAAGTTTTTATTTGATTTGTTTTTAGTGTGTTCTTTTTAAGCGTGGCATTCTTTCTCTTTGAAGCCACCGAGTGTTAACACAATGTTCACATGAAGTGATGAACAGGAAGAAAACTGATCTAGTAGGGGGGCAGCCCTGTCCATGGCAGGGGGTGGTACTAGATGATCCTTTATGTCCTTTGCAGCCCTACATTCTGTGATCCTGTGATCCTATGAAGAGTTCCCACCTACACATGTTTGTGTTTCTGGCTGTTTTCCTTTGCCTGGGAAGGAACTCCTGCACAGCTGGTGAAAGGATGCTTCCAACCTGAAATCCAAAGAGACTTTTCAAAAGGTTAAAAGTGATTTCAGGTTTCTGTTCCAGGTGGGTTTATGCCCACCTTGGAGCTGTCCTGCGGGGTAGCGCGGTTCTGCGTGAGCGGGCAGCAGCAGTGCAGCTTCACTCTGTAGGGAATTGAAATGACTGGGCACAAAGCACATGAAGTAGGGGAGAGAATCCCCCCTTCCTTCCCAGTATGTTTCAGTACTAACATCCTTGGGCTACTAAAAAGCAATTGTAGATAAGAGAAAAAATTCCAAGTATTGTGGGATTAGGTTACTTGAAAACCGAAATTATTTCTTGGTATCATAAACTGTAGAAGACTGCGGTGATTGGGATTGTCTCTCCAATAAAGATCCCTCTAAAGGAAAGTAGACCTATTAAAGTGTCATTTTCTAGGGGCATCGGAGTTATTCCTCGTGCAAAGTCAGGTGTGAGATCCCTCTGTACAAAGAGCCTGATTTCCCCTTTGCACTTTAGGATGGTGGGAGAAGTTCCATCACGCTGTAGGACAGAGGAAAAGAGTCAAGTCCAGAGAACCAAGCTGCTATGCTGAACAGACAGCAATTATCCCATCCTGGGACGGTTCCAGATCCATAAATACCTTTAATGAAGTGATAAAGCAAATCAAGTGGCATCTCAGATCCTTCTGTGAGAGCCCTTCTATAACAGGTGTCTGACAGTGATGCTCAAATATTGAAGGCTTTACAAGGAAGCAATAATTACTTTTTCCCCTGAAAATTCCAACGTTGCCCTTACACACCCCTTGCTGTACGTTAGAAATCTGAAATAAATTTGTTTCCCTAAAAAACCTCAGTAATTCAGTCTGCTGCATCTTTCAAAAGTGGCTTGGGCACTTGGGTCCAAACACCACGGCGCGTCCAAATGCCACTGCGGAGCCCCAGGGTGCTTCAGTCAGCCCAAGTCTGCACGTGCAATAAGTTCACTGTTCTCTCCACAGCTTCTGGCCAGCTGGAAGTGTTTTAGCTTTTCATTTTCCTGGGTTTATTATAAGCAAGTTGGTTGAAGAGGAAGGTTTTATGTTTGTCTGTGAAGTCGCTGCAGTCCCCAGCCATGCTGATCTCTCCTAGAAGCCAGATCGACGCTCGTGGCCGCCCGCCAAGGAAAATCTGTCTCCAGCACTCGAAGAATTTCACTCTGGGCTCGAGCGAGGGAATGTCTTAGCCGGATTAGAGCTCCTTTCTGGAGGCCTCTCCGTCTGTCCAGCGGATTGTAGATGTGTGTCGAATTTCCACGGGAAGTGCAAACTTTCCGCATCGAGGGCGATTTGGAGAAGCGCAGCCCAGAGCCCTTCTCCTGGAGGCACTCGGATGTGCAGGGGATGAGGGCCGGGAGGTTCCGCTCTTTGCTCCATCATTTTTGTTTTGCTAATTGGTTGTACCTTAAGAATTTGAGCATCAGCTTCACAAACCCCACCGGTGAGGTAAGATAGGCAAACACTAGTTTGGGTGTGTAACAGCTGTTCCGCTCGCCGCTTGTCAAACAGCAAATATTTTATGTGTTCTTTTTACTGTGTTTGAAAGCCAGTTGTGGTTACTGTGGGTTTGCGTTGGATGCCGGCCAGCTGCATAATGAGAGGTCTCCCTCTGATGCATTAATTTTTCCCTATTACCTCCAATAGAGATGCTTGATAGAAGAGTGTTTCCCTCAAGAACACAATTCCCTTCTGTCCCTGCTCCGTGCCCAATTCCTCTTGCCCTCATGCAGGTTTTCTATCTTTTCTGCGTCGCTCATTCATTTCCTGGAGGATTTTTCCCATTTAGAAACGTGATGTAAAAAGTTAGGCAGGAATGTTCAGCCTTGTGAAGTGTGTGCTCGTTCTTTCTTTGCGTCCATCTCACTTTCTCCCAATGACTTTGGAATCGTCTTGCCTGTTTTGGCCACATTTGGTCAGTGGGCTTCAAAGGTACAACGACCCTACAGATTTTTGGGAAAATATGGTGTTGGGGAAAAGCTGCAGTGTGAACTCATCCTTTAGACATCAGAGAATTCATAGCTCAGGCTGGAGAGAAACCAAGGGGAAGCCGGGACTTCTTGATTCTGCGTGGTTTTAGGGAATTGCCTGCTCTGTTGTAGGATGCAGCAGCAGTGAAGGTTGCATTGAGAGACACGGTAATGCTGGTGTTTGGGATGTCCAGCTTCAACCATCAGATGATAAAAGGGTTTTTAAGACTCCAGCTGACTTGGCTGTTGGTAGCTTTAAAGGCATGGAAGCTCAGGCTTCAGTGTCCAGTCCTGAGCATGGTGACTGTTGGGAAGCCCTTGTAAATTTGAGTGGTGAGGGGCTGGCACAGGCTGCCCAGAGAGGTTGTGGATGCATGGACGTGTTCAGGGCCAGGTTGGATGGGGTCCTGGGCAACCTGATCCAGTGCCAGATCTGGAGGTTGGTGGCCCTGCCTGTGGCAGGGGGGCTGGAACCTGATGATCCTTGGCGTCCCTTCCAACCCAGGCCATTCTATGATTCTATAATTCTGTGACCTAATGGGTACACCTCAAGAGGACACGACAAGGCTCTGGCCACCTCTCTGCTCTAAGGCAGCTTCATGGCAGCAAGATGGAGGCAGCCCCTCCGACAGTTTTGGGGCAGCACCCAGCCCAGCGTTCAGGATTGTTCCAGCCATGCAGGAAGCCGTGGGTTGTTGGGTGTTTTTTTTTTAACTTGTTTTTACATTTTGCAATTAAATGTGGTTTCCTTGCCCTGTGAAGATATCTGAAGAGCAGTGTGAAAACAAGACGTTGGATGAACCCTGGAGCCAAGGTTCCTGAGCCTGCTGAGATGAGGACTGCCAGTCCCATGAGTGTGCAGTGGCGTGGAGGGGTTCGTTAGATGTCAGACTGGTTTGGTTTATTTTTCTCCACTTGTTTTGCTGGGAGATGCAAGAGAAGTTGAAAATCGTATTAGAGGGAGGATCAATCAAGTTAAATATCTCAGTGAGATGTCTCTGCTTCGCATGTACTTGCTTGCATCTTTGAAGCACAGGTTTCTGTCATAAGAGGAGTTGCAGACAGAGTAGCTGAGCTTTAATCACTGGATGCAGTAAGGCAGAGATGAAAAGGTGACTCACTGCTATCATCTAATCTACTTCCTTGACAATTGCTTTTTTCCACCTCCAAGCTTTTCTGCAGGCTGCCATGCCCACCGCCTCGCCCGCCCGTCCCCGCAGCTCGGCTGCTTCCCCAGCACCCTCTGCACTGCTCTGGTCAAGTGGATCCCCATCGTGAGGGATCTATGAGTGGGGTTTGAGAAGCACTCTTCTACATTTTGATTTCTGGGCATCTTTAGTGTCCGGTGCCCTTTGCAACTTTCACCAGCCTTAGGGAGAAGAAAACATCTGCATTTTACATATGACTTAAAGTCTTGTCTGCTCTTAACTGCATCCTTGCCTGGCTTTACCCTGTATTTTGTCCTCTCCAGCCCAGCTCTCTGAAGCTCTGTGCTGGCTCTTGAGAGCCGTCCCGCGCGTGCCCTTCCAAGTGGTGCCAAGGGAAATGTTGGATTCTATTAATCTTTCATTGCAAATGTCATCTTGTTCTTGTACAGCAAGGAAACGAGGTGTGAAGACACATGTTCCAGTTGCAGCTTTAATTACTTGGCAACGATGGGTTTGAGCTAGTTTTATCCTTACCCTTAAATACAGCTTTTTGCTGTTAAGATCATATCTCCAGGCTGTTCATTACTTTTGCTGCTCCTCTCCCACTTCCCTCCACTGATTGGTATCTTTTGGGTAGTGCATCAACCATTATTAATCATGTTCGTGATGGCAGTGCCTACAGGCCAGCTCACAACTGCCCATTCTGCTGGGTCTTGTGCAAGCATGAAGAACTGAACAGTCTGATCAAATGGTGGGGACCAGGAGGGTGGATGTGTCTGACCTGGAGCCGAGCACGTTATTGCCAATGAAGTGGTGTTTTGTTCAGTAATACCCATGGATGGGATGAATGCTTCTCTAGGCATGGCCACACCAACTTCTCAGAAGTGGAGATACCATCGCCTTCATCCCCTGTGACACCTCTCTGCTTACAGGGACCCAAATGAGGCTGGTTTTTCTAAATGCCAGGCTGCCTGGGGAGGCCAATTTCAAAGCTGTAGGCTGGTGTTCATTTAGGGTGGACCTCAGCGCAGTCCTGGCTGCTCCAGCATCGTGCTGAGTTTCCTCTCAGAAGTTACCTGTGTGGGGTAACACAGTGATTTTGTTAACTAAATAAGACTTGCACGTTAGCTTGCTCTCTCAAGAAATGCCTGGCTTTGTTTTCTAAATCCTTATTCGAAACGAAATTGTTTGCCTTTGTAAACGTTTGCCATCATCACTTGGTGGAAAGTGGCAGCTTGTGTACAGTCACAGATTTATTAGGGCCCATTTAAAGCCCTGTGAGTGCAGTGCACTCACGCTGTGTGAGTCACAGACTCGTTGCAAGGTGGAGCTGGCCATGTCCTTCGGTTCAGCCTGTCTGGGAGCCGGAGAGATGAAAGAAAGCTGCTCCAGTGAGAGCGTAGCTCGGGTTTCACCTGCACGCGAGGTATGACCAGGGTGCTGAGCTCCAGCCCCTGAGCTGCTGGAGTTCACATGAGTACATGGGACCTGTTCCTGTGTCACTGCTTGTGCTTCGTTTCCACTATCCAAGGTGTTCAGGTGGTTCTGTCCGTCCATCCCCACCCTCTTATCTCCCTTGTCCTAGGAAACTTGGAAGAAGCGAAGAAATAGATAAGATGGAGAGGATGGCTTAAAAAAAATGCCAGCAAAACACAAAAGCTAACAAGCAAACCTCCACAAATATTTAATGATGGGACTTTTTTTTTTTTTTAGCCTTATTTCATTCTCTTAACATTTCCTGATCCTTCTGCCTCGATGTTGGCACCATCCAGTTTAACCCAGGTTGGCAGCATCCCTGGGAAGCAAGGTGCTGTCTCTTATCTGGTAACCATCTGGACCTTGGTTAAAATAGCTCTCAGAGCAGTTGTGGCACATCTAAGGAGGAACAGGCTGGTTTGGAAGATGTGTTGCTACCTCCTAAAGCTCAAACTTTAGGTTTCCTGCAGCTCTGATTATCTTCAGCTCATCAGAAGGGTGCTCCATGTTGGAGACCCATCGCAGACAGCACAGAGGCATTTGTTCCTGCACTTTGGTCCATCTTTGTGTGAGTGGCCATGGAGATGTGCTCGGACATGGGTTGTTGGGCAGGCATTGCCCCAGGAGCCACGCAGGAATCCCCTGGACAGCAGCTAACCCACTGCAAGAGGACCAGGAGGGCCATTCTGGAGTCTTGGCCAAACCACTGTTTTTCTGGCTTGTTAGGCTCAAGGTACGGCTTTTTTAATGCCTGTAAACCAACAGTATCTGAAAAGGGCACATTAAGTCATTTATTTATTTTTGCATCAGTGTTAAATGTCTGGCTGACAAAGGAAGGATGGTTCAGAGTTTGTGCTGGAAATCCAGGCTGTGCTCCTCAGAAGGGAACGGGGAAAGGGGAAGGCACACAAAGGCATGAGCTCAGGGCGGATTTAGAGCCTTAACTCTGCTTTTTCTTGCTTTGGTGAGTTTCAGCTAGTCTTAGTGTTCCTTTAAACATCCCCTTTTGTAGTTCAATTCTGTTAAAATCAGCCAGATCCCCCGTCCACGGGGCTGCCCCAGCTCTGTCGGAAGCCATCGCTCCTGATCCAGGGAGGATGTATTGGCACGGTGAGGAGTTAAAGAGCCTGGGTGCTCCCCAGAGCCTTCAAACATAAAATCAGGAGTGCAAACACATTCTGTTAGCACTTCTCTTAAACAGAAAACTCTGCCTGGATTTCTCTCATTAGGGCACAGCGATGGAAATTGCGGAGTCTGTCGACACTTTGCCGAGTGGAGTAATAAAAAAGAAACAAAAAAGCCCCAATCACATCCTCTTTTGTTCAGAGATTTTTGGGCTAGACAAGAGAAATAAAAGGAGGAGATGAGAATTTTGAAAAAGGAGAGTAGATTTTGATACCTCGTGGTTGTGTATGGAATTCCTTACACCTGGCTGGTTCAGGTGTGCAGCTCCTGTTGAAATCAGGTGGTGGTGGGCTGGGGCATGCTTGCTCTTACCTTAGCTGGTGCTCCAGGTTTCCTTGGGAAGGTCCAAAATTTTGTGCTTAGAGGTTTGGTCTGTGCTCTGCCATGCACCCAGTGCTGCTGCGTGGGCCTCTCGGTGTTAACACTGAAATTATATTTTCTTTCCAAGGCTGAGTGCTAAGAACGTTCAGTAAAACATTAAGGTTTTGCTCATTACTCCTTTCTCTTGTTTTCATCTGTATTTTATGGTAGCAAATGGTGCAGCCACTCAGATGGGACTCCGTGAAGAACCTCAGCCAAAGGGGACTTTGCAGCAGAACGGGAACTCGTGGCAGTTGGGTTGTGTTCCTGTAAGGCTCCAGTGTCGGTCCTGCCTGCTGCTGGGCACCCCAGCTCCCTCTGCCCACGGTCGCTGCCCTGCAGCAGGTTGCTGTTGCTCCAGGCATCTGCTACAGGCCAGCAGGAGCTGGTGGCAGGAGGGGTCTGCTCCCTGCTGTGCCCTCTCGTTTGCAGGAGGCTGAGACATCTGAGCGCGGAAACGGACACCGCTGGGTTCTGGAGCCTGCTTTCACCTTTAACCTGCTGGCTGAGGCAGGGGTGATGGGGAGCAGAGAGGGCCAGAGGTGGCTGCCCTTAGCCCCCAGATCCCCACTGATGAAACCAAACCCGCTCGGGCGATCCGTGCGTGCTCGCGAGCTGTCGCTCCCCAGCTGGGGAGGAAGAGCTCCGCGCCCAAATGGAAACGCCATCCATAAAGAAGCCTTTATGAGCTGCCTTGCCTGACATCCTAGCTTCACCCCGTGCACTGTGGGGCTTTGGGTTTTTTCTTTCATTTATGAGCTCCCGTTGCTGCTGTGAAAGCAAGGAGCGTGTCGCTTGGCCCCGGGCTGGCTCTCCCCACACCGCAGCTCGCTGGGTGGTACGGCACTTGGAACCACAGGTAACCGTATCCCAGTGCTCTTCTCCTTGGGGTGTTCCCGAGTGCAGCTGGGTTGCTGGGTGGTGGTTCCAGAGAGGGGAAATGTCAGCTCCTGGAGAGCCTGCTGGGGGAGGTTCAGGTTGGGTATTAGGAAAGATTTCTTCTCCAGAGAGTGGTCAGGCACTGGCACAGCTGCCCAGGGAATGGGGGAGTCACCGTCCCTGGAGGAGTTTAAGCACTGTGGAGATGTGGCACCTGGGGACATGGCTCAGTGGGCATGGGGGGATGGGCTGGGGCTGGGCTTGGGGATCTTTGAGGTCTTTTCCAACCTTAATGACTCTATGATATTGCACAGCACAAGCATGCAGCTTTCACACAAATCAAAAAGCCACCAGTGGCATGGTGAACATCTGGTGGAGGTTTGCAAGCCAAGCCCAGTGGTGCTTTTCTCTATCAAAGTGGTTGTTGAGAAGCCGTCAGTACCCCACACCCTCCAGGAATGAGCTGTTAATTGCTTTAGACAAGCAGTCCTAGCACAGGCTGCTGTCAGACTCTCCCGTTGATTTTCCCATTTGATTTAAGGAGTGCATGTATTGACTAGCACTTAGGTAGTGCTGCACACACGGATTAAGAGGTTAATAAATGAGATAAGGTCTGTGGGGAGAGGCAGGTGGCTGATGTGTACGGGCCCAATGGCAGAGAGAAGACAGAGGAGAGCAAACTTGTCCTGTGTGTGCTTCAAGCCAATGCAGTGGAGAGCAGTGCAGGAATGACCACAGCACTGGAGCAACCAGCAAAGAGGAGGAGAGTCCTCCAGATACATTCACAGCTAGGTCCCGAGGTTCTCTTTTCCTTTGCTGTTACACTCCAGCCAATGATTCCCTCATGAAGTTGGGTTGTGTGGGCTGACACACTGCACGTCCTGTACAAAAGCAGCAGCCCTTCGCAGTTGTCATTTTTATTGATGAGCTGACAGCAAGGTGGCACTATACAGCAAGGAACATCGCAGCGTGATTGATTTCAACTTTTCTATTAATTCCCCCCGTCCCGTGATAAAAATAATAATTCACATTCCTACAGTTTCCGTCGATTCCGGGACACGTCTGTTTTTAAATATAACGCAAGCCTTGTGGCTGTTAGATGTAGGAATGGGTTATTTTCCAGGTTAGTTCTTTTCAGAGAGTTGGTCTGATGGTAGTGGGAAGTTTTGTGCTCTTTCTGGGAGTTGGTACCCAATGCTTAAGTGCAGCTTCCCTCTAGAATAGGAATTCTTCCTCTGGAGTGCCCAAGTGTGGAAGCCCAACGTTGTCTTGGAAGCCAAAATGTATCCCAAGCATTCACAAGAGACAAGTAGGTAGGACGTTGGCACACAGGAGTGTTGTGCCTTGATGGGGAAGCAGCTGATGGGTGCCCTCAGGTGCCTGAGATGGCACCAGCTGCCTCTGTGTAGGAGCTGAGCTGCTCTGTGTGGCTGGGTGTTGGTTTGTTAGGCCTAAGCCAGTGTGTTGTAGTGGTGAAACCAAGCTCGGAGGTGAGGGCTCTGATACTAGTTGAGGAAATGGCAGGTGAAGTGGGGTTTGTTTCAGTTTCTATCTTTAAATTCACCTATGCAATGTCAGGGAGCCAGGAGTGGGGGAACATGGGCTGCAAAGGCTGTTTTTTGTATCTGGTGTTAAAAATAAAAAAGGAACAAAATCACAAATACCGAAATCTGACTTTCTACCTTTGCATTCCTGCCTATGAGTAAAATGAGCCCTTAGTCCTGGAAGCGTAACGAACTTCACCGAAGCACCAGCGACTTAACAAGCATTGGAACTCCAGTGTGCAGTTTTGTTGAAGTAGCAGTGAGTACCCTTATTATTTCCTGGTTTTAATACGTATCCAAAACAAAACAACATGTGACTTCCCCGGTGGTGTGTGGGACCAGCAGAGTGCTAACAGAGCTCTGTGTGCTGCATTGCATGGGGAGGAAGAGAGCAATTAGGCTAATGGTCTCTAATTGATGAAGATTGAGTTGGTCTGGCCAGGGACACAGAGGAGTGGCAGTTCCCTGCTGTGGGGCTTGTCCGAGGAGCTGCCTGGGTGTGAAATCAGACTAACGCACATTTTGCACCTGAACCCTTTAAAGAACACAGGTGAAGCATGAACAAAGTGAGGAGGGCTTCCTTCTGGAGCAGCAAGACCCCTGAATCACAGTCACAGAATCATTAAGGTTGGAAAAGACCTCCAAGATCCCCAAGCCCAACCCCAGCCCATCCCCGCATGCCCACTGAGGCATGTCCCCAAGTGCCACATCTCCATGGGTCTGGAACCCCTCCAGGGATGGTGACCCCACCACCTTGCTGGGCAGCTGTGCCAGTGCCTGACTGTTCTTTGGAGAAGAAATTTTTCCTAATATCCAACCTGAACCTCCCCTGGCACAACTTGGGACCGTTACCTCTCATCCCATCAACTTTCAGGACTACCCAGGCAATGCAGGAGAGAGAAAACAAAGGTGAGAGGAGCAGTACATCCCTGTGTGTTGCAATGGAGGTGGCTCACCAAAGAGTTTCTGGTAAGGTGAAGCCGAGTGGCTGAACTCCACTTTGCAAGTTTGACCCTCTACAAAGACCCTTTACGTTAGGGTGTGCCTCGAAGGGCAGATGCAACCCAATGGGCCATTGGGGTTCCAGCTGGGATGAACTCTCCTCTGCTACGGCTGTGCCTTCTGGTGGGGTCAAGAAGACAACAGGGACCTCACTTGGCTCTGTTAAGCGATGGAGAAGCCCTGAAGTCTTCTCCCATGTTTCCCTTTGCATTGCTGATGGCAAAATGCAATGACTTAGAGACCACATATCTACAAAGCCTTCTGCAAGAGGCCCTTCCAGTGCATGCAGGGTGGCTGGTGCCCCTCCGGTCGAGAAAGCCTGCTTGTTGTCACGCTTTTGAACCTCTGTCCCTTCTGCACCAAGGAGCAGAAATGCGTGGCTGCTTCCCACGGGGGTGAGGAGCGAGGTGGTTTGCACCGTGCGCTGTGCCTGTGCTTGCAGACAGGTGAACCCTGCAAGCAGAGTCCGGGGGAAGGGAAGGCTGGAGCTTCAGACAGCGTTTGTTATATTTAGCTGTAATCCGCTCATTTAGCGCCTGTTATTTCTGGATGCTTTGCTGCATTCTTCAGCACTGTGTCTGCAGCAGCGGGCTGTTCCCATGTGCCAGACAGGTATTTGCTGCTGAGACCCAACACCAGCTCGCGGGGCGTTCTCACGGGGTGCTCTCGGATAATCCCTGGCTCCTCCTAACGCAGGCAGCTACGTGGCTGCACGCTGTAAGCGGCACGAAGCGCAGCACTTATTCAGGTCATGTGCTCATGCATATTAATCTCTCTAGCAGGCTTCTCCTCTCCATTCATTGAAATTCTTCCTCTCTATCGGGCCCCGCCGAAGGGAGTTCCCTTGGGGATGGCTTTGAGCGTAACAGAGAGCTGGCGTCAAGTCTCGTGGATCGATACTGTGCATGCTCTCAGTGTTTAAATTACCACCATGGTCTGTTGGTCTTGGCTTAGGCGAAAGAATCCCGGTGATGAAATGACACTCGATCTGGAGTTTGCCAGATAGTGTAAACAAGCACATTAGTTGGACCGGATAGGCATGATAATTGCAGAGCGAGGCTGTTCCTTGAATGGATCTATTAAAGTTGGCTTCAGGGAGCTGCATCGTCCTTCTGTACTGCTGCAGAGAAAGGAGGAAAAGTAAAATGAAATAACCAAAGCTGGGCGATCTTGTTGTAGAACAACGATGCCTCCAGACCTGTTCTGAACTCAGTGTGGAGTTTGTACTGGTTGTGCTGATCAGACATGGAGGTGATGGAGCTTTCACAGCTGGAACGTGGTTGGGAGTTTTGTGTAGCTGTGTTCCCCAGGGGTCGGTGCTGGGTCTGGTCTCGTCCGACATCTTCATCAATGACCTGGATGAAGGGGTAGTGCACCCTCAGCAGCTGGCTGGTGATACAAAGCTGGGATCAGGCTGACACCCCAGGTGGCCGTGCTGCCATTCAGCGAGACCTGAACAGGCTGAGAGTTGGGCAGAGAGCAACCTGATGAGATTCAGCACATACAAGTGTAGGGTCCTACACCATGGGGNGGAGGATGGGGCCGGGCTCTTCTTGGTGGTGCCCAGGAACAGGACAAGGGGCGCCGGGCACCAACTGGAACCCAGGGAGTTCCCTCTGAACATGAGGAAGAAATTCTTGATTATGAGGGTGACAGAGCCCTGGCATGGGCTGTCCGGAGAGGTGGTGGAGTCTTCTTCTCTGGTGATACCCAAACCCACCTGGCAGCGTTCCTGTGCCCCTGCTATGGGGAACTGCTTTAGGGGGGTTGGAGTGGGGAATCTCCAGAGGTCCCTTCCAACCCCTGTGACTCTGTGTCCTGTGGGATGCGACCTTCCAAGCAGTAGAATGTGCCAGTTCTGTTACTTTTGTAACTTCACATGTAGCATCTTTTCCTGTCTCCCTTGGAGGACTCTGGCCTGGGCTGGCAGATGCGGTGTTGGAGATCCAGGTTCCCCTGAGTGGGCATTGAACTTCCTTCAAGCGACGTTGAATTTTCTTCAAAGCGTGTATGTTTAGAGCACCCTGTTGTGCTGAAGATCTTTAAGAAAAATAAAAAAAAAAAAGTCTGGCTTTGGTGTTCTGTGGTGTCAGCCAGGCAAGGAGCAGGGAGGTGTGTGCCACGCCGAGGCTCGCTTGGCATCTCCCCATCCTCCAGTGCACAGCAGTCCCATCTGCCCAAGTGGAAGAGTAAATACTGCTCCGATCTAATCACGTTAAATGTTCCAGAGTGTAATACCTTAATTTGGTTGCTGACATTATGGCTGATGGGGAAATGATGTGCTAATCAGGAATGACAGCAATGGGAGATAGGAATCTTTTGTTTCACAGATGAAGCGAACCTGAATAGAGCCTCGTGGGGTGTGCCCTAACCAGAAACAGTCCCTGGAGCTGACTCAGAGCACAAACCCTCTCCGAGGCTGAGTCTTTCTGCAGATGGAGTGCCTTGTTCTCATTTAAAGCTGGCCTCTGGAAGAGCCAGTCCAAAAAGGTCAGAGGCATCGTGGCATTCAGCTGTTGTGATTGCACTGTGAAGATGGTTTTTGTCGTTATTTTTGTTATTATTATTTGTACTCCTTGCTTTGTGGCAGCTTGGAACCAACTGCACAGAGCCTGCTATTGCTGCGTCCCTCTTAATGTTTAAAATCTGGAGGGGGGTGGGAATCCTTCCTGGAATGCAACCCTATGCAGAACTGCTTTTCAAAACTGTTTGAAAACAATTGCTTCTGCAGGAGTAGGAGCTAATTTGAACAGCCAGTTCTGTCCTTGAGATTTACATTCCGGGATGCCAGAGGAAAATAGCACACTGGAATTTGCTTCGTGTTTGAGGTTAGTTTGAAAAGAGTCCGGCACTTTTATTGAGGGTGGTTTTATATAGCAGCTCTCAGTGGAAACAGTTTGTCTTTTATATTTTTAGGTTAAGGGATTTCTTTAAGGTCAAACTGAGTTCATGCCATTTTCTCTTCTGCCTTGGTGGAGGTAGGCATGGTTGTTTTCAGTGACCTGGGTCCAAACTTGCTGTGTGACCTCTGTGATACTGGGAGCAGGTTGATAAAATAAATACACACGTGTCATTCCCCAGTTTGTGGAAATCACTGCTCCCATTTCATCCCCTCAGATGGGTGCACGTTCTCTGTGAGCATCACCTGGCACCTCAGCTGAGGAGGTTCCTTGCCTTGAAGAGGAACATTGCTCACAGACTTAATTGCAGATTCTATCAATTAGGGCACTTAGTGATCCCTCTGCCATCCAGGCACTTGCAGCTTTCTCCAGATGCATGTTTGTCTGTGATGGGAATCATAGAATGGCCTGGGTTGGAAGGGACCCCAAGGATCATCAGGTTCCAATGCTCCATAAAGGGATAGCACGGGGCATGTGCAAATGTATAAGTAAATATATGTGAAGTTAATACGTTTTCCAAGAAGAAAGAGTGATGTAACAGACAGTGAAAGCAAAATTTATTTAATTCTTTCTCTCATCTGATCACACATGAGATAAAAAGTGGAAAAAGGCACAAAACCCACAGAGCTGTGACCCACGTGAGCATCGTCCATCGCTTGTTTCCAGCATATCACCAGCAACCCATGGAGCCATCTGTCGTGGCTTGGAGGTGTTGAACTGATTCAGCAATTCATTAGGCAAGACCAGAAATTAAAACAAAAAAAAAAGTCTAGAAAAGCAGCTTGTAGATGGGAGAAGGGGACATGGAAGAGCAGGAGGCAGCATGGTCTGTGCAGTGCTGCAGCCTGCAGAGTTTTGGTATTGCTGTGTTACACAGATGCTCTGCAATGCAATGCCTTTTGCTGTTGCATCCCATGGTGGGGTCAGGCAGTTTATTTTCTGGCTCTGTGCAGGGGGTGCTGCGGATGTCCCCAGCAGGCTGCAGCCCCGTGTGCCCCTGGGTGCCACCTGTCCCCTCCGAGCCACCCCAGCACCACGCTGGGGACGCACCATCCTGGTGGGCACGTCTCAGCTTGGTTTCAGTTTGGGGGATGGCTCCATGTTTGCTGTTTTCAGAGCTGAGTTTGAATTTCAGATGCTTTGTTGTGATGAATCTACCTGCCAGTGGGGTGACTTACAGGAATAAAGGCTGCTCTGGTCTCTGCAGCCTGCAGGGAGCAGCGGGTTGGGGCCACTTACAGTGAGTTTTCCCTGCTTTGCTTTTTCCAGCATCCTCAGTGTGGCCACTGTGCAGGATCAGGCCCTTGCCTTTCTGTGTTTTCATTGCCTGTAGGACATTGTGGCATTGCCTTGGTGCTCTGTGGGTACAGGCAGCACAAGCAGGACGCTGCTTTTCCGGGGAGTTGAAGCTTTGTCTTCATCTTCTTGCATTCTTACCCAGCTCTTTTTACACACATCCAGCTGTAGATAATGCTAGGTTCATGTTTCTGGTTTTCAGTATTTGGTGTTTGCCATGCCTGAATGTATTTCTTCTGTTCTGGTGTGCTCAGAAGGCCAACATCTGTGTCTTCATAGCCTGCGTGGCCACGTAGAAGCAGCAACACAATCCAGGGATGTTTGTTTTCATTTTTCCCATTTCCCATTTCACCCAGAAGGTGAGTTTGGGATTAAAGCTTTGAGGCTGCTGGTGTCCTGTTCCACAGAATCACAGAACTGTAGGGGTTGGAAGGGCCCTCTGGGGTCACCCAGTCCAACCCCCGTTGGATTAGCCATTAAGGGCTGCTTTGAAGGACATGTGCAAAGTGTTTCCACAACTCGATCTACAAGGCAAAGCTGATTAGATTCCAAGGTTGGAAAGTTCATTTTTATTTTTGTGTTGTGTTTGCAGAGTTTACATAATTTGGTTTGGTTTTCCCCGAAGTTAGCACTTCTTTACTCCATGAATCAAAATCTAAACCCTCTCCCTGCAGTGGAGCACACATGAGACCCCAGCAAGGGCATCGCAGCCCTGGTCCCTTTCAGCTGGTTTCTGTGGGACAGGCACAAGTGCAGGTTTCTGATGAGCATTTTCACATTTTTAGTGTCCTGAGGAAGCCTGGATTTGGTGATGGGGAATAAGATTGAAATCACAGAATCAAAGAATCACAGAATCATTAAGACTGGAAAAGAGCTCTCAGACCCCCAAGCCCAACCCCAGCCCATCCCACCATGCCCACTGAGCCGTGTCCC